>JAHZTW010000001.1:168513584-168688746 GCA_020283515.1 Alliaria petiolata | reverse complement strand
AATATCGATTTGCTTGGATGTGTTTCCTTGATCAGATCATGGCGATTGGAACACTTGCATTATGCTATAACAATGTACAAGTATTTAGAGGCGTCGTGAGAATGAGGCGAGGTAAGATGTTTATCTCGAGTATGGTTTGTACTCCTTGTCATTGTCCCTAGCCTGAGAAAATTTTATGGGTCAATGTCTGATTTTTATTTCTGTGAAGAAAACCATTATCATTTGTAGTCAGCAAGCTTGAGAACGTGTAACAAGCATTGCCATGTGAAAGCTAAATATATCTTTCTATTGTTTAGGTCTAACTGCTAAAGTCATTGATCGCACAAAGACAATGGCTGATGTCTATGGTGCATTCTATGATTTTTCTTGCATGCTGAAAACAAAGGTATGCTAGTATAATATGTGTATGTGTATTTTTTTTTCTTAGAAGAGGGATAATATGTGTATTTTTATATCGACATCTATATGTACATAGGTCGACAAGAACGATCCAAATGCCAGTAAGACACTAAACCGACTTGAAGCCGTTCAGAAAGTCTGCAGAGACACTGGAGTCCTTCATAAGAGGTACAGTCTTTTCTTTTGTATTTTCTCATTCTATTAGATTATGCCCAGTCAAAGAATCTGCTTTTGCTTTTTAAATCCAGAAGAATATCTCACTTAGGACCTGGTCTCGACCACGAGGCCAAAACATGCGTGAAGATTATGCCCAGTCAAAGAATCTTCCAAGTAGTCAAGAATAGGATAGAATTATCGTAATTTTTCGTTTTGGTTGGGTTTCTGATTAATCTTTGTCTCTCTTCCTTGCAGAAAATCTTATGTTACTGACAAAGGACAATCAAATGTCTATGTAAGTTACATATTCCCCTTTTCCATAGAAGTTCATTTTCATTTTTTTTTTTTTTAAGAATACGTTACTTACCATCCTCTTTCTCTACCCGAAAATGCAGATAGTAATGCTTGTGATTCTACTGGCCATAGTCTTGGCGTATCTCAGAGCAAACTGAGTGATTTATAGCTTCATTCTTATTTACGACACTCTCTTTTCTTAGAACCAAATCCTTATTCAAGATTGTTTCCATAACAAAGAGACTTTAAACTTGGTTTGGTCTAAAACCATGGATCCTATTTTAGTTACTGCCTTCTTTGTCTTGTATAATGGTGAGAGAGTTATATGGTTACGGTTATTATAATTTGTTTTGGACATTATTATATACAAAAATCTCTCTTCAAAGTTCAACGTTCAACCTTCAAAGTATATAATAAAAGAAAAATCAGACTTAAAGACTGATTGATAATAATCTACTGAGTTTGTCGAAACTCTTTTCTGGCCATATATGTTGTCATCCTAACTTATACAAAGGTATCAAGATAAATATCTTTCTTCGAAGTTCAAAGTATATAAAACAAAAAATATATACTATATACTATATCTCTCTTCGAACAAAAATGTTAAGAGTCTTAATTACATTTTTGTTCCCCAAACGAATCCACTATTGTTATCACTTGTTTAAAAAAAAGATAAATACTTTTACCCCTTCGTCCAATATATGGGCCATTTTTTTTATGTCGGCAACACAATGTTAAGTCTCTTCCAAGTTAATTGTCCAAAAAAAAAAGATCTCTCTTCGAAGTTCAAACTTCAGTGTAAATTTTTCTTAATTTGTTTATCGTTTCGCGTGTAGCACGCGGCATTTAAAATGCAAAAACAGAACATCGTTGACCCTAACTTTTTTGTTCATTTTTGTTCCCCAAACGAATCCACCATTGTTATCACTAGTTTAAAAAAAAGATAAATACTTTTCCTCCGTTTCTGAATACTAGGCATCATTCATGCAAATGGGAAGCTTGAGTACGTTTCTGAGACACCCAGATGAGATATATCCGCTCTTGAAGTTGAAAATTGCGATTACGAAAGCTCAGAATCAGATCCCACTTGAGCCACACTTAGCTTTCTGCTACTCACTGCTCCAAAAAGTTTCTAGAAGCTTTTCTCTTGGTATTCACCAACTATCCCCCGAGCTTCGTAACGCCGTATGTAGACTGATTTTGATTTCGACTTTGTGTTTGGCCAACTAAATTCTGTTGAAAGATATTTCCCATCTTACATTTAGTTTATAAGTTACATCAATATTTTTCTTTTATTAGGTGTGTGTGTTCTACTTGATTCTCCGAGCTCTTGATACTGTTGGTGAGTGCTTCATCACTATGGTATCCAAACATTTGCCTTTGATTTGACGAATCTTCTTCTTCTCCACATCTTTAATTAAAAATATATATATATGTATCATGTTTTGATCAATATGGATCTATCTTCCTTTCTTCAATGGCAGAATATTCTTTATGATATAAATTTAGTATCATCTATTTTTTTTTTTTTGTTGTTACTACAGAGGATGACACAAGCATACCAATGGAGATCAAGGTTCCAATTCTGATAGATTTCCATCGTCACATATTCGACCGTGACTGGCATTTTTCATGTAAGTAACAAGAGTCTTTTTCACATCTTAATATTTCAGATTCACGTTTTTTTTTTTTTTTAATTTAATTTATTCTTCATTCAAATTTAGGTGGTACAAAGGAGTACAAGGTTCTAATGGACCAATTTCACCATGTTTCTGCAGCATTTCTGGAACTTGAAAAAGGGTTTGTTAGTTCGTTGATTCGTTCTACTATGTGCTATATGCAACTCTGTTCTGCTTTTATTAAATTTCTTTGTTGCTCATAAATTGATTGATCTACTTGAGTTTGTCCAATCTCTTCTCTAATTTATGTTGATTTCCTAAATTACACAAAGCTGTCAAGAGATTATTGAAGATACAACTAAAAGAACGGGTGCAGGAATGGCCAAATTCATTTGCAAGGAGGTTTGTAAATATGTGGTTTTTGTTTGTTTCAAACTTTCAAGCTTAGGCTTTGTCATTAATGGTCCAAAAATCAATGGTTTGCAAATCTGGATAATGAAAGTTAAGCTATTATCAAAACTTATTAAGCAACAACTTGCTTTGTTGAATGCTGAAATGATTTTGTGTATCCCACAGGTAGAAACGATTGACGATTATGATGAATACTGCCATTATGCTGCTGGACTTGTGGGTTTTGGTTTGGCAAAGCTCATCCTCGCTTCGGGATTAGAAGTATCGTTTCCAGATTGGAAGCAGATTTCAATTTCTGCTGGTTTATTTCTGCAGGTACAACAATGTATCTATGACATTTTACAATACAATGTTTCTTCCTCAAAATCTTTTGCAACTTTTGAAAAACAAAACAAAATTGTGATGTTATATTGCAGAAAACAAATATTACTAGAGATTACCTTGAGGACATTAATGAGATACCAAAATCACGCATGTTTTGGCCTCGTGAGATTTGGGGGAAATATGTTGACAAGCTCGAGGTGCATACATACATATCACCCTCAAGCGCTCATCTAAGATCTCATGTTAAAACACAACGTGACTTCTTTTTCTTGTGTGGATTCTTATAATAATGTAGGACTTCAAAAACGAGGAGAACTCAACAAAAGCAGTGCAGTGTTTGAATGAGATGGTCACTAATGCATTGATTCATGTTGAAGATTCCTTGAAATCCATTTCTTCGTTGCGGAATCCTGCAATATTTCACTCGTGTGCCATCCCTCAGGTTAGGTTAGAGAAATGAAATTCATCCAACGTTATTTAGCTTTTCCTATCTAATTAACATTTTTAATTTTCTATAAATATCTAGTTGACAAGTGTTTATATAAATATTTTTCTTCGAGTAGATCCTGGCGATGGGAACACTTGCATTATGTTATAACAATTTACAAGTATTTAGAGGCGTTGTGAAATTGAGGCGAGGTAAGATGTTTTTTTTTTTCTTGAGTTTGGTTTTGCAATCTTGTAACACAATTACATCATTTTAAATCCTAAGGCTTAACTAGAATCAAAGGCTAAACGTTTCTGAGTTAACTCAATAAATGAGTTATGTAATAGACACTTGTATGTGAATACTAATTTAGTCATGAACTTTCTATATACATAGGTCTAATGGCTAAAATATTTGATCGCTCAAAGACAATGGATGATGTCTATGGTGCATTCTATGATTTTTCTTGCATGCTAGAAGCAAAGGTATATTCTATTTTAGTATATTTCCTGTTTTATTGTTAGTATTAGAAAATGAAATTGTTGTTCAAAAAAAAAAAATGAAATTATGTGTTATTTTGTAATAGGTTGACAAGAATGATCCAAATGCCATGACAATACTAAACCGACTTGAAACCATCAAGAAAGTCTGCAGAGAAAATGGAGTTTCTCACAAGAGGTAACACTTTTTTTTTTACTTGGTTTCTTCTTCTTCCATTAATTGAAAGAATATGCAAAGTCATTTAACCATTCTTGTCATTTACCACGAGGATTATACTCTTTGCGTTTTAAAGAAGGCATCTCAATAAAAGAATTGTATTTTACTTTTTGGCTGAGGTTCTAATGAAATCTTTGTTTCTTTTCCGCGATTCAGGAAATATTATGTTAACGATGAAACACAGTCAAAGACGATCTTTGTAAGCTAACTTTTTTTTTTTTTAAATCCGGTGTTCATAGAAAGTAATTAATTTTTAGGATAGCTTACTTATTATTCTCCGCCATACCCGAATATGCAGATTGGAATGCTTATGCTTCTACTGGCCATATTATTCTTTGCGTATCTTGGAAAAAAAACCAATGCAAGTGACTCTTAAATGCAACACTTCAAGAACATACTTTGTAGGTTCTTCTGAAGGTTTCATCAATCTTTATTTACGTCATTCTCTTTTCTTGTCAGTGTTTTTACTGAACGGATTGTTTCCCTTATTAAACATTTGGTTTGCTGAATTAATAAGATTTCTGTTTAGTTACTGCTATCTTCTTTTTCTTATATGTGTAGTTGGAATAAACGTGCCTTTCTTCATGTATTTTCTCCCTCCTTGTATCTTTGAGGTGAAATCTCAAAAGTACTATTATTTAAGATCTAAGTTCTTCCATCAAGCTCATGAATTTTTGTAAAAATGAAAAATCTTACTCACGTATAATGAACAAAAACCAACATGAATCCAGAATTTTGCAAGACTAATGTTCGGAAAAAGAATGACTGTGAAAGTAATTGGACAAAAAAAGTCACAAATAAAACCCCCAAAGAAGTATATTCACAAATGAAGATAGATAGAGATTTGTCGAGAGATCCAAATCCAAATATTGAGATAATACCTAAAATTAACTCTTGTTCTAGTGGCATCACTATCAGATTCAGAAAGCCGCATCAACTCTGATCCTCAAGAACATGGACTTCTGTTTAGCAGGTGCATCGTTTCTCTTTCTTTCAACGTATCACACACAACTCTTCCACAGAAACAACTCAGTTCCATAACCAACAAAGGGAACCACAAATGTTACCTTCAACTTCTCAGAAAACTTCGGACACTTTGCTAGCAAGAACTCGTTCCCGTCTTTCGATGTACTCATAAGGGAACCAACCGGCTTTGCCTTTGCATTCTCCTTCTGCCCATCCGCTGCCTGTAACCTGACAGTGAGTAACGGACAAAAATGTGATATCAAACAAACACTCCTGAAAACCGTATTGGGGCTAAATGTGAATTAAAGGAGACATTGTTGGTTTTCCTATTCGGGTGTTAGTTTAAAATCAAACCTTTCTAACAACAACGTATTCACCAGTTGATAAGCTGAGCTCGACGTCTGTCACACCGTGATATGGGAACAAGACCTGAAAATGGTAAACAGGGAATAATACGTTATAGTGGAACATCAAATGAGGACCAAAAGGAATCTAGATATAGTCTGTCTTTCTCTTCTGTAATCGGAAAGAGTTTATAAACATCCCATTACCTATTTAAAACGTTTACTACCAATGCTACTCGGTTATTTGTGAAAAAAAGGCACTAAACGGCATTAAAAACTGAGTAGCGTACCTCTCCTAAGAAGTAACCCATGCTATCTGTTGACGTGTCATGCATGTGAGATGCAAACGCTCCATTAGCTTCCTCATATGATGGAGGCGGCGGCATATTGTCTGCACTTGAGGGAGTAGAGGGAGCTTCAATACGTCGCCTCTCAGATACCATCTGCAGGTTCAAATGATGTTCAATTTTGACCTAGATGACTCATTTAATGATGAACTGACTGTAAAACTAATGCACACCAACCTCTCCTTCGAGCTGATCAAGGATCTGGAGGACTCTTTGATGGTACCCACGTTCGGATTCAACCTTGAGAACAGGAATGAACAATGTAGTTGTTTCAAAAGAAGTACATAGGGTAAGTAAATCAAACTTGACCTAATAACGTAGCTTATAACCAATCACGCTACCATTGAAATAAGTCGTTCAAGAGTCAATTTTTGTTGTTGATCTTCAACGGAAGATAAAGCAGAAGCAGCTTCTTTCCCCAATATTGTCATATTTGATTTTAGGTCTTGAAGTTTTGCTTCAGCAGATTCCAGTTTCATCAAGATGTCAGGATTACCTTGAGACTCTCTTGCCTTTGCTTGTCGTCTGGCAACTTCTGTAGCCTGTTTAAATTTAAAATTTGTGCTTGAGTAAAAGTCTATCATGCTACTAATCACAAATGTCTAGTTCTAAAAAGAGCCTAGTTCTAGAAAGAGGAAAATACTCATATTGCTTCATGGTATTATCTTTCGTGGTACCTGAGCTTCAGCTTCTTGGCGCATTCTATCATATCGTTGAGCAAGATGTCTAGCATCCTCCAATGGAGCTCCCAAAACCATTGCCCGTAATGGCTCAGCAACCTAACAGTTTCAGGTTAAAATTCCAGATTGACATGTGAATGTAGTAGCCAAATTGCAAATTGCAATAAAGAAAGAACCAAGGGAACAGCGTGACACTAATTGACTCTTAAGGTATAAATATCTATAGATACATTATGGAACAAAGAATTCCAGATAAAAGAAATAGATCTTCCCACAAATGGCAGCCACTCGACTAACGGTGGCAGTAAAATAATTCTTTGTGTAGTTATATCACATACAAAAGATATGACGATATGGACTAATGCTTCGCACTTTGATGGAAGATGAGAAAGAACAAACCTGTGTACCAAGAGCCTTCAACATATTTCCACGCTCCTTCTCCATTTGTGCCCGAGCACGTCCGTAGTTTAGTGCAGCCCTTGTTAATACGTTACCATTCGTACATGTATTATCTGAACCATATTTCCTGCTATCCTCAGACAGTTTCGTCCCTGAGGAACAATGAATGCACAATGCAAGCCAGGCCTGTGAGCAAATTCACGTCTATAACAGACATAAAAAGATACTATAAGCTAACACTCAAGGGTCAGCAAAATCACCTATTTCAACTTGTTTTGACCCCGTGACTATATAACCTTCCACACCACGAACAATATCTCTTTGGTAATGCTGAAAAATGACGAATGTATGAGACCAAATTGATAGAATAGAAAACTTCAAATAGTTAAAAGGCTTTAAAATAAACCTTGGCAGCACGGGTGGAAATGTAAAGCTTTTCTAGTTTCTGATGTTGATGGAGTTCTGCATCATCCGACAAACCAGAGCCATATCCTCCTCCTCCAAATTGCTTGAAGACAGCCTATACCATTCCACAAAACTAAGTCAGTGTACTGCTTAACCTCATACTCGAGGAACTAACACCGGATCTCATGGTAATTTGTGAAAAGTAGCCAACATAACATAGTTTGAAACACAAGCATCACGCAAAAGCATCAACGCAGGATATTAATATATGTCACATTTCCCGTGATTACATCATTTCTCATTTCTGTATCCAGGTGCTAAAATAATTTTAAATGGTAATTTGTAGAACTAAGATAATTCATGACTACAAAAAAATCTTTCAACTCTCTGCTCACAAAAGTGAAACGAATCTATACCCAAAATTTATCAATAACTTTTGATCTTGACATATAACCATCGCATTTGATGAGTCAAACCAAATACCAAATTATGCATATTGAAACTTCCCAAAACCAGAAGGATTCTACCCAATCTCACATCGAATCAAAGTATTCATCACAATCAAATGAATTCAAACCCCAAAGTAGAAGGCACACTCAGATCCAAGTACTCAATAAGTCGAAAATTTTCGATTTGAAAAAAAAAGCTAGCATTTCATCATCACAATTATTGATTGATTCAACAGAAACCAACAAATCAACCAAAACACGTGAAACTACAAAGAAAAACAGAATCTGGGCAATGTAAGAAACGGGATCTAAACAAACGGGCAAAGGAAAGTTAGAAAATTTCACCTGCTGCTGTCTTGCGACTTGTTCCCTCAACCTGCTGGCTTGTTTTCTTATTGCATCCATTGTTCACCTGATCAAAGCTCTTCACAATCTTCCTTTTTCTCCTTTCTCCTTCTACCTTACTTCCACCTTCCAGTTCCCTCCGATTATCAAGAAGAGCTCGGCGAAGAAGAGATTCGAAATTGTGAAATGGCGTTGAGCTCCCAAGAATTTTCTCTGCTTTCGAACTTTTTTTTTCCTAACACGAAGAAATCAAAGATAGAGTCTGTGTCTCACAAAGAAGTTCCCAACAGGTTATTGGGCTATTAAGGCCCGTTGGGTTTGAAAATCAAATCCAGTAGCTATGTAAATTTATTCCATTTCAATTATATTAACACACAAAAAAAAGGAAGGAAAACAAAAAAAAATTCTGGGCCGAACAAAACCCTAGATATATATAAATCGAAAGCCAGTAGCTTAGGGATTCTCTCAGTTGTTGAAGCCGCTTCTTCTTCTTCTTCGCTGTTGCTCGACGTCGCCACCATCTGAAGATCCATAATCATGGCCGTCGGGTACACACCTCTATCTTTCAGATTCTTTGTCATTCGATATCTTCGAGTATCATGTTCTGATCTACATTTTCTCCTGATTTTTTAGGAAGAACAAGAGGATCTCCAAGGGCCGTAAAGGAGGAAAGAAGAAGATGTAAGTAACATTTTCCCAGATTTAAAATTTTCAGATTTTATATAGATTCTGTATATTGACGAAAAGTCTCAATTTCATCGATGATGCAGCGTTGATCCTTTCTCCAAGAAGGATTGGTATGACGTGAAGGCTCCTTCTTCATTCAGCGTGAAAACTGTTGGGAAGACGCTTGTTTCAAGGACCCAGGGAACCAAGGTAATGTCTATGTCTGCTACTACGCTGGATAGTTTAGGGTTCACTGTGAAATTGCTTGATCGTTTGTCTCTCTTAAAGGGTTTAGAGCTTTGTTGGTTACTGTGAGTTGTAGAGATAGTAACTCGCTTTTGGTTGGTTTCATTTTTGGAGTTATAGGAATTGCATCGTGATAGAGTAATCTGTGGGTACTCTCAGATTGTTCCTTTGCCAAATCTGACTTGTGTTTTCTGGGTGGCCTCGAAATTCTAAACAGATTGCCTCTGAGGGATTGAAACACAGAGTTTTTGAGGTTTCCCTTGCTGATCTCCAAAATGATGAGGATAATGCATACAGGAAGATCCGTCTCAGAGCTGAAGACGTTCAGGGCAGGAATGTGTTGACCCAATTCTGGGTAAGATAAAGACAGACCCCTTTCATATAGAAAACTTTGTAATTTGGTTTTGCAAGTAATGAAACAATGTACTGTTTACAATCCTTTTAGGGCATGGATTTCACAACCGACAAGCTTAGGTCATTGGTGAAGAAGTGGCAGACTTTGATTGAAGCTCATGTCGATGTGAAAACCACAGACAGCTACACCCTGAGGCTATTCTGCATCGCCTTCACAAAGAGGCGTGCCAACCAGGTGAAGCGTACTTGTTATGCTCAGTCCAGCCAAATCCGCCAGGTAATAACAATACAACTTGTGTTTGTAATTGGCCCTGTATAAAGAAATTAAATAGGATTCACTGAGACTTACGTGTTCCATGTATAATGTTTTGGATCATTGTAGATCCGCAAAAAGATGAGGGATATCATAGTCAAGGAGGCTTCATCTTGTGACCTTAAGGAGCTTGTTGCCAAATTCATCCCTGAGGCCATTGGGAAAGAGATTGAAAAGGCGACACAGAGCATCTACCCGTTGCAGAACGTGTTCATCCGTAAAGTCAAGATCCTCAAGGCTCCCAAGTTTGACCTTGGAAAGCTCATGGAGGTGAATTGAGATCACATTATTGTCATCAACATCGGTCTTGGTCTAGCCATGAAGACAATCAATCTAACCTTGTTCTGTTGTTCATCTTGTTAGGTGCATGGGGATTACACTGCAGAGGATGTTGGTGTGAAGGTAGAGAGGCCAGCGGAAGAGACAATGGCTGAGGATCCAGCCGAAGTCATCGGAGCTTAGTGGATTTATAGATTTGTTTCTTTTTTTTTTGGCAAAAAAAAAAAACTAATGTTATGTCGCCATTGTTGTGACTGGTTTTGGACTCCTTTTTGATGGATCTATTATTACTCTTCTTGTTTATCATGATGTTACCTCTTTTATATTAACTGTGTTGGTTCTATTCTTCATTTCTGGATATGCTTAAATAATTGTGTTCAAGAAGGATTGACAACATCAATGCACAAAATCAGATATGCCGATTTAACACACCTATGGGTACTTGCTTTAATCAATTGGTTAAAATTTTCTTCCTTTAGTACTTGCTATGATTGCTGTTTAATGTGTAATGCAATATGTAGTTTTCGTTGCATTAATGTGTAATGCAACATTAATGCAATCATAGCAAGTACTAATTGTGCAATTTTGCTATTTTATTACCTATGGCTATGATTGCTGTTTAATGTGTAATGCAATATGTAGTTTTCGTTTTGACAGAGTCACATTTTTCCCCATCTCTTCCACCATTCTCATAATTTGTGTTATACGATTTCTCTCTCTCGTCTTTGATTCGAAGAATGACCTGTTGTTTCGTCTGCTAGGATTTGAGTTTTTACTTATTTTGTTTTTGTTTTTTAACAATGCTTTGTGACGAATGATTAAATTGTTTGTCAACATTCAGTGCTCCGGATTATGTTTTGTTAAGACTCAATGATTATGTTTTATGACTTTTTGTCTTAACTTCTTTTTTGTCTGCAGTCCGTTTTACTCTTGTTTTCTTTGATATATTAATTAAATGTTCAAAGGATTGTGTTTTAATGTCTAATTTGCGATTTAAAGACATCGATCACTTTAAATGAAGTAGAATTTTTCTTAGGTTTTTGTTTTTGGGTTTAAATGTTAAGATTTTCTTCTTTTTAAAAAAAAAACCTTTTCGTAAATGTTAAGATTTTTCTTAGGTTAAAACTTTTGTAGATTGGGTAGTGTTTAGCAAAATGTCCCCCAAGTGAGTGATGTAAGATATTCTGAACACAAGAATACAAGGAACACTAACTCGAAAACAACTTGCATTGATTACAAGATTTGAAGCTGTTCCATTTCCAAACAAAATATAGAAAACAAAATCGAAAAAGGGAAAGAGTGATGATGCAAATGGTATCGACGAGCAGCAAAGAGGTGAATGCGACACGTTTTCCTTTTCCCCCATTCCCACCCTCGTCACTCCTCACCTTACCAGCCTGCTCCCTCTCTCTTTTTTTTTGTTTTGGTTGTATATATTCTTTTATGTTTTTCCCCTTATTTTGTAAAAATAAAGATCAGCCAAAAAATGAATATACACACCAACTTTCAGAATAAAACTTTAAAATACATTACTATAGATAAAATACGAATATAATAAGTATAACACCCCGTAACACTATACCATACCCAACTAAGGTTGGCAACCAAAAAAAATCACTACCAAACTAAGTGATCGTAACGACTCGTTCAAATAAACCAATCCCTGTTTTTTTCCAAGATCAATTACACTTTCTTATATCGTAGCAAATTAGTGAAAAAACGAAATGTGTATAAAAAAGTAGACTGAACCCTACTTTTGAAGGTTGGGGATGTAAAGTCTATAGAGACGATTCCAAAAAATACAATTCGGTTTAGTAAACCAAACTAAAAAGGACAGATTGCATAAATGAAGAAGGAAAATACTTAACAATTGTAATGTATTATTATTATTATTTTTTTATTATTATTGTTAAAGGATTTGGCTATAGTGGTTGCTTTGGCGAACTCCACTTCAACGGTGTTTTGCATCTTCTTCATTCCCATCACTACCAAAACCCACACTTCTCTTCTTCTTCCTTTTTTTTGCCTAGTGATAGCTAAAAGAACTTTTTTTTTTTTTGAAAAATAACTTTATTTAGGTTTCATTTAGTTGGACTTTAATTATCCTGTTTTCGGGTTGAATAAGTGTTTGAATCGAATTTGATTTCGTTAAAAATATATTTAATATAAAATCTGAAAATAACGTTGATTCTAGTTTTAATAGAGATTATGTTAATTCGGTTTAGTACAAATCAAGTTAATCCAAATACACATTTGATTCAAATTGCAGTTATTTATAAATCCTATAATTTTTCATGGAATATTTAGAATCAATATGAGATTTTTTATTATAGTATTACCTTAATATTTCTTTCGGAATGCTATTTTTCTCCTTTTTGTTAACTAATCTAAACCTATAAAAAGAAGAAGAAAAAAATAGCACAACATCGACGATTTGGGCGGATTATATATGGCCGGCCGTTAGGGACTCTGCAAGGGAATGTTTTGTTAACTAATGGGCGTAAACTCTGTTTGTCACTAACACATCACACATGTAACTATTATTATTTCAATTTCTTATTTAGAGTAAAAAATGTTGCCATACTACTATTTTTACAGATGACTCCAACTAATACTGATTTGATTTCTTTTAATTTTTTTAAAAAATTAACCATTTAAAAAACTGTCCAACATTTCGTAAGAAGAAATGGTCAACCCTTTTGACAAGACAAGCTAAATTGGCAGCGACAATGTGCATGGTATAACCCTTCACAATAATAATTTTTAAAAAAACATATTATAAAAACCACCAAGAAATCAATCAAATTGAATTGAATAATGTGAAACGGACCTGACTTATCAATTTCTGACGAAGGATAAGCCCAAGCCGAACATCCACGTAGAGAACTCACTGATTAGGTCCAAAGAAAAATGGAGGAAAAAATAATCTTGATGTCTCAAAACGAAAAGAAATCATCAAAACTTTTTCTCCGTTTTTTTTCTTCTAAAAATAGAACCTAATAGTAAAAACAAAACTTAATATGAAAAATACAGAGGCGAAAAAATGGATTAGACTTAATCCTTAGTTTTTTTATTTTTCTTGAAATTGGATATTTTTGGAGAAATAAAGGACACATCATTTTACACCAAAATGAAGAGGCAAATAAAGAAGACGGAAAGCATTGATTCTGAAATTCAATTCTAGTATCATTCGTGAAAGAAGATTTTGTAATATTCTACAAACTATAAATTAGGGGAAAAGAAAGAAAAAAAAAGATGGAAAAAAAGAGCTTTAACTTTTGGAATTGGAAGCACAAAAACAAAAACACAAAGTCTCTGTTTTACCTTTTAACCCTTTCAAGAATCCTCCTTTAATTTCAGTGTCCTCTTACTTTGACTATCTCTCTCATCCTCTGTTTCTTCGCCTTCTCTCAGCTTTTCTTCTTCTATCTTCCTCTTTATCAGGTAAAGAATTATGATGAGCATATCCCTGCACATACCTTTCTCCTATTCTCATCTTTCTGATTTTCTCGAATGTTTGCATGCGCAGACGGTTTTGTAGATCATAAATTTTAGCCTTTTAGCTACCTTTTCTCTTGTTTATGTTATGTGTATGGTTGTTGTAATAGTGAGAATTAAGACTATGTCAAGTGATAATTGAATCTTTTAAGAATTTTATATGTATGTGTGAAAGAGTGAATGGAGCTGTGGACAGAAGCTAGAGCCCTGAAGGCAAGTCTAAGAGGAGAAGCTATAAAGCATCAAGTGATTGTGTCGGAAGAATTAAGCCGAACTTCTTCTGCTGAAGATTTCTCCGTTGAGTGTTTTCTCGATTTCTCAGAAGGTCAAGAAAAAGAAGAAGAACTTGTCTCTGTTTCTTCTTCACAAGAAGAGCATGAACAAGAACAAGATTGCATCTTTAGTTCACAACCTTGCATCTTTGATCAACTTCCTTCTTTGCCGGTAAATTTCCCTTTATTTAGAAGCTTCTTTTTTTGTTATAATTATATATAAATTTGGTTAATTCTCTGATTTTTGTAAAAAACTTTTTTTAGTAAGATCAAATAAGTTTTAGGCTTTTTTCTGATTTTTCTTGTACTTTATGATTTTTAGGATGAAGATGTGGAAGAGCTTGAATGGGTATCTCGTGTTGTGGATGATTGTTCTTCGCCAGAAGTTTCACTTCTCTTCACACAAACCCACAAAACCAAACCAAACTTCTCATCTCGAATTCCGGTTAAACCAAGAACCAAACGGTCTCGGAACAGCCTAACCGGTGGCCGGGTATGGCCACTCGTTTCAACCAACCAACATGCAGCAGCAGAGCAGAGGAGGAGGAAGAAACAAGAGACGGCCGTTGTGTTTCAACGAAGATGCAGCCATTGTGGCACAAACACCACACCTCAGTGGAGAACCGGTCCGGTCGGTCCAAAAACCTTGTGTAATGCCTGTGGTGTCCGGTTTAAGTCCGGTCGGCTATGCCCGGAGTACAGACCGGCGGATAGTCCGACGTTCTCGAATGAGATCCACTCGAATCTTCATAGGAAGGTTCTGGAATTGAGAAAGAGTAAAGAGTTGGGTGAAGAAACAGGTGAAGCTACTACTAAATCAGACCAAGTCAAATTTGGCAGCAAAGTGGTAGAGAAGACTTAGGTAAAATAAAAACCTACTTTTTTTTTTAACATTATCTGTAGTGTGTTAATTTAACAACTTGCTTCATAACATTTGAAACTGTTTTGGAATTAGTCTAAGAAAAGTGGTTTTCTCTATAAGCAAAATTATATATTTTTTTTTATCTTAAACGATGTGAGACCACCACCACTACTACTAAGAATGATTTTGGTCCATGTTAAGTGGCTGTAGACCTTTTGAAGTATTTTGCAAAAAAAATATAAAAGCTAACACTTTGAGAAAACAAATGCAAAAAGAAAAGAGCCATTCTATAATAGATATGAGAGATAAAATCTGGTTAGCAAAATTTAGTTCCATTTTACATCTTCTCTGTATGGCCAAATACGTAGTTTAAGTCATAAATTTAGAGTTTAATTACATTGGAAGTATTGAACTATTGTGTTCAAAGCAACACAATTCTTTTTGGCAAGCATAAAAATATATAAATGTTTCAAGTTTAGACTATGGTGACAACATGATTAAACAAAACATATTATAATAGCGCATATCATTAACCCGCTTTAATATTCTAGGCTAGCTACAAGTTCTTAATTTATAACAATTTCTGCATAAAGACTTACAGTAGAAGGACCACAGTACCATCGATGGACCCTTTTGGTTCTGTAGTTTCAGAAGTGTTTTTTCAACAACTAGGTTTCAAGAAAAAAGTAGCTTTATCATGTGCTATCTCTTTCTGATCTTTCCCAAGCCCAAACCAATACTCAAGAACTCTAAATCCTTTCGATCTTCTATTTCGAAGCAATACAAATCTCAACTTATTCATTAACATTATCAATCAGATATATTTTGTTTCCAATCAAAAAACCATTTGATTCTAGAAATTGGTGTTGTCTAAGCTTTTTCCAAGAGAATCTTTCTCACAAACACACGGTCTTATGTTTACAAATGTTCTTGATACTTTGTGCGTAAACAATCTCCACAACAGCAGTATGTTCTCAAACAGAGCCACAAGTCCGTTGTAGTCTAGCTGGTCAGGATACTCGGCTCTCACCCGAGAGACCCGGGTTCGAGTTCCGGCAACGGAGTTTTTTTGTTTTCCTCCTACTTTTTCAGTTTATTGGTTTATGTCCGGTTTATAACAGAATTGCTCGGTTTGGTTCAACTGCTATCTCCCTTTATCCATCTCATGTTGTTTCTTAAATTCGTTACTAATGGAGTAATGGGCCAAATTCTTTTCATAATTCCAGGCTCCAATCAAAAGGCCTATGAAACTTTCTTATCGGTCCCTCTGAACGGAACAGAAGTTTCATACTGTTGGAAAAGGGAAATTAGATAGAAGACTCATCATCCCCTAGGTTTTCAATTTCTTGTTC
Source organism: Alliaria petiolata (assembly GCA_020283515.1). Lineage (NCBI taxonomy): Eukaryota > Viridiplantae > Streptophyta > Magnoliopsida > Brassicales > Brassicaceae > Alliaria > Alliaria petiolata. The sequence continues at coordinate 168,672,622 of JAHZTW010000001.1, read as the reverse complement.
CAGTTCTCCTCCATTGTAGCGCCGCTCCTCTCCTCTCTTGTCCAGATCCAATGGTGTGTTTCTTCTCCCCACTCTCAAATTGTTGTAAATCTCTCTCTCTGTCTCTTGTATTGTCTGATGATCTTATAATGGCTTCTCTGTCCGATTACAGGCACCCAAGAAGGACAAAGTTCCTCCTCCGTCCAAACCCGCCAAATCCGGTGGTGGCAAGCAGAAGAAGAAGGTCACTAATAAAAAACCTATCTTTTTGCCTCTCAGTTACCTATTTTTGAATCATAATTATGGGTTAGCTTGAATCCGGTTTCCTCTCTGTTTCGGAATCAACAGAAGTGGAGCAAAGGAAAGCAAAAGGAGAAAGTGAACAACATGGTTCTGTTCGACCAAGCTACTTACGACAAGCTTCTCTCTGAGGCCCCCAAGTTCAAATTGATCACCCCTTCTATCCTCTCCGACCGTTTGAGGGTAATACTTTCTTCTTCTCCTCTCTTTTGGATTTGTGAAATTTGGAAACTTCTCTCTGATAGAAATGCATTGGTTAAGTGTTAGTACTTCTTGATCATTAGTGTTTTGCCTTTAGTATTGAAGGGTCTATTCAATGACTATGGATTAAGATTTTGCTAGTTGTTTATCGGCTTCTTTCCATTAGTTTGGCTTCTAGACTCTATAGTAGGCTGTGACACGAGAGCTCGTGTGTTGATACAGATCAATGGATCGCTTGCTCGGAGGGCGATCAGAGAGTTGATGGCTAAGGGAACGATCAGGATGGTCTCTGCTCACTCAAGCCAGCAGATCTACACTAGGGCTACCCACAGCTAGTTTCTTTCGATTGTGTTTGATGTTTCTCGTTTCTCTATCTAAAGACCCTGTGGCTTAATGAACCCATCATTATCTTTCTAGAATGCATCTTCACTTGCTTGCATACCTTGGAATTTTTCACTGTTTAATTCTATGAGATTATTGATACAAAACTAATTGTTTCGGATTTCTCTTGCTTAGCTTTTGAAGATAACAAATATCTCAACAGAAATCTTCTGAATTTTTTTATCATATTGGAATATGTAAATCATAATTATATTTACACTAGATAGCTCAAGGATTAGATCTTGCAGTTGAAAATATGATTACACTAATCATGTCCTCTCTCTTTCTGGACCTCCCCGAGCCCAACCATCAAGAACTCTAAATCCTTTCGATCTTCTATTTCGAAGCGAAGCAATACAAATCTCAACTTACCCATTAATAATATCAACCAAATATTATTTTTTTCCAATCAAGGATTCGAACCCAATACTTCAAGTTCTCCTATACAGGAGGAACTTCACATATTTGTAAAAATCCCAATAAATAAACCATCATAATGTTCCCAGGACAAAGCGGAGAGGAAAACCATGGGATTCTTCAACTTGGTGCTGTCTATCTTTCTCCAAGAGAATTCTTATCACAAAACATGGTCTTATGTTTGCAAAGGTTCTTGATACTACAAATTTGTGCCTAAACAATCTCCACAACAACAAAAATATCGTACAAGAAAACCGAATGCAAGTAGAAAATAAAACGAATTATAAACTCAAAGTATCGACGAGAAACGTGAGTCTCTCATTATCCACCAAGTAAGCTCAGAAATTTTGGTAATTTCTGATTCTAACTAAATACAAGTAAATGAGTTCTCAAATTCATTCATACATCCGTTGTAGTCTAGCTGGTCAGGATACTCGGCTCTCACCCGAGAGACCCGGGTTCGAGTCCCGGCAACGGAGTTTATTTTTTGTACTTTTTCAGTTTATTCATTTATTGGTTTATGTCCGGTTTAGTTCAACTGCGACCCTTTTATGATCCATCTTATGTTGTTCCTTAAGTCCGTTACGTATGGGCCCAATTTTGTTAGTAATTCCAAGCATCAATAAAAGGCCCATCTGCAACTTTCTTTTCGGTCCCTCTGAACGAGAAAGAAGGTTTCTCACTGTTGAAAAAGAGAAAATTAGATAGACGAAGAAGACAAAGAGTGTAGAGATACTCGAAATCAATCGGAACCAGAAAAATGAGCGGAGTTTCGACGGCGGCGTATTTTGCGCGGCGAGCGGCGCAAAAGGAGAGGGTTCGAATCCTCTATCGCCGTGCCCTTAAGGATACTCTCAATTGGGCTGTTCATCGCCATATTTTCTACCGAGATGTAAGTTTTTCCTCAGATCTCCTCCGGCGGTATCCGAATCGGACTTAGACTTTTTTTTGTTTGGACCGATCTCACATTTTGGATTTTAATTTGTTGATCTTCGTTCCTTTTCAGGCTTCTGATCTGCGCGAGAAGTTCAATGCCAACCAAGACGTGGTTAGTTTTCTTCTCGTGTTTATACCCTCTCTTTTTTACCTCCTGCAATTTCCTTGTTTGATCGCTGATTGAATTTTTCGAAAAAATGTGGAAGTGGAAGTTTATTGTGTTTTGATTGATTTTAATTTGGTAGAGAGAGACTTTAGAGATGTGACCCATGTAAGTGTGCTTGGATGACAAATTTGTTGTGGAAAGAAATGGGGGAAAAGCTTGTTCTTTTCTCTCTGCTGGACTTAGTTGTTTCAGATTTCTGCTATTGTCTGTGGATAATTATATGTTTTCCTTATTATCTGAATTGAAATCCCATCGAAATAACTGAATAAGCAAGCTTGTTTCATAGATGTGTTGAGTTGGTAGTATATCCATTCATTCTATAGAACTCTGCTTTCTGCAATCGATGAGCTTATGATGAATGTTTCGGTGCAATCTATGAAATGTTTTGTTGGCATTAAGTAAATGATGATGTGCCTTTTCAAACCTGACACAATGACAGAATTGGTGGTTGTGAATGTACCTTTTGAGTCTCTCATCTTTGTTTCTCGTTGTTTGTCCCTTCCATCGGGGGATTTGTAGGAGGATGTCGACAGAATCGACAAACTGATTGCTTAAGGTGAAGCAGAATACGACAAGTGGCGGCACCCTGATCCTTATATCGGTTAGCATCTCGACCATTAAATTAATTTGGTGGATAGCTGTATCGATTCTGGTCCAACAAACTCCTCCAAATGACCCACATTTTCTGTTCTAGTTCCATGGGCTCCTGGTGGCTCCAAGTTCTGTAGAAACCCGACTCCGCCTGCCGGGGTAAGTTTTCTTCTAAACGCTTATCACTTCCATCGTCATGATCTCACTTTCTTATTCGCAAGTAAGTGCTGATGATCTTCTTTTGTGACTGATGCAGATTGAGATTGTGTACAACTACGGTCAAGAAGACAACCCATAATAAGCCTAGTTTGCATATTTCCATACCCATCAATAAAGTAAGTTGGATAACCATCAGATGCTCAGGTTGCTCTTCATTCTCGTGAATCTCCCTTTGGATATATTAAGAAGTCAAGTTTCGATGGTGTTTGTTGGTTTGTTACAGATTGAAGCATCTGGTGCCTATGGTTCAGCAGATAAATTTAAAGACTTTCAAGGTTGAGACTTTGAGGGAAGCAATTGTAGTTTTCAAAGATGTTTCGTTCCAGTAAGACAATCTTGTTTCGACTTGGTTTATATTTCTCCTTTTAAAAATATTTATGGTTGCTCTATAGCTGCCAAGCATGTGATCGTGAATCATGGATGTTCCGACCATGAAAACTTTTCAGGAAAACAAAAAAAAGTGTTTTTTTTTACCTTGGCCGCATATCGAGTACCCGGTAATGAATAGTTGAACTCAAATCTATCAGCTTTTTGATAGCCCTCTCGAAACGGGTTTAAGCCAAACAGGATTTGTTCTCTCGTTACAGTCCTTGAGTCTCAAAAAGGGTTCAACTTTGGCAGACATTGTTTGTTCGTATGTCTCTTGTTTTGAGAATCAACTTGTCTTCCTTCATACTTGTAGAAACGAAGCGTATCAACTCTCTCCAAATCTATTGTTGATCCAACATGAACCATAGATCGGAAAATTGAAGTTGTTGGGAATGGTATTAGATCACAACTCCACTATCCAACTTGGGAATCTAAAGCTTACCCTTTTTTAAGTGGGGTTAAAGTTGGGCTTAATTGTATATTTCTTTGAGTGTTGGAATATGATCTTTCCACTTGTAAATGTTAGCCCATTTTGGGTTTTAATGGTACTATATGAGACGACAAAAAAATAAATCAACCTTCTTCTTTGAAGGTACCACATTCTATATTTACAAACAAATACACACAACGCAGTGACACGATCATCTACAAATTGATAACATGAAACCATAGGTTACTATACCATCTTTGTCAAACTTTTTTACCTTTAAATTTTAATCCTTCTTTTTTTAGGATAATTATATGCTTTTTTGCATGATCGCCAAGTGACGACGCCAACAACCGGACAACTAACACGAAAACAACACATTATCTCGAATATGCATATTTTTTTTGGTCCAAAATTACATCCAGATAAAAAGGAAAAATGTTCTACCAAGCGGTCCAAGCCGTGACCCAAAAATAAAGAAAAATATTTGATTATGTAATCACCTAAAAAAACACAAACATGAGAGCCACATAACAATCAATCACTCAACCGCTTCCCAAAGCCTAATAAATAAAGATGTGAGTCGATAACAACACAGATGTCAGAATATGTAACTTGTGTGTGTTGTCACACTCTCTCTTTACTCACAAGTCACAATTACATCGCCCACGAGTCCACGACGCCGTTCGAGTCTTCAAGATGCGGAGAAACGTAAGCCCTCAAACAAATTAAAGGACTACTAGACAAAAGTCTCTACTTATTTATTTATTAAATTTCTTAGACCATCTGCATTGGTGATCTCTCACCAAGTCTCTCAACATATGCATTGGTGGTCTCTCACCAAGTTTCTCAACATAAAATATTAATAAACTTAGAAAAAAAGAAAAGAGAGAATGGAATGATTTGAGAGACTATGAGAGATCCATGAGAAACTCATCATGCTCTGATGCTCTTATACACTAGTGACAAGAACTTGTACTAGCACTGCATTCAATTAATTAATCGGTTTGAAAGAAACTCACATTACAGTGAAAGATATGACTAAATGGCAGACAAAGAAACAGAAGTTGTTCATCGTTTGAATTAAAAGAAAAATCTCATAAAACGGTCTTCTTCTATGTAATAAATGAAACCGGAACGCTACAATTTCAACGGGAAAATAAACAAAATAAGATACGAAGATCCGAATTTCACAAAAGGGCTTTAATCATTCGGATCCTGTAACTAAAAGATAAAAACCTTAAGCAACGATGGATCTAAAACCATCTTATTATTTGATAATTTATTGAAAGAAACTAAAAAACCGTACAATGACGATTTTACGATAACCGAATGCAACGACAAACCACACGATCACCTATCTTACGCAGAGAGGTACTCGAAGCCGTCTTCGTCGCAGTAGTAAAAGCCGAGGTTATTGATCGCAGCTGAAAGAGAGTTACTAGGAGATGCCGGCTCGGTCGCGAGATACGGCATGTTGTGGAATGAACGATCGAGACAAGCCGCAACATTGATGAACTCATCACCATCTTCTTCTTCTTCTTCTTCTTCTTCATCGCCACCGCCTTTGGTATGCATCAATTCCTCCGCCCGGTGCTTTAGGGTCTGAAACATTAGCTCCGGCTCATGCTGCACTGCTCGGAGAACATCCGCAGAGGACTGGCCAGGCACGGCTCGGGTCACCACAAAGCAATGTGGTCCATCGCTCTGGGAGACGCGGACAACGCTCGGCCCGCCAAACAAATTGTGGACTCCACCAAGCGCCTCCTCGTAAGCACCTCCAAGGAACATACCCAAAAAGTACTTGCCTCCACCACCGCCACTGTTGTCCAGCTCGTGCAACGGCAAGCTGGTTTCTCCGCCTATGAACTTGTCAATCTTGCCGTCGCTGTCGCACGTCAAATCCGATAAGATCCCTCGAGCCCCGGGCCTTTGATCGAGCTTATGGATGGGAACTATAGGAAACAGCTGATCAATCCCCCAGAGATCAGGAATCGAGGTGAAAACGGATAAATTGATATTGTAAGTCAGAACCGGATCCGATGCGCCTATAGCACTCAACACCCACTCGCATAACCCATCAACAGAAGCTAATTGCTCGATGCTCAGAACACCATCTTTGAAGCCTTCGACACATCCCTGCTTCAGCTGATCCACATAAAGGAGGCAGCTTTCGTGGTCTCCACGCATCACAGCCGCGTAGAGATCCTCGTAATTAGCTCGAGCTTCCTCACCTTCGAGGAGGAACTGAATATCATCCGGATTCGCTTGATGAGCCATTGGTTTACCCGCCGAAACAGCTTCGAAGATCAGCACGGAATGATGAGAGACTATTGCTCTTCCGCTTTCGCTGCATATCACCGGATGTTTCACTGATCTCCGGTCACATACAAACCGGACGGAAGCCACAACAGCTGCAGCATACTCCTCGAGAGTATAGGCAACAGAGAGATCCGTTTCTCCAGATTTAGACCCGTCGTAGTCAATCCCCAAACCACCACCGATATCGATAACTTTCATATGTGCACCGAGACGCACGAGCTCACAGTAAAGCTGAGCAGCCTCGGCGACACCGTCAGAGAGCAACGACGTCGACGGAATCTGTGATCCGATGTGAAAATGCAGGAGCTGGAGGCAATCGAGCATACCAGATTGGCTCAGCTTCCTCGCGACACGAACAATCTGACTAGTGGTCAATCCGAATTTGCCCTTCTCACCTGAAGTTGACCCGAAATGTCCCGAGTGTTTGGTTCTCAGCTTGGCTCGTAACCCAATCACAGGCCTCACATTCATCTTCTGGCTCAGATCGATCACCAGATCGAGTTCTTCTTCTTGCTCGAGCACAATCAAAGTGTTCAACGCCAGTTTCCTCCCAAGCAGAGCCAACGAAATGTACTCGGCGTCTTTGAAGCCATTACAGACAAGAAACGCATCGGGATTACCTTTGCACAAGCAGCTCATGGCGAGAAGGATCTCAGGTTTAGAGCCAGCTTCCAATCCAAACCGGAAAGGAGATCCAAATTTGACGATATCCTCGACGACGAAGCGATCCTGATTGCATTTCACCGGATAAACACCTTGGTAATGGGAATCGTATCCCTGGCTCTGAATCGCGAAATCAAACGCAGACTGGAGGCACTCGAGCCTGTTCTTCAATACATCCGGGAAACGGACGATAAGCGGGAGCTGCAATCCCAATCCACCGGAGGATTTCGGATCCGTCACCTTCTTAACGACTTTCAGCAGATCGATATCTTGGTGAGGCAAAGTGTCAGACCCATGTGGACGAACAGAGATGTTACCGGACGAATTGGCGATGAAGTAAGGAGCTCCCCATCCGTCGATCCGATAGAGCGAAGAGGAGAGAGACGAGGACCAACGGCAAGAGCTGTCAACAACGGCGGCAGCGGAAGTTGGCGACGCCGGCATAAACACGTCACCGGCGGTGGGAAGAGAGCTATCACCGGAGAAAGCGTAGCCGGGAGGCACAAAGGCAGTATCAACACAAGCTAGGGCAGGCATCTTCTTCACTCTCCTTCAGCAACGATCACAATTTACTTTACAGAAAATTCTCGAACAGGGAGAAAAAAACTTTCGAGAGAGACGAAAAATCGAAAATTATCAAACGAAATATTTGTGTGTAGATCTTAATTTTCCCAGATTTTGTGAAGGTAGGGGTTTAAAAACCGCCGAGGCCGGAGCCCCGGCTACCCCCTCAAAAGAAGGCAGAAGATGAATCTATCGCCGCCGTGAAACCCCCCTCTCGCAGCCCGACCCGATCCGAGAATCTCCACGATGACCGTTCAGAAAATATCTCAAAAGTTAAAAGCCGAAAAAGGAAATTTTCCAAATCTGAAATCAACAACAAAAACTATTCTCCTACCATGCAAAGCCTGAATCAATATATTAATATGAAGAAGCTTGAGAGGAATTGAAAAACGAAAAGAAGGGGAATGAGAATGTGAAGTTTTCTCGGGAGAATGCAAGAAAACAGAGACGGAAACCTAGCGGAAAAAAAGGGGGGCTTAACGGAAATGGAGAAGAGATGAAGCGTGAGTTGTTTGGTGAAGAGAATAGCTCTCGTTTATATAAGGGGGAAAAGCAACCGGACGGGAGAAGGTTACGACTGAGGCAAGTTGGACTTGGGCCGTGGGGCCCATTTACTCTTATTATCTCTTTTCAATTTTTTTTTTCTTCTTTCTTTGTTTTTCAACATCTTCTAATTTTTACTTTCCACCCTACATAATATAATCTTATCCATGATTTGGTTTCCTACGTCTTAGATTCAGGTGTTGTCCAACTAATCACTAAATGATGTTTTATATTATTTCTGATTCGTATAAAGTTAGCGCCTATCGGATACATATTTCTAATGTGTTATAATACGGGCTAATACCGATTTATCTATCATTCACGAAGACAATTACGAATATGTTTTTATAAATCAAAACATGAATATATTTTTCTGTAATTTGTGATTTAAAATTTATATCATCATGTGGATTTGAAATTCATGTGTGACTTGTTAAAAAGGAAAGTAAATGTTGTTTCTTCTCTACCGGTCCACATTTTTTTCCACGTTACCTGCTCCGATCCCCATAATTCCCTAAATATATCCTCTTTTTGCAGAATTTTGCATCAATAATTAAATTAATAATTCATGCAAATAAATCAAGATACGTTCATGAGTATCTTGTAGTAATGTTAGGAATAGAAATACATCGAGAATATTCTTTATGCAGAGGTTAGTGGGAACTGGATTTATAAAGAGTTTTGTTAAATTTATAAAGAGTTTTGTTAAATTTGTCGAGAGTTGTTTATTCAGAAAATCTTTCAAAAGACATTATTATAATGATTTTAAAAATCTCATGGATATCCAAAGTATTTTAAAAGTTTTGTTTTATGAGTTAAATTATTAACAATCTATGTCTCAATAACCCCAGATTTTGACAGATGATAGAATCACTAAAAAAAATAAAAAATAAATAACAATAGATTTTGTATAGAATTTAAAAGTCATCACACCAATAACAATGGATTTTAGTATAAATATTAGAATCCATGATTTAATAACAATAGATTTTAAAAATTCTAACAATTTTTCAAAATCCTTGTACCAATAACCTCCTATATTTTTCAGGGAAATCTTTTTAAAGAAAATTAATTAAAAAATTATCCATAATATGTACATTAAAATCAGAAGAATATTGAATAATACTAATTTTAGTAGAATTTCAAAAGTAAGAAAGTTTTTTTATACAGTTTAGGAGAATAAGGTTTTTTTACAAGAGCAGCTTTGAAACGCTGCCACGTGGCACTGTACTACTTGACATGTGTCACTTTCATTAAAAAAATCGTTTTTAGGCTTCACTCACATAATTGAGTCCATTGGATCCATAAAGCGCAGCCCAATCATTTTTCCCTTTGATAGTAAATTTTTTTTTTTATGTTGAGGTTTCATATGCTACCATGTGGCACTCCAGAAATTGTCTTCTATCATCTTAATTTTTTTATTATTCATTAATAAATAGTTTTAGTTTTTTGTTAAAAAAATATTTTTAGTTAAGAAAAGTATTCTAATATAGTAAATGTTTTTTACATAGACAGCTCGAAACACTGACACGTGACATGCTACAACCTGACAACTTTGAATTATGTTATAAAATTAAAATGCAACATTTCTTCCCTTATTTTTGAATACAAACATTCTTATAAATGGTTTNGAGCTCAAACTCAACTCAAATCCTATTTTGTTTTGTTTTGTTCAAATGGCATGACATAGCAAAAAGGGCTTTGGCTATAACTCCTTCCTTCAAGATACTGACTAATTATTTTCTTTCTTATAGTTTTTTGGTTTTCATACAACTCTAGTTAAGGCCTACTTTTCCTTGCTCTAGACTTCTAATATATACATCTCTGTTTCAGCCTAAGAGAACTCGTCGATGCCTTTCAAGTGTAAACTTGCAAATCAAGAGAGTTAATAGACGCTAATGTAATAGTTCAGTATATTCCGGATCAGCTATTTATCCTTGTGTTCCATCGATTTGAATTTTGAAAGCAACAGAGTCAGAGAGCAATAGATGCAATTAAAAGAGTTTCAAATCGTTCATCATACAAAAGAGAAAGAGAATGATTGTTTTCTCTACTGGAAATAACTGGTGTTCATCAAGTTTTAAAACTCACTCACTCAAATCAACAACGTATCCCGCGGATGATATGGATCTTGATTGCATAGACCAAACCTCTGTTGCGAAAGAGTTCACACAAGATGCCATCTTCTTTCTTCAATTGGTTCCTCTCGCAGATGCGGCTCCATCTTTTGATACACACACGCTTATCCCCCCACTTTGATGTTCTCGCTACGAGTTTCCCGTGATTGTCGATGTACTCAATTTTTTTTTGAAACTCCAAGCTAAAGTCTTTCACCAGTTGTGCAAGAACCAACTGTGTTAAAGGCACACAAAGCAAACAAAAACGTTAATTAAACATGCTTTAAGTTAATAAGCAGTATATATATATATTCAAAGAAAATCTACTGCAGTTCTTACCAGCTCGAATTTCCTATTCTTCACGGCCGTCTCAAAATAAACATTCTTTGGATCATCCAAATATGCCTCTGGGTTTGTGATCTTGGGCTTTGCTGTAAAAACATTCCAAAAGAGAAAACATTTCTAAATAATCATCACACAAAAACTAGTTAATGACCTAGAAGAGTTAACTGATGAAATTAGGCATAAGTACTCTAGAGTTACCTTTCTTCATCCTCGACCACCCTCCTGTAAAACCTCAAGACACAAAGCAATATTAGATAACCATAAGCATCGCACAAATGTTCAAAGCGGTGAAAGCTAATAATGATGTATTTTACCTTTCCTCTTCAGATTCTTCACCTTTGGTTTGACACAAGTTGCTGTGTCCAAAGCATATTAAAAAAGAGGGTAACTTTGGGGAAAAAATGGCATCGCACTAATTGAGCTTTTGGGACCGAGTGATAATACCATTCATTTCGTTTATGGTGCCGATATATTATCCAAAGCTCACCTCTCAGCTTATTTCATCGACCAAAAACTTCTCAAATTCTCAAGTCAAATCCTTTTTTTCTTCTTTTTTTTGGTCCCAATGGTATGACATATCAAAAAGGGTTTGACTATATCTCCTTCAAGATTCGTAAGTCGCGTGACTGACTAAATTATTTTCTTTCTTATAGTTTTGGTTTTTCATACAACTCTAGTTATGGCCTATTTTTCTTTGTTCCAGACTTGTAATACATAGATATCTCTGCTGATTCAGCCTATGAACTCTGTTGCTTTCTCAATAATGCCCTTTTGAAGTGTAAACTTGCAAGTCAAGAGAGTTGTTTATTAGTCGCTAATTTAATAGATCAGTAGTACTTGCCTGATCATATAAAATTTCAGCTTATTATCCTTTCGTCTCCATCAATTTAAATTTTTCAAAAGCAACGGAATTAGCCAGAAACATATGTTTCAAGTGTTGTAGGATATACAACTTTTGGAAATAGATATGCGATCAAAAGAGGTCTAAAGGAATTCTAGTTTTGCAGTCTTTCATTACAACCTTGATTAGAAAAAAAAGAAACAGAGAACAAACTGTTTTCTCAACTGGAAATCAAGTTTTAAAACTCGCTCTTTCAAGAGCTCACAACAATGCTGAAATCATAAAGATGATCAAGTCAAATCCCTCTTCTCTCACACTAATAACGTCTTAAAGGCTTATCCCGCGGATGACATGAACTCTGATCGCGTAAACAAAGCCTTGCTCGCGGAAGAGTTCACACAAGATGCCATCTTCTTTCTTCACCTTGTTCCTCTTGCAGATTCGGCTCCAACTTTTGATAGTCACACGCTGATCCCCCCACGTTGCTGTCTTCGCTTTTAGTTTCCCGTCTTTGTGATAGTCCATGTAGTAAATCTCGTCTTGAAACTTTAAGCAATAATCCTTCACCAGCTGTTTACGAACAAACTGTATTTAAAGGTACACAAAGCAATCAAAAACGTTAATTAAACCTGCTTTTAAGTTTAAAAATCAGTTATATATACATAAAGAAAATCTATTGCAATTCTTACCAGCTCGAATTTCCTATTCTTCACGGCTGTCTCAAAATGTACGTTCTTTGGATCATCCAAATATGCCTCCGGGTTTCTGACCTTGAGCTTTGCTGTAAAATTCTCGAGAGTCAAAAAAACATTTCAATGTAAGTATCACACAAATCAACGACCAAACTAATTGATGATGAAGTTAAGCAAAACGAGTTTACGTTTTTTGCTCCTCACTGAACAACGACTGTTACTGGTTGACCCAACACCTTCTACTAGTTTGGACTTCCCTGTAAAATTTCAAGAGACAAAACAGGTCTATATCTAAACATAAACAATCCAAGTGTTGAAAGCTGTTAATGTGTTTTACCTTTCTTCCTGGCTTTTGCCACAGTGATTGTGTCTTCCTTGTCGGGAGAAAAAGAAGGGACACTGTTGGAATTATCTTCTCCGTCACTGTCTTCATCAGAAACTTCCACCACCACTTTCTCTTTCCCTGGGAAAATCTCAGCCGGCAAACAGTTTATTACTTTGTTTATATATAAAGCAAGCACAGTCTCTAAGGTAAGCGTAAAGACAGTTAAAAGAGTGTACTTTCCCAAGCAAACAAAATCAAAAGCATACAAAACTCATCTACACTTTAACCTATTCAGACATCTCTGATTCAAAATCCATAACTAAAGCTGATTAGTACAGAATGTTACATTTTTACCACTCAGAAAACAGATTAAACCAAATCTATGCAGGAACCTAAATGCAGATAAACCCATAGAAACAAATGGAAATCACAGGAGTTTGAGTGTTGTTTCAATGTCTCATTCACACCACTTTCTCTTGGGAAAATCTCAGCCGGCAAACAGTTTGTTTAATACAAAGAAATCAGACAAAACGACCTAAGTGATGGAGAAAAACTACCTTTGTTTCTGCTTTTTGGGGCTGTCTTGGCCATCTCGGTTTCTGCACCAGTGTTGGTGTCTTCGCTGCTCAGAGTACGGACACTGTCTTCTTCGTCATCTATTACTTGAGCAACCGCTCTCACCTCTGTACATCCTCCACTGCCATAGATGCTGACCTCGAAAACGCGATCTCCGTCATAAACAAAGGTCAAAAAAGTCTCCATCACTAAGATGGTTATCCTCGACGAATTTGGGCCAGCCTTGTCCAAAATACACGCCATCTCGCCTCTTCATCATCGCGACCTTCCAAAAGCATCCACCGATTCCTTGGAGAGTCGCCGTTTTGGGCAAAGGACGTGGTAGCTCATCGTGGTAGGACTCTGGGATCACCTGCTCAATGCAAATATTTAGCATAAAATTGTTAACTCAAGAGATACGCAAAAAAGACACAAAAAGAGTCTCTCTAAGGTAAGCGTAAAGGCAGTTAATAGAGTGGACTTTCCCAAGCAAACAAAATCAAAAGCATACAAAACTCATCTATACTTTTAACATATTCCACCATATACAGACATCTCTAGTTCAAATTCCATAAATAAAGCTGATTCATACATAAAGTTAACATCTTTAGCTCTAAGAAAACAGAGGAAACCAATCTATACAGGAACCTAAATGCAGATAAACCCATAGAAACGAATGCAAATCACAGGAGTTTCAGTGTTGTTTCAATGTGTCTCATTCACACCACTATCGAACATGTTTTCAAGAAATCATAAGGCGAAAAGACTCTTTCCAACAAACAAATAAAAAATGACTCTTTGTTCGTAGATATTCTCCTTCTTACCATGGATTCTGAGCAGAAATGGGAGACGAACACTTTGCAAAAACGAGGGAGGGAATCAGTCGCAGCCATTGAGAGGAGATCTTAAAACTGTGTGGGAAAGAAGTGAGAAATTATCAGAGAGATTGGGAATTAGAGAGAGAAGAGGGTAACCTAAAATTGTGAACGAGGTACTGGTTATGTAGAAGGAGAGCAGCTTGAAGTTGAGTCAAAAAGCAACGATAAGACTCTGAAAACAGAGTACTATTTCACTTTTTGCGTGACTTTGATTTTTTTTTAACCGATTTGATCCCCAAAATAGTTTTCAGAAGAAACCCATAACTTCTAATAAATTACGGTCAAAGACAAAAGAAGTGAAGAAAGTAGAAGTTACGGTAAAAATCAGAGGAGCTTTGTCTTGGACTGGCCAAAGAAATAATCATTCAGAAATTGTTTTCGCCCCGTACGATGCCTATCAGATGCTACTTCCAGCTTTTTCCTCTGGTTTTCTTTTGACGTACAATAATATTTGTAAAGCGTTTTGTGTTTATTATTTGATTAAAAAGTTATTTTGTTTTTAAATTTAAAAAAAATATTGATGACCGAGTTTGTTTTCCAAATAATCAAAAGGTAAAAACTTATGTGTTAATTAAGAAATCAATTTCATCAGAAGATGTGTTAAGGCTCAAGTTGAACTTCTTTTTTCTTTAAACTTCTGTCACAAAAACCACGAATTTTTATCATTGTATAAATCAAATAAAAGATAAACCGAACTTTTTCGAAGAAAACATAACAACAAAGTTGGAACAAACACCAGTGGAGAGCAAGACACATCGCAGATAAAATTTCATAAGACTCGAGATGGTTTCAGAAAGCAAACTTCTTTACAAATAAATGTATTTAACTTCCTCAGGACAATACAAGAATACAAAAACATACCAAGCTCCTCAGAGCTCTTTATTACAGAACCAAACAATAAAAATCCCTACATCGGAGAGCAAACCACCGGGAGAGAAAAAGGAGATGACGATAGGCGGTTTTGCTTCCGAAACAAAGTTCCACGAATCCAGTAAATTTTTTGGTTCCCGATGATACATACTAAGAACAATAAAAAAAAAAAGCGCACACAGAAGTAAAGAAAGTAGCTTTGGAGCAAATCCTGTGGTTATTCTCTCATTCTGCTCTAGACTGGCCAGCTCTCGAGGAGAGGATGATTCCTACGATAAGCCCGTAAAGAGCGAGCGCTTCTGCGAAGATAAGGATAAGAATCATCCCGACAAAGAGCTTAGGCTGCTGAGCATTAGCCCTGAAAAAAAAATTTGCAAACGAACAAAGTCAAGTACCAAATGTTATATATGCATTCATTTGCGAAGCTTCTCAAGTTCCAGGACTGAGACAAACCTGACACCGGCATCACCCACAATCCCAATGGCCATTCCAGCTGAGAGACCGGCAAGACCACAAGCAAGACCAGACGAGAGATGTGCGTATCCATCAAAGAGGTAATAAGACTTGGCCTTGGGGTTAATCCCGGTACTGATGATGACAGCAATAATCAATCCGTAAATACCCAAAACTCCAGCCATAACAACTGGGACAATCGATTTCATCACCAGCTCGGGCCTCATCACTCCCATAGAAGCCACACCAACACCACTCTTTGCGGTTCCATAAGCAGCTCCCATACCTATTCATCCAACGAAATTTCACAGATTTAACATCGTCTCCGAAAGATGAACAATCCTTATCGGATCCCACAAGATCACTCCGACTATGGTTTCATATGATCCATCAAGCACCAAATGGGTTCCAAATTTCAAGGAATTCACAACAAAATCGAATCGAATCTACGACTTACAGCGAAATATGAATTGACTACACAAGACATGGTGATTGAAAAGCATTGCTCAATCAAATGTTCTAAAGTCAAATGCAAATCATATCCAATAAATCACAAATTCCTTTTTTTTTCTGGATGCAGATCGAACCTAAAAGCCTCATTCTTAAATCAATCAGACAAGCGATCTGCAGTCCTATGCGCAAGTAGCAAATATCTATCGACCCATCCGTAGTTTCTCAAGCAATTATACAAATCTCAGACAGTTTTCCCACAAACTAGGAAGACGATCAAAACAAAAGAGAGAGAGAAAAAAACGATTGGGAGAACATTTTGAAAAACAGATAAAAGATTTGGGAAGGATGAGACAGATGCGAATAGAGAAAAGGGAATTACAGGAGAAGACGAGTGCGGCTGCAGCGCCAAGGAAACCGAAGAAGGGAGCTGTTTCATCGCCGCTGAACGTAGACATGTTGAAGTTTGTATCTGGGATCTGGAAATCTCAAATCTGAAATCGTGTCGATGATTGAAATCTGGCGAGAGAGAGATGGGGAGATGTGGATATATCGCTGTGAATTTATTTATTGGTTTTTTCAGATGAGTGGAAGGGAACAACGTTGCTTGTTCTATAACCAGGACGACCACGTCATTTTGGGCCTGGGCCTGTATGATTCACTTAAGCCCACGTTTTAGTATCCATCTCAAAGCTAAAAACGTTGTCCAATCCGGTTTTCATTGTGTTTCGGTAACAGAGACCGATTTGATTTGGAACTCGGTTACTTGAGTATTTTAAAGAAAAATAATTTTTAATCGGTTTGTTTCCTTCTCAATTCGATTTAGTTTTGGGTCTGTTCAGATTATAAGAAACTTGAAACCAACTCGAAGGTTCATTTCTTCTAACAGCAGAACAACAAATACATTACAAGCAAAGCAGGACAAGGGCTTTATGACCACACTGACTAATCCAAATTGGGAGAAGAAAAACAAACATTTCGTTAAAGAGATCTCAAGAAGCTTTCAGGCTCCATACCTGAGAAGAAACCATGTACTTGTCATCGGTATTCATCTTCTCCGGTTCTCCATTCCGCTTTACACTCTTGTCCAAACTAAAAACATGAAAAACGATTCTCTTAAGAGTCATGAGTTTCGATTTCTTAAACCTTGTTTCTTTCAGATACTTTTCTACACCATATATTATCCAATAATTGGGAAT
Source organism: Alliaria petiolata (assembly GCA_020283515.1). NCBI lineage: Eukaryota > Viridiplantae > Streptophyta > Magnoliopsida > Brassicales > Brassicaceae > Alliaria > Alliaria petiolata. Next base: position 168,655,819 of record JAHZTW010000001.1, on the reverse strand, counting down.
TTTTAGGCTATGTAGCCAGTCTTTCGTTCAAGGGATTGAAATGATGAATGTTACGGGTGTACTAAGATGAATGATCTCACCTAAACCACCTACCAAGCTTTAGCTCGTAGATGAATTGAACATATGGTGACTCACTCGTGCTTGGTGCTTATACTGCTTCAGGGCATTTACTTTACATAGATGATGTCTTCGTCAGGGTCATCCACTTCCCAATCTTGATCGTCCTCTGGTGAATCAGATGGTTCTGCTCCCCCTTCGTTGACACCATCACCACTTCCTTTCTCAGCTTTTATTTTGTCCAGTATTGCAATTACCTGAAACAATCTCCGTATCAGTTTCTGATAATCAATCTCCCCAAATAGCAAGCTATATAGATTTTGACAGGCATCACTGAGACTTTCATTTACAAACTGCAGATTGCGTAAAACGCAGGGATATAGTTTGTTTATGGAGAAAGATGTATAGAAGCCTTACTCTGCTTCCTCTTTCCATGGAATCATCCTCAATAAATCTGACCTCAGGTGTCAATCTCAACTTCATTCGCTTCCCAAGCTCACTCCTAACATACTTAGCTTTTGATTTCAAACCCGCAATGGCAACGTCTTTCCCTCTATCATCCCCGAACACGGACACATATACTTTAACCACCTACAAACACCAAAGTAAACCCATTTCAGCTTCTAACGTCTTCTCTAGTACCTGTATCGCTCTAAAACCCACGCAGGTGCACAATTTGCTATACCAAAGTTTCATCATCAATCATGAACAATGAATTGCTTGTGTCAAGAACTGATGAGCAAATTCTAAAATTGCGGAAGCAAAGATGTGAAAAAGACCCTAAATTTCTACTCCGTCTGCATAGAAGAGCAAAGCACACATGGAAACTACACACAAATGCTTTTTTACAATTAGGGTTTCTCACCTGCAAATCATTAGAGACCTCGACATCGCTGATTGTGGTGAGAGAAGACAGATAGCGGTCGGCTCCAAGTGCAGCTTCGGGCAGCACGGCGTGCTGTAAAACCGTGTCAGTGAGAAGCATGTCGGAGAGCTCCCTCATTATCTGCTTAGCCACCATCTTCACTCGCCTCTGGTTCGCCATACACTTTACGCTCCGTCGCACGGAGAGGTTCGTACGGAGGTTAGCCGGAGCCATTGACTGCGGGAAATGGAAAGCCTGCGTTTTGGAACGGACGGTGGAGATTGGCGGATGGAGGAGGAAGAAGAAGGTAGATGGATGGGTGTGGAGCACGTTAGGCATCGCCACAGTGGATCCTAAATCTCTTGATTCCTCTCTTCTGTGTTTTGGATTTGAAGAGCTGTGAATTGGTTTGGGGAGAAGGAGAAGCAACTAACCAAACAAGAACAATATCCAGTAGATATGTAACTGAGGGTATTTTGGTAGTTTTAATAATCAATGGTGACGTGGGAGAGTTGCATCCAGCCTCACTCTGCTCACTCGTGTTGAAATCCACAGAAAAACCGATCCAATTTTATATCAAACCGAAATAACCAAATCAAATTTTGAAACCGTCAGAGAAGATTTATATTAAACCGAACCACCAAAAAATTGATTTCGAACCAAAACCATGCCAAATCAACCAAGTTTAGTTTACAACGACTGCTATTTTTCAAAAACCGAAATACTGTATGGAAAAGCTGAAAACATAACCAAAATATAGAGATTGAACATTTCTAGTTACTTCGTGGCTTCTGTACAAATACACATGGTTTTAGTTCTAGAACATAAAAATTCACATGAAGTTAAAATCTATGAGTTTAGAAAGATAATAGAGATGTCTCTCATGTACCACCCAATACAACTTCGATTTTCCAAAACTCTGCTTAAGAAATTGCAATGAAAACAAAGAAAATATTTGAATTCTAAATGAGACAAAAGAACAAAAAACCTTTTAAAGATTCAGACAAGAACAACCCCTTGTCCATCCCAGACTCAAAATAGTGGTAAATTATGCAGTAATTAGGTCAAATGGATCAAAATTCAACAAGATTTCGTCATCATATAACTCCATTAGTACCCAAGATTTCGTCAAACATCATCTTGCAATCTATCGAACCCAACCTCCTTCGATGTTGTTAATTCCTCCAACGAGACCATCATCGATAAAATCCCCTCCTCCTCGCTTCACCTTATCCTCCGTGGGCTTCACTGGATAGTTCCCCGTGAAGCACGCATAGCAGAAGTTTCTAGAATCCTCCCCCAGATGTTTCTTCAAAGTCTCAAACGACAAAAACGCAAGAGAATCGCATTTGATGTAATCCCTAACTTCATCAACACTCATCCTATTCGATATCAACTCCTCTGAGCTTGGCGTGTCCACACCGTAGTAACAAGACGCCACAATAGGAGGACTCGCGATCCTCATGTGAACCTCCTTCGCACCCGCTTCTCTCAACAAACGCACAATCTTGGAAGAAGTCGTTCCTCTAACAATCGAATCATCCACAACAACAACTCTTTTCCCTTCTAATACTCCTCGGACAGGCGATAGCTTCAGCTTCACTCCAAAGTCTCTGATCTTCTGAGACGGCTCAATGAAAGTCCTTCCGACATAGTGAGACCTAATCAAACCTTGCTGAAACGCTACCCCGGCTTTAGCCGCGTAACCAAGAGCAGCCACAACACCAGAGTCGGGCACAGCGATCACCACATCGCAATCAACAGGCGACTCGGTGGCTAATATCTCGCCAAAGACATGCCTAGATTCATAGACAGACCGACCAAAGACGATCGAATTGGGCAACGCGAAGTAGATGTGCTCGAAAATGCATTGCTTTGGCTCAGGATGAGGCATCAAGCACTGAGATTTCACACCGTCTTTATCCACAACTAAAACCTCGCCTGGATAAACCTCTCTCTCATAAGTAGCCTCAATCAAATCAAGAGCACAAGTCTCAGAAGCAAACACAACAGCTCCATTACTTCTCCTACCCATCACTAAAGGCCTAAACCCATGAGGGTCACGGACAGCTACAAGCTTATCCTCAGTGACAAAAACCATCGAATACGCACCTTGAAGCTTCTCACAGGCATCAACAATCCTCATGAAAAAGGGCCTAGCTTTAGAAATCGCAATCAAATGAAGCACAACCTCAGTATCAGAGCTAGTATTGAAAATCGAACCGTTCTCCTCGAGATCAGCTCTGAGTTTGGTGTAATTGACTAAATTCCCGTTGTGGGCAACACCAACAGAGCCGAATCGGTAGCCGGCGACGAACGGCTGGACGTTCTTGAGCATCGAAGAGCCGGCCGTGGAGTACCTGACATGACCAATGGCGATGTCGCCAGGTAATTGGTCGAGTTTGGACTCGTTGAAAACCTCGGAGACCAAACCAACACCTGTGATTGTCTGAAGAACCTTATCTTTGCTAACGGTCACGATACCTGCACCTTCTTGGCCTCGATGCTGGAGCGCGTGGAGAGCTAAGTAACAGAGGCGTGAAGCTTCAGAGTCGCCGTAGATTCCGACGACGCCGCACTCCTCCCGAGGCTTCTCGTCATAGTCATCGTTGTCCGCGAGGAGGGCAAGAGGGTGGTTATCGTTTCTCGATGAAGAAACTCTATGCGGGAGCGAAGAAGAAGAGGAAGAGAGAGAAGCGGGAAGAGGGGAGAAGGAGGAGGAGGAGGAGGAGGAGGGTTTAAGGAGGGGATTACGGAGGAAACGGAAAGGCGTAGAGGGCTTAGAGGGGTTAGAGGGCTTGTTGGGTTTAGCATTGAGAGAGAGGGAAGAGGAGAAGCTAGAAGTGGCCGCCATGGATGATGATGATGATGAAGGAGAGGAGGATTTGAGGTTTGTGAGGGCAAAGCGAAGAAACACAAATTGCTCTTTTAGGTTTTTTATTGTTTTTGATTTTCTTTTTTTGTTGTTGTTGTTGTTGTAAAAGGGTCAATTTGGGGAAAGGGTTTATGACTGTGTGTATGTAGAGCACACGTCAGTGAAGTGACCGCCTCACCCTCGAATCTTTTTCCCTTCGCCTTTAATTCTCTCTGCCCTTTGATATTTCAGAAGAAGAAGAAGAATCTGTATTTTATTCGAGGTGGGCCCCGCGTTGTATTGATCTTTGTTGAGAGTTGTAGCCACAACAAGTGGTGAATGTGTGTATTTTTTGTGGCTTAAAACAAAAGCTGCTCAAATGCAGCAAATTTTAATTTAAAACACGAACCGGATTGGATTTGGGTAAAGTCGGTCTAAGCCCACGAAAAATATGTTGGTTTTGGTAAGAGAGGAGCTGGCCACGGCAAAGCTCTCTACCATTATTAAACTTGAAGAGTATTGTTCGTTCTTGGTGCCTTGGTGGGTAATGATTTATCTTTGTTTAATTCTCCTGAGAAAAATGGAAAAGATATAACAGATACAATGTATAATTTCATTTCTCAACTCATTCCCATAAAAGATACGATTTTGTCCAAATCAAGAATACTACTACTAGGCCTGGCAAACATTTTGAGAAAGCACTTGTAATTCCCCAAATCAAGCCATGTGGGCTTTTCTTTACGGCCTTGACAGCCTGCTCTTCCATTTTTAAGGAAATAACTTAAAAACATCAGATAACAAGAGATTTTGTTAAAAGATATCATCTGCATGCATGAATCAATTATATATTTGTTTTATTTATTTGCTTTATTCATCATTTAAATATATGATTTTATTAAATATAAGAAATTTTCTGTTTTAACTTGCTGTTGATATTATATAAACACTTTATAATAATTAATAAACATTAAAACAATAAAAATAATTCATATGCTGCGGATACTTTTCTTAAGTAATATCCATTGTATGTAAAAAAAGACACTCTGGCTGATTTTGTTTTACAAGAAGATAAGGATAAGAAATAGAAAAAAGAAAAAAATCTTAAAAGATATGATAAATAAATAAAAAGCCATATATTGTATAGAGTAATTTCATAATTTGACCGACGACCAAGGAAAAAAATAAAGACAGAGTGAGAGAGAGAGTAATTTCGTAATTTTAGCAAAGTTAAGGGGCGTTATAAAAACCTATATCTGACCTTTAAATATCCCAGGCTCCCCCTCAATATTCCCCTGCTTGCCGAATTTTATCCCAAAAATTGAAGAACGCAACGCCTAAAATGTTTCTTCTGTAACCCTTTTTTTTTTGTTTTCTCTCCCAACTTTTTCCTTCATTTTCTGGGGAGCCAGGAAGCAATCTGTCGCTGGAGAGATGGGGAAGAACAATAAGATCGGAAGCGTTGTGCGGATCCGTCAGATGCTCAAGCAATGGCAGAGGAAAGCTCACATCGGATCCAACAGCCATCCTGTTTCCGCTGTACCTCCTGGACACGTGGCGGTTTCCGTCGGCGAGAACCGGCGGAGATACGTCGTCCGCGCGAAGCATCTCAACCATCCGATCTTCCGACGGCTCCTCGCGGAGGCAGAGGAGGAGTACGGGTTCTCCAACGTCGGTCTGTTAGCGATCCCTTGCGACGAATCGTTGTTCGAGGAGATCATTGGGGTCGTAACTCGGTCTGAGTCATCAGGACGAGGCAATCCGGCGACGCTGGAGGATCTCCGGAGATGCAGCCACGTCGGGATGGCGAAGAGCGCGGAGTATCTGTGCGAATCTCGGCCGTTGCTTCCTGGGATTGCTGAAAAATCTGTATGCTAATTGTGAAAAGATGACAAACCCGAATCACTGGAATTTGCAAACCGAATTTGATCGAAGGTCTTTTGGTTAGAGATAATTTTTCAATCTCTAATTGGAGATTTGGTTTTCTTCTTTTGTTTCGTTTTAAAGTTTTATTTATTTTTCGTTTGCTAATTTTATGATTCTAGTTTGACTGGGAGATGGCAATTAGGGTTTGATTGTTTTTTGGTTGTCGCCGCCGATGTCATCCCAGATTGAAGAGATTGAAGGAGATAGTGTTTGGAGAGGAGCCTCAGTTTTTAATTTAGAAATTTTTGATTTGGTCAAGAGATCCTTATTTTATTTCTTTTGGCTATTTTCAATTGTATATTCTGGTTTCTGGATTTTAAACTGAGGAAATAATAAATTTTAAGAAGTTGGTGTTTCCCTTTTTCTTTATCAAAATATACTATAAGTTGGTTAAAAATACGTGAGAGTTTTGTTATTCATTCAAGGCGAATTAAACATACATATTTATTCCCAAAGTTTACAATAATTGTAGTTCTCTCTTCTTGTTATCGAATTTATCGGTGAAGATGATTACAAACCAAATCCAAATAAACATTTATTTATTTTATATCAAAAATGGCAATATCTAAAAAAAAATGAAAACGCTCCTTGTGTTTTATTTATTTGATGATAACATTAGGACAATTGTTAGCCTATTAAATAATTTGCAATTTCCAACAAAAATAATATGCAAAATACCGTTTTAAAACTCAGAATAGTACTATTATTCATTAGAGTAACAAAACAGTAAACATCCACAGTTTGTTGTGGATACAACGACATTTATGCTAAGATATCATACTATGAACAATAAATTTTTCTCTATCATATTAGCACTACACAAAAGTAATTTTTAAACTTTCTTTATTTATATAAATTTAATGTTTTGTAGATTTCTATGCAAATTTGTATGATATTTCCAGACATACCACATAAAATAATAAATATGTAGTTATACTGGTGCAATTTGTAAGCATAGTAAATAAATTAAAATACGATGCTATATTTATTGCCATTTAAATAATTTATTTACAAGTGTGGAAAACTTTAAAAAAAAAAATTATGAATTAGACTTGCCCCAAAAGAAAAGAAGGGCGTTTGTTTCTTTTCCTCAGAATCGGAGGACCCATATTGTAGATTATTTCCCCCATATAAGATTTTATTAAATATTCTGTCTCTCTAACCTGACCAACATTATAATATAATCTAATTGGTACGGTATACGTGGTACCTCCACCGAAGGATCTCACCTAGATGTTACGCTCTGATTTAACAGTTAAAGAATCTCACACTTACATTTTCTCCACCTTCTAAGAAAATAAACATATGAGAAAGATTTATCAATTATACATTTACTCAGTAGATCTACGTACAAAGATCATTTCGAATAACGTTAGCGTTGTGAGAATTTGTCACTATATATTCCTAGATTTAAAATCGATCATGAACATTGAACAAGATCATGTTCTTACTGTTTCTTTTGTTTTTCTAATAGAAGCTAATGTACTTCTCTAACGATGAACTGATGAACATTTTAATTGAAAGATTCATGTATTTTATGTAAATGTAGTAAGATCATCCCACTCTGTTTTTTTTCTTTTTCTTGTTAAACGAATCTAGTATTTCTAGTTTGATACGCGTTTAACCTTATCTGACTGTAGTAAATATACTAATACTGTAACAAAGAATAACTTATGATAAAGAGTTCTTTTTTTTGAAAATATGATTAAATGATTATTTTTTGAAGTATAAATGATAAAGGATTCATTGTAACTTGCAAGTGTAATCAGACTTTCATAGAAAAATCGTTGAATACAAGCAATAGATGCAAACAAAGGATATATCTATCAAATATGATTATATCATACATATTTATTATCTGGAATATGTAATTGATACAACGACATTTATATCTTATAGTTAACAAACACTAGAAATTAAAAGAATATTCAGATCTCAGACTAATCATATATAAAAATGAACCAGTATTCGGTAAAACTAGTTGACAAATGGATATTATTATGCTTTTAGTAGACAAGCATATCTTAGTAAATCATCTGGCTTTTGCGTGAGTATTCATCAAAGCACTAACCAATTTAATAATTTTACTATGGGCTGTTTTATCTTTTTCGATTTTAGTTAATAACATCTCAAGGGAAATAGCCATATGGCATTTCTTCTACCGTGAAAATGTTAAGGGATTTACTAAAGAAACATGCAAGCATGCATGTTTTAGTATTACTTTTTGAAATATTCGACTTGATCCAGTTATACCAGGATTAGTAAATTATGGATCTGATTTAACCTGATCTCGATTTGTTAGCCTAAAAATCGGCTGAGGCCGGACAAAAAATCTAAATGTCGAGAGATTAATATAGAATCTGCAATTTTAAATAAAAAAAAACACCTAACAAGTTGAACCGAAAAATACGGTCTGAACATTTTGAACTCTTTTAACCAATCAAATCATACAACCGAAATTAAAAGTCAATAGGTACATTAGTGAGTAATTGTTAATGAGCAAGTTGAATTTGGACGTTTCGTAACCTACTAAAAGTAAGACACTATTTGCTGTAGATCGTTCGTTGAGTAGTATGTGTCGTCATAATCCTTTATATATTATTATATGCTTTGCTTTTTGAAAAGTGGTCACGAGAGATCATAGTGTCTGCTATATGATTAACTTACAAATGACATTCGTCGTTTTATTAATTACAACTTGCAAATTGTTTATCCATCAAAATAATTAATACTATTTGGTAATTTGGGTTCAAATATATCACACCGTCATACTATTCCGTCAGAATATTGGATAAGTTCCAGTGTGAATCTCCTTTATTTGTTGTTAAATAGACCATTCGGTAGGTTGTTTCATGTTGAAACTTGAAATACAATTTTTTTATTTTTTATTTTGTAACATATATTATTATATATACAAGCTTTTTCATATGGTTCAATTGCACGAATGTAGGATACCAATACGAGTATGTTGTAAATATTGTTGTCAAGTACTGTCATATATAATTAGATTGAAATAATTTTGTCTAACGCTAACGGTAGGATTTTAATCCAATAATTTTGAATGAAATGGAATAAGATAATTATTTTCTTGCATCATATTTTGGATTTAGATACGGTGACATGCATAAGATTTTTAGTATAGAGAACTAAACTCGATCAAAATAAGTATCACTAACATTATATCATTCTTTTTGTGTTCTTCTTCCTAGTCTTTTTGTTTGTTTGTTAATCAGTTAATCTGTTATTCGTAATTTAGCTTGACTAGCGATTTAGCGCTGTCGCAGTCGCCGCAGACGATGGATATTGGATACACAAAACAGAACGATGCATTAATTATGTTGATAAACAATTGAGCTCGGAATGCGTAATAAATCTTGCATCAGTTTTCGAAGTTAACGACTATTCAAAGGAGATCCACACAATATAATTATTCAGCATTTATACTTATGATTATTAATATTGAGGCATGGGAGGCCTAACCTTTTTTCGATCAATTAAATAAATGTTTGATTACAGCTTTAATTAATTGTACGGAACAGGGAAAAGCCGTAGTAGAAGGAATCGTTTGATTGCGCATGCAGTCCATATATATATATGTATAGCTCAATATATATAATGCTGACTCTAAGAATGATTAAGGGGCGGCATATTTGGAAACAGCTCAATACTATTTGTAAAGTTTTTTTCTTTCGATACAACTGCTTCCATTACCATGCATGAGTCATTTTCTTTGCTTTATGCTAGTGTATGTTTATATAAACGTATGTTTGTAAAATATAGATGGGTAGTTATTAAAGTCATTTTCTTTTCTTTATAGTGTATGTTAATATAAATATATTCGGTATATTATAAATGAGTAGATATTTTAAAAGTGAATTTCGATTTTTCTGATGTTTAGCATTTATCTAGTTGATAAAAAGAAGTCAGCGCTTTGTTGGGTGAGGAATGAATCAACTTTCACTAGTATATACACTATTGTGGAATTCAATGGTGATAAACTAATTTTGGTATATATATATAAGAAATTTTTCCCAAAGAAGATTTAGGAAGAGACTAGTAGGTAGAAGAACTTCGAGTCTTAATTAAGGGTTGGATAAATAATCCGTGTTAAATGAAGTAGGCAAAATATAAACTTAAGATTCGGTCAAATTTCGAGAGTGTACATAGAAGGTATGCAATAGAAACAAAATTGAAACCTTATGACCTTTTTCATTTGCAAATTTTCAACGTCTTTCTGTTCACATTTTTTAACCACACTATTGATACATTATTTCAGAAAACTTACAAAGTTATCGAATGAAAAATGCAATTAGTGTGGTTAGTGCGGTCGGCATGATACTACTATAAAACATGCATTATAGTCAAAACAGTTAAGTAGTAAACAAGAATGATGAGAAACTAGTAGTTATAGTTACTGTGACTATATATATACATGTGTTCTCTCTATTTAAATATGCTAAATTAGCCATATTTACACATATATAAACGTCTTTATAAAATATTGGTGGCCTAATTTCCGTCCCTAACAACGCTAAATTTGAATGGTGACAAGTATATATATGCTGAACGTTCCGAACTAATGGTCAATGGATCTTATTGTTTTAAAAATTTCAATCCTTAATCTTAGAAACCATCTTCTTCAAACGAACGTAGAAAAAATATTATCTGGTTCCGTACGTGATAAAAAGTACCCCACATTCTCTGACAAACCCATGTTCAAGCATGCACTTTCAAAAGCTTATGTATCCATTCATATGATTTGATATATAATCTTCTTTCTTTAAGAACCCTGATTATTTAGCTATCACATGAAACTTTAGCCTCGAAACAAGTTTTCTGATTATGTTTACAACAAAATTTAATCCAAAGTTAAACACCTTTATTTCTTTTAAATGCTTAGAATGTACTAAAGTCTCTGAAAAAATACCTATATTTTTGTAGGAGGTAAATGGCAACAACAAATTTGCACAAGAATCAAAATAAATATTAGGGAACTATTAAACAAATAGAGGAATACTTTTTTCTTGCATTAATCAACTTCTCTCACAGAATCAAGATCTGTGAGGAAAACGTTACAAGCTTTTCTTTACAGATCTAAACCCATACAATCTCTATCTCATACGGGGTTTTTTCTAGTTAGACGAGTAATTTGACTCGTAAAAAAAAAACCCTAGATGGGCTTAAAAATAGAAGAAAAAAAAACTTAAAAAAGAGAAGAGATGCTATTTTTTTATGTAAAGAGAAGCTTCTACTTCTTCTTTAACCATCTCCTTCTGCTTCTTCTTCGAATGATTTAACTTATATTATCATCGGATCATGGAGGTTAGGGTTTGAAAGACGAGTTCATCACAAGGAATGGTGAGACCCATGTCGTGGTCAAATCCAAACTCTTCCTCAGCTCGTCGTAACAGAGATTGGAACTCAGGGTGAGTCAAGAAGGAGATTGGGACAATGTATCTGCTTCTGTTCTCTCCGACATAGACAGGGAAGTGTCCCTTTGGCACATCAAGTGGGAGGCAATCTTCATCGTACCCTCCTCCATTCTTCTTACCTAAGCTCGAGCATCTCTTTAGAATCTGCTTCAGCATTGCTGTTTGAGTGAGTTTTGAAGATTTCTTCATTATAGCCATTTGTTTTTTGGTTCTTGAGAGAGAAAAGCTTTTGATTGTGTTTAGAAGGAGAGAGAGAGAGAGAGAGAGAGAGTTATGGAGAAGGAGATGGGTGGATATTGAGGAGTTGAGGAGTATATATTTATAAATAAAGATTTTGTATGTCTATGTGTCTGTATATATTTGTGTGGGTAGAGAGAAAGAGAGAGAGAGAGAGGGACATGAAGACATGTGCATATGTGTGGAAGGAGAAGGTGGGAGCCAAAATGGCAAAGGCCAGCTGAGGAGTTAATTTCATTGTTGGTCCTCTTTGTGACATTGTGGCCCCTTTTGATCTCCTGGTCCTTACCAAGATACACCATANGCCAATTGGTTTTGAGTTGGAAGCCCATGTAACTTAAAATGGTATCAGAGCCCGATCCACGCAATCCAACCCGATCCATCATCGATATGTGACCCAAAGATGGTCTGTCGATTCATGTCCAAACATACCGAGATCAATGACCAAGAGCCATCATCTTGAGAGGGCGTATTAGGGAATATATCCCACATCGGAAGTTGGAAGGGATTTTAAGTAATATATAAGGCATGTGGGCCAATACACTCATCGACAATTGGTTTTGAGTTGGAAGCTCATGTAACTTAATATGGTATCAGAGCCCGATCCGCACACTCTCGTAACCCTGGCCCAAGAGTGGTCTGATTAGGGTTTATCTCGGCTCAAAAGTGGCATTTGCCCCTCGACCCGAAATTGATGGTCATGGCGAGATTAATGGCTAAAAGAGCCATTATCTAGAGGGGGGTATTGAGATTAGTAGAGGTTAATGGGCCATAAGGCCTTAATCTCTAGAGAGTGTGTGTAAGATTATCCCACATTGGAAGTTGGGAGGGACCTTAACTAATATATAAAGGGCTTAAGCCAATCATTCATTGCCAATTGTTTTTGGGTTGGAAGCTCAGTAAACTTAGCAATAACACAATATAATAAAAATTAAGAGTTCAAAACTCTTTTATTTTGTTAGAAATAAGCTAAGAAGATTGAAGTCTTTTAACAGTAATTAGAAAGTGTTGTAGTTGTTAAGCAGCTAGAAACTGTTATATTTGCTATAGCTAAACCAGGTACGTCATACATACGAAGCTTACAATACTGACCACAAGTGGATACACATTTTATATATCAGGTATATATATTTTGGGCTGATTTGCGTTAATTATGTAGTTCTTACAAATTAAAATTAGAATGCTGAAAATGGGATGGCAGAAGAAAACGAACACATGTATTTCTCGCTCTCTAGAGTGGTGTCATCGAAGAGCGTAAATCACGGACTTTGGAAAGAGTAATGTACTGAAGAGTACAAAGCAGAAGAAGAGTGTTTGGAGTTTTGTTAAATTTGGTTCGAGAGAGTGTGCCTGTGACACTTTCAAACAAATTTCGTTTTCCTTTTTCTTGCAGACACCCATGTGCCTCTTTCATAGTAATAGTATTTTTTTTCCTCTTCTTTTATTCAGTTAGTATTTGTTTTTGATAAAAAAAAAAAAATCTTCTCTTTTTATTTATTTCTGTGTTTCTGATCGTTTTTCTTTTCCAACGGTAGGTTGCAGTTAATCCCCAGCCTCCCACCTTTTTCTCCTTTTTTTTAATTATATAAAAAAAAACCTTTTAAAATACTCTGGAAAACGCGTCTTGGTATCTACAAACGAAAAAAAGGAAAACTATTTAGGAATTAGGACACACAAAAAGATGAAAATAGGTCTGAGTCACCCATTGAAGTGAGTTCACTCCACAGCAAGACACTGAACTGGGTCTCTCAAGTACAATTATGCTACCGACGTTGGATAAACTGAAATACTCATCTTTGGCAAAAGGAACTAAACTCTGGTTTTTAATTTCTATGTGAGATTTCACTGTTAAATGGATTATCTTCTCTTCAATGTGTTTTTTTTTCTCCCGTGAATTGATCTCTATAAAGTAGGTTCACAATAGAGTAATTTCTACACTCGGAACTGTTACAATTTGGAACGACCATTAGAAAACGATTAACACCAATAACAAAACAATGCACACGAATTTGTTGTAATAGTTCATTTTGAACATAATAGTTATGTCTAATTTCAATCATCGCATATGTCTAATTTCAATTATCGCATATGACCACACTCTATAATATTTGAAATACTCTTAATTAAAATCCTAGGTCAATTAACAAAAAAAAAATGTTGTATGATTTCACAGAATCCGCATGCAAGAGATTAAGTTAAATTCACAATAACAATAATGTATTAGTGACATGATTTTAGAAGAAGAAAAAATGAATGACATGGAAGATATAGTCTTATAAACCTTTAATTATTTTAAGAAAAAAGAATTTGAGTAGTTGGACTGAATGTTGCAACCTATTTTCATTAAATTCCTATAACCCGACTTCCATGAATATAAGTAGTTGAACGAAGGAAATTCGACGATCAACTTTTCCCACCTGATAATTAGATGAGAAAAGCTTTATGTCTTTCATCCACTTTTCTTTCGAACCAAGGCAATGTAACGCTGATGATACTTCCAATACCTAGATACTGTTCGTAAGAATATAAACCGAAATACTTTGTTTGATAAATCTCATAGATATCTTATAATTAAATAAGATCTGTTAATTAAATAAAAGAAAATCTTGCAGACTATGATTCTAAGATATGCATGGCCCTTTTCAACTCGTTTCCCGATATATACAATCTTTGACTGAAATATAAAACTAACTATCAATAGTAAAAGTGTTCAATTTGCATGAAAGTAAGTAAAGAACTAATTCGGATGTCGGACAGTAACAAATCGAGCTAAAAAACTCAATTCTAAAAATTAATCTCGCTTAGAGTCTTATTTTTGTATACCGGAAAAAATATATGCACCGGAAAGAAGAATATGAAACCTAAACCTTATAAAAAAAACGATGCGTATATACGTGTAATGTTCTGACGCATTACCGTTGTGTGCTTGTTATGCATTCAGTAAGTATGTTTTCTCGTATTACCCAAAAAAAAAAATCGAAAAATTGATGTTACTAATTAAGTTTTGTTTTGTTTTTGACATCAAATATTACCGTCAAAATATAATTACGTTCTGTGCGTCAAACATACAAGCTTTTCGGATTGGGCTCAAGATGTCAGTGAGCTATTTTAGTCTTCAAAAGTTAGCTTCTTTGGTTAGGAGAGGAGACCTTGATTCCAACTAAAATATCACTTTTTCCATAATACCTAAACGGCATTTAAGTGAAAAGAAAGAAGAAATTTCCGCAGAATATATTTTCCATAATCGACGGGATTGGTTTAGTAACAAAACTTCGAAAGTTAGATAGTCGTAATCAAAATTGATTAGTATTAAAGCAAAACATGGTTTTGTCTAATTAAACAATCCCATATGCACTGTCTTGGGAGCTACGACCCATGCATTTAGGAGCCACCTATGTCTCTTAGGTCCTAATCATCTTTGTCCTAATCGACTCTTAATTATTATATTGATATATAAACCATTCTTTTTGGATAACTGCGAGATCAACATTTTTGTATATAAAAATGTATTAGATATTTTTGATCAGTTAATTTTTTTTTTTTTTTTTGAATGTATAACTATTACAAAATCATAACTAGACTCGAGTAGACAAAATTCATTTGTTTCATTTTTTACTCGGTGGATTAAAAATAAAGTATAAAAGGCAAGGCCATGCCTAGTTTTCGACGTGTGGTTGATGTAAAGGCAATGGCAGAAGAATCTGTGCTAGCCGGTTATGACCGGTACAAGTTATAGCTGACTAGGAAAATCTGGACTCTACACCTTACAAATGAAAGTTGGGGACTTGGACTATGTTGTTCAACCACAAAAGGTTCATTCTAGTGACAGCTAGCATAAGTTAAATCTCCATTAAAAGCACAACAACTATATCCCGATAATAAACATCAAAAGGATGGGAGAAAAATAAATAGACGTAGTCATGCATTTTATTTGTTAGATGTTGCTTTGCTTTGATTTATTGACTTTGGTTTCAACAAAAAAAAAAAAAAAAAACGTGATTGAAACAAGATGACCATGAGCGTATGGCCTATAACTTTTTGATTTTTTTTTAAAACTAGTAATTATTGTATATTTTTTCTTAAATTTCTATTGGCTAGTAAATCAAATCAATTGAATGGTTTATTTGCATTAGCGAATGTTGTCGTTCTTCGTTGGTGGTGTTGTTCGATAGTGACATTAGGGTCAGTGTGAGCACATGAACGCCATGTTACTCCTTCAACTCCATGTTACTCTTTCACCTCTTTTATTTCTTACTTAGACACCTTTTTGTCACAACTACGTGTTGTGTGAAATTGATGTCTCTAAAAACCATAAAATTAAACCCGTGATTTCAGGAGGAAATAATCCGAAATATTTTTAGCACAAAAAAAAAAAATTCCGAAATATTTACTTATTTTTAGGAACATATGATTATTAATTTCAGGAATAATTTTTAGTGTTTCAGCCACACAAAATGTAAGTCTCTTAAAAAAAGCAACAAAAATAAACTTTTTAATAAAAAAAACAACACAAAATTTAAAAATCAATTTTAAATCCTTCAAATTTGAAAACCAGCATTTTGTTCAATATAAAAAACGTGATTTAAAATATAATCAAAATTTTAATTACATAACGAAATTGAAATCACATAACATTTGAGGTTCAAGGCTCAAATTTAATCTATGGATATTTGTTATAAATTCTGTTTAATTTTGATTTTAAATTAGTTTTTACTAAATCGAACAAAAAACCTGTAAAGTTTAAATGCATATAGTTTTGAATCGATTTTCAAAATTAATGTGATTTTAAATCTTTTTTCAAATTTATATGTGGATTTGGTTTGAAAAGTTTTGTTCTGTATAATTCTTTAAAAGGAATCAAATTATATGTAGTTAGAACAAGATATGAAACTTCTGGTATATACAGTTGTGGATCGAGCACCTACTATTGACTAACGAACGTCAACATCGTTAGAAACGTTATTACTCTATTGACTCATTTTGCATTTTTATGATCATCACCGTGCATGTATTTTATTCTATTGGCTAACGAACGTTAACATAGTTTCTTACGTTTTTTTTTTTTTGAACTTTTAGTTTCTAATGTTAACATAGTTAGAACTCAGAAACGTTAATTATTATAACTTCTACGATAAAAAAATAAATGAAAAGCTAAACTAAACGATACTGCATTTGAATGTTTATTATATGGGGTTTATTAAACACTGAACATTCAAATGCAACATCGTTTTGAATAATAGCTATTTGTTTTTGTTTTTATTGGTTTTTCATTGATAGAGTTAACAACGTTTTATCTTTGTTTATTGTCGGTTGATTCGATGATGTAAAATACAAGCACGAATACTAAAATGAGCTTGATGCTTTATTTTTTTGGTCGAAAAAAATGAGCTCGATGCTTATTCATCATAAAAGCTAAACTAAAGCCATGGCCCATGGGTAGCTCCGTAACTCGATTTTGTATATATATATATATGTCTCTTGTGTTTTCTACTTTACACTGCCTCATCTTGTCACATGTTCCTGTCACGATGATCATGAATAATATAACATTGAGAATAATTTACCAATGCATCAAAAGATAACCAAAAGAACATTTATTGAATTGGATTGAAATGAATTAGGACAGCTAATTAGGACCCATCCATATAACAAGCGTCAGTGTTTAACTGTTTATATATCCAGCTAATGTTGTACTTCGAAGGCGTACGTAAAAAAAAATGTCGTTGTTCCTTCATTTTTATGATGTGATGCTGTCTACTCGCATTATTAAAGAGTTTAAAAATAAATAGATACATATCATTACTATTTAGCGTTTACTACAATTATTGGAGAGGTCATTGGTCTTCCAATCCTCTTGATCAACTATTCTACCTCAAATTCTTTTCACAGTTTTCCGTTATTGGCAAGTTTGGTACTGTGAACAAAGTTCGATCTTTTTAGGAGACTTCACCCAGATTCAGGATGAGAATTAAGCAGGAAGGTTTGTTGATATCAAACTTAAGGTTTGCCAAGTATCACTAGTATAGTCTAGTACCATATAATTTATTGTTTTTCTTGCACTTAAATTATGTTAACCTACGTGTGGTTGTATGGAGCCTACGTTAGGAACGGAGAAAGAAACAAACATGTATATTGATCAATTTCCACACACTGTATTTCCGATTTCTTCTCATTATTGGGTATTGGACCTATTGGTGAATCTTTTACATAATTTCTGGAAATTTAAAGTCGGTTAACATANTAAAAAAAAAAAAAAAAAAAAACGTGATTGAAACAAGATGACCATGAGCGTATGGCCTATAACTTTTTGATTTTTTTTTAAAACTAGTAATTATTGTATATTTTTTCTTAAATTTCTATTGGCTAGTAAATCAAATCAATTGAATGGTTTATTTGCATTAGCGAATGTTGTCGTTCTTCGTTGGTGGTGTTGTTCGATAGTGACATTAGGGTCAGTGTGAGCACATGAACGCCATGTTACTCCTTCAACTCCATGTTACTCTTTCACCTCTTTTATTTCTTACTTAGACACCTTTTTGTCACAACTACGTGTTGTGTGAAATTGATGTCTCTAAAAACCATAAAATTAAACCCGTGATTTCAGGAGGAAATAATCCGAAATATTTTTAGCACAAAAAAAAAATTCCGAAATATTTACTTATTTTTAGGAACATATGATTATTAATTTCAGGAATAATTTTTAGTGTTTCAGCCGCACAAAATTTAAGTCTCTTAAAAAAGCAACAAAATATTTAAAAATCAATTTTAAATCCTTCAAATTTGAAAACTAGCATTTTGTTCAATATCAAAAAACGTGATTTAAAATATAATCAAATTTTAAATACATAACGAAATTGAAATCACGTAACATTTGAGGTCCAAGGCTCAAATTTAATCTATGGATATTTGTTATAAATTCTGTTTAATTTTGATTTTAAATTATTTTTTACTAAATCGAACAAAAAAACCTGTAAAGTTTAAATGCATATAGTTTTGAATCGATTTTCAAGATTAATGTGATTTTAAATCTTTTTTCAAATTTATATGTGGATTTGGTTTGAAAAGTTTTGTTCTGTATAATTCTTTAAAAGGAATCAAATTATATGTAGTTAGAACAAGATATGAAACTTCTGGTATATACAGTTGTGGATCGAGCACCTACTATTGACTAACGAACGTCAACATAGTTAGAAACGTTATTGACTCATTTTGTATTCTTATGATCATCACCGCCGTGCATGTGTTTTATTCTATTGGCTAAGAGCAAGAACAATGGTAGTTCTTATAAGAACTCTTAATATATATTAAACAAATAAAAATTATTATAATAATGAATAAAGTTCTTAAAAACTTAAGAAAAACACTCAAAAGTTCTTAAATAAGATATTTTCTTAAGTTTTTAAGAACCAACTCATTATTATAATAATTTTTATTTGTTTAATATATATTAAGAATTCTTATAAGAACTAACATTGTTCTTACTCTAACGAACGTTAACATAGTTTCTAACGTTTTTTTTTTCTTTTTCTTTTTTGAACTTTTAGTTTCTAATGTTAACATAGTTAGAACTTAGAAACGTTAATTATTATAACTTCTACGATAAAAAAAATGAAAAACTAAACTAAACGATACTGCATTTGAATGTTTATTATATGGGGTTTATTAAACACTAAACATTCAAATGCAGCATCGTTTTGAATAATAGCTATTTGTTTTCGTTTTTATTGGTTTTTCATTGATAGAGTTAACAACGTTTTTATCTTTGTTTATTGTCGGTTGATTCGATGATGTAAAATACAAGCACGAATACTAAAATGAGCTTGATGCTTTATTTTTTTGGTCGAAAAAATGAGCTTGATGCTTATTCATCATAAAAGCTAAACTAAAGCCATGGGTAGCTCCGTAACTCGATTTTGTATATATATATATATATATAACCAAAAGAACATTATTTGAATTGGATTGAAATGAATTAGGACAGCTAATTAGGACCCATCCATATAACAAGCGTCAGTGTTTAACTGTTTATATATCCAGCTAATGTTGTACTTCGAAGGCGTACGTAAAAAAAAATGTCGTTGTTCCTTCATTTTTATGATGTGATGCTGTCTACTCGCATTATTAAAGTTTAAAAATAAATAGATACTACATATCATTACTATTTAGCGTTTACTACAATTATTGGAGAGGTCATCGGTCTTCAAATCCTCTTGATAAACTATTCTACGTCAAATTCTTTTCACAGTTTTCCGTTATTGGCATTTGGCAAGTTTGGTACTGTGAACAAAGTTCGATCTTTTTTTTATATATGCATATATTCTATAATTAATTAGCAAAGCACATCAGTGTTACAAGTAAAATTTGATTAATAATTAAATTTTAATAAACTAGAAAAATTTCTCAATTATATCTATATTTATTAAATTATCCGACAAGTTAGAATAAAACCACATCACTAGTTGAAGAAACGGAAAAAGATGGTAATTTGGCTCTAAGTCAGGTCAATAAGTGATCTATGACTTGTACAGCTGTTACGGCGAGCTGGTAATTAAGAGAGGAAAAACGCGATGAAGTTTTAGGAGACTTCACCCAGATTTAGGATGGGAATCAATTAAGCAGGAAGGTTTGTTGATATCAAACTTAAGGTTTGCCAAGTATCACTAGTAGTCTAGTAACCATATAATTTATTGTTTTTCTTGCACTTAAATTATGTTAACCTACGTGTGGTTGTATGGAGCCTACGTTAATATAGTCACTTAGGAACGGAGAAAGAAACAAACATATACTATTGATCAATTTCCACACACTGTATTTCCGATAATTTCTTCTCATTATTGGGGTATTAGTGAATCTTTTACATGATTTCTGGAAATTAAAAGTCGGTTAACATAAACTTCAAGCCTTGGTTCCTTTCTCGTAAAATGGAGTGTAATTAGAGAATCATTAGAGCAATGACAAACTAAAAACTAGGGTTTCTACTTTCTAAGTTAGGGATGTCAATTAGGGCCAAAACCCGCGGGCCGGCCCGGCCCAACCTTGAAAAATAACGGGTTCGGACTTTGATATTTAAGCCCAAAAAAAATCGGGTCTTTCGGGCTAAACCCATTCGGGCTAATGGTTTTTTGGGCTTAAACTCGACCGGGCTCGGGCTTACCCGAAAAACTCGACTTTTTATTAATGGAAAACCTTAATTTTATAGTTCTTCGTATAAATCTCATTTATTAGCTCGTATGACAAGTGATGTTCTAAGTATATCCATAACTACAATGGCATCAGAGTCTACCTTTAGTATTAGGGCACAAATCTTAAACAAATATAGAAATCGTCTTCTACCAAGGCACGTTGAAGCACTGATTTGTAAACGCACTTGATTGGATGGATTTACGTTTCGTGATCCGGGTAATAATATTTATAAACTTTCAATTTTTTTTTATATTATGTCAAAACCTAATAATTATTATTTTTACTTGTTATATGTAGATCTTGATGACGATGAGAATTTAGAAGGCGCAGAAAAAAATTTTAATCTTGAAGATTCTCATCTCGACTCTACCGTTTCTACTATTTAAATTACGCATTTATTTATTTATTTTATATAAGAATTTATTTGGATTTATTAAGTTGAACTTGTGCTTTTAACTTAAATTGGATTTGATAAAGGTATATTTACGATTCTTTCAATTTTGATTTAATTTTAATAAATATTTTTGCTTTTAGTTTATTTTTTATTTAAAATTTATTTTCTTTTTTAAAAAAGCCCGAAAAAGCCCAAAAAGCCCGATAACCCTGTTAGGGCCGGGTTGGGCTTTAGAATTTAGGCTTGATATATTTCCGGGCCGGGCTGGGTCGGGCTTAAATACATGCGGGCTTTACGGATTTCGGGCCGGGCCGGGTCGGGTCAGCCCAATTGACATGCCTATTCTAAGTTACTACTTTATGTTCAAAATGCTAAATTCATGGGCCAATGGGTTATATGCCCAGCCCAATGTTAAGTAGATCCATTCATATTTAATTTATTTTTCGTCGTTTTTATTTTTTCGAATAGAGAGTTACATGTCCAGCCCACAGTGAAGTAGATCCATTTTTATTTTTTCGTCGTTTTATTTGTTTAAACCCTGAAAGTTCGTAGAACTCAGATATGTTGTTTGACATACTTTAGTCTTCCCAATGGAAATATAAAATACATTTTCGGCATTAGAATTATGAAAGTTACTATATATGTATTTCTAACACAATAAAAAAGTTACATATCTGCTGATTTATATTTGAAAAGTTGTCATATATCAAACGCTCCCCCTATATTTGGTGGGTCACATCACATGCTCTCTAATTATTTCTGATGAGAAGCCATTATCCGAAAGAACAGATATATACATATATAGGTGTAAAGCCACGATATAATGAAATTCCAGAAACATGGATATCCACGAATGGACCGTCACAAGATCTCATCTTCCAATAACAATTAGCTTTGATCCCAAAAAAAAAAAATCAATTAGCTTTTTTTTCTTCAGTCAAACGTAGATAGAGTCAGTGAGTTGATGATGAAGCCCTCATGTTGTACGTAGCTGCCAAACACTAACATTTTCAAATCCACCCAATTAATAAAGCTTCGAGGCACAATAATTTATTCGCCTTTTTGACCTCCATTATGTCAAATACGGTCAAAAGGCCACGAGGACATAATAGCAATAATAATTGGACATTTCGATTTTTCTATTACAATCTAAATATTTTGTATGAAATTTTCTTTAAAATGGCGGTATCGAAAGCTTTCATGCACAATTGTAAGTTGGAGATGCATCTAAGTCACATGTGGTGCATGTAAATTTGCTTGTTTGAATATCTAAATTCATATGTTTATTTTTTTTTTTTTGTTAAAGGATAATTCATATGTTTATTCAGATTTTGAATTGATTATTTTCCAGGTATCAAATTTTTTGTAAAGGATGTTGCTCTAATAGATCATTTGTTTTTTTTAATATTAAAATGTGGTTCCTTAACTTCATTTTATCGTACTTGTTGGTAATCAAATTGATACGTTTTAAAAACACTCACAATTTTTCTCCTAAAAGAAAAAAAAATAGAGTACTACTTGACACCGAAATTGGTACAAGTTCGATATGGTGATCTATGTTTCGGCTGAAACGAAAGAAACAAAAGATCTATTAAACACACTATTAAAAATTGTTCATTTATTCATATGGATGGTTTGGCAAAACAATCGCTAATTGCTGTACCGGTTGAGACCGGTTAACCCGCTTGGTTTCTTCTTTAATTGATATTAGTATTTTGACCAAAAAAAGAAAGAAAGTCAGTTTATATAATAATTTCAGTAGTATAGGCACTTTTAAGGGAAAGCATGACATATGAGGTGTGGTAGATACATATGGACAGTCTTTATGCTGATAATGAGAAACAACTAAACAAAGAACCATTAGTTGATCTTGTCTCAAAGAATTTTTGATTTTGTTCATTTAGTTTTTTTCGTTATTGCTTTTTATGGGTACGTTCAATTCATCTACATATTGCAGCCATTAGCTACAGTGGTTGCAACAAATGCAGATGCTTTTGTTCCCAAATGATATGACTTTCCACGGCTGAAAAATATCGACTAAAATATCACTAATAAAGATTTTATAACGTATTAATTAAAAATTGCCATATATAATCTTAGATATGGACCTTATGGTACATTTAAAAAATAGATACGCCAAATTTGATAACTTATCGTTTTTAGGAGATGCTTCTGCCGAAAATGTATTTTTTTTTCTTGTATAATTTTTGTTTTTCATTTACTTCATGTGTTTCAAGATTTATAATTTTGCGCTGAATTCAGACCATTTATGAAATTAGTTAGTCTAAAATATTTTAAACTGGACTAAATTGCCTTCAAATTAGGATCGGACCGGATCAAATTAGTATGATTGAGACCATGGATTTTTTTTTTTACTTTTTAGAGGGGAAACATTTAGTCCTCCAAATCCAAAACTGCCAAAATTCGTGGTAGAACAGTAGCCAAATGGTTCCCGTTCTTTCATTTTCTAATATGTTTTTTGTTTTAAGGGCAGTCTTAACGTGGAAGAAATCAAATTATTCCAATACTACGTGTTGTGGATTAAGTTAAATCTTGTATGGAGAACGATGGGATAATCCAACCTTTCCTGTATAATTTATTCTCTACTTCTTGCATGTGGGTTGTGTGGCCTATTTGAAAATATGGAACTATATGATCGATCGTATGCACCACCCCACAAAACAAAAACGTCCTAATTCGAAATAGTTTGCTTAATTAATATGGTACGTCAAATCACTCATGTTTAGTATCTAACAGAGCATTGCATATATCCAATTTCCTAACACTTTTTTTTTATATATCTATGCAATGTAACGTCTTTATCAAAATTCAAAAGTAATAAGAAAGAAAAAACAAAGTGGTTTCTAAAAAGACAAGGCATAAGCATGTGCACTTCATCCATTAGCTCCACCTGATATGTTCCTCAAACTATTTCTCTCCAGTAACTTGCGGTCACAATCCCTTTTAATTCCTTATATATACTTTACACACTCAGAAAACTTGCTTACAAAACTAAACCTAATCCATTTCTATAGAAACCCAAGACATACAAACATTCTTGCTCAAATATTCATCACTCGTTTTTCTTCTTCTTCAAGATCCTCCTTTTTAGGTACTTGCATTAATCCTCAAAGATGGGTATTCAATTGATTGGACTATCTCACGCCAAGCAAAAGCTTCAAAGAAGCTTATCAGCGAAAATCGCGAGCCTCTTGGCCATGTCGGGTACTAATAATGTTCCCAAGGGTCATGTGGCCGTCTACGTGGGGGAGACTTACCAAATGAAGAGATTTGTGATACCAATATCGTATTTGAACCATCCATTGTTCCAAGGTTTGTTGAACCTCGCGGAAGAAGAGTTTGGGTTCGATCATCCCATGGGAGGTCTAACAATCCCTTGCACTGAAGATTACTTCACTGCTCTAGCTTCTATTCTAAGTGGTTCATGATAAAGGAGCTCATTGCTCATCACAACATTCATTAAGTTTCTTTATATATTTTTTTTTCTTTAAATGTATCTAAGGAAGTGGAGAGAAAATAACTCTAAATTGAGACACTAAAGGAGTCTCTTTCAATTTTTTTGTTCTAAAACGATCTTCAGCTTGCGAGTTCTTTTAACCATTCCATTTGTAAAAAATTCACTTCCTGAAAAATTAATCTAAGATTCGTTTTCTGTCGATGTGTTTACTTGTTCTATGTAATTTTTTTTGTCGCCCGAGTAATAATTCATTTAATGAAGGACTTTATAAAGTAATATGATTTATTTAGAATCTATAGTATTAGTTATTGTACTAAACAAATCTATTACAGTGATACATATACTAGAAAAACTGTTACAGTAATTAGATACATGTGCTCAGGTTGACGTTTTGTAACAATATATATATATATATATATATATATATATATTATTTAAAAGCCGCAAACCGAAAAAATTAAAGATAAAATCTACCAGTGAAATAATTAACTCGAGTATCCGAATAAAACATAAACGTCTGTAAAACTGCATAAATAACCATTTTTCATTAAAAAAAAATTATATTTCCAATCTGAAAACAGCTTAAAAGGAACTAAACTTTTGTAATATTTTTTTTGAACTTTTTTTAACTTTTGTAATATTGGTAAGAAAATACAATTTTTCCACCCAATTTTCAATTCTTTCTTTTATATATTTTTTGCTTTAAACTAAATGAAATCATTAACAAAAATAAATAAATCGCTTTACCAGACGGATAATCAAACCAAACAATATTAATCAATTTTAAGTTTCTTTTTGATAATAATTAATCATTTTTAGTTTTGGCACTAATATATTTAAAACGATTCAGACGAGAAGTGACGTCAATAAAAACATCTTCAGCACAAGGGATCGTGAGAGATTTCCTCGAATGATCTGTGCCAAATTCATTTTCGGCTTGACGCAACAGTGNGAGTTTGGGTTCGATCATCCCATGGGAGGTCTAACAATCCCTTGCACTGAAGATTACTTCACTGCTCTAGCTTCTATTCTAAGTGGTTCAGGATAAAGGAGCTCATTGCTCATCACAACATTCATTAAGTTTCTTTATATATTTTTTTCTTTAAATGTATCTAAGGAAGTGGAGAGAAAATAACTCGAAATTGAGACACTAAAGGAGTCTCTTTCAATTTTTTTGTTCTAAAACGATCTTCAGCTTGCGAGTTCTTTTAACCATTCCATTTGTAAAAAAATCACTTCCTGAAAAATTAATCTAAGATTCTTTTTCTGTCGATATGTTTACTTGTTCTATGTAATTTTTTTTTTGTCGCCCGAGTAATTCATTTAATGAAGGGCTTTATAATGTAATATATGATTTATTTAGAATCTATAGTATTAGATATTGTACTAAACAAATCTATTACAGTGATACATATACTAGAAAACCTGTTACAGTAATTAGATACATGTACTCAGGTTAATTAGATACATGTGCTAAGGTTGACGTTTTGTAACAATATATATATTATTTAAAAGCCGCAAACCGAAAAAATTAAAGATAAAATCTACTAGTGAAATAATTAACTCGAGTATCCGAACATAAAATTCTGTAAAACTGCATAAATAACCATTTTTCATTAAAAAAAATATATTTTCAATCTGAAAATAGCTTAAAAAGGAACTACACTTTTGTAATATTTTTTTTTGAACCTTTTTTTAACTTTTGTAATATTGGTAAGAAAAATACATATTTCCACCCAATTTCAGTTCTTTCTTTTATATGTTTTTGCTTTAAATTAAATGAAATCCTTAACAAAAATAAATAAATCGCTTTACCAGACTGACAATCAAACAAAACAATATTAATCAATTTTACGTTTCTTTTTGATATTAATTAATCATTTTTAGTTTTGGCACTAATATATTTAAAATGATCCAGACGAGAAGTGACGTCAATAAAAACATCTTCAGCACAAGGGATCGTGAGAGATTTCCTCGAATGATCTGTGCCAAATTCATTTTCGGCTTGACGCAACAGTGTTTGAAAAAAAAAACAGTGTTTGAAACAAAGGATGGGTTAAATAAGAGATTGGCACCACATATCTCGTCGTCTCTTCTTCATCTTCCCCAACATTTACTAGCTGCGAAGTGGCCTTTTGGTACGTTGATTATGTGCTTTAAACGCGATATTGTTGTAATGACTATTCTGAACTATATTTTTGAATTGAATCATATCTATATTTCAAATTAACCAACTTTCTTGTAGCTTGAAAAGAGGTGCATGTGTAGTTTTTATGGCTACATGTACTTTATAGGGATGAAGGTTTGTTGCATTAAGAGTAGTTATTCATTGCTACAAATATTAAAGGATTTGATAACATATATGAAAAAGTAATTAAAATAAATAATAGTGGGTTTGTTAAGTAAAAAAAAAATATTTTGATATGACTTTTTTTTTCTCTAAATCTAAGAATTAAAATATATCTCCTCACTTATTATTATTATTATTATTATTATTATTATTGAGAATCTTGCATTCACCGACACCCGCAAACTCATTAGCATTGAAACATCCTCTCACCCAAGAATGAAAAAAAGGTAACAAAACAATTGAATGTGAAGAACACACAGTTAACTAAATCAAGAGCCTGAGGTTGAAAAACTGATTAACTAGGATTTGCGGTTTAAATATAATTAACTCTATCAAATAGTTTTGCATATTTCTGCAGCTTGTAAGTGTCAGAGGTAAAAAGATGTGAAATGTAGCACAGAAAGCTAAAATGACTGGTTTTCACAAATCTACCGTAAGACATGATCTTCCCACTTTGTAATTATCATTTTATTTTTGTGACAAGATAATCCTGTGAGATATATTTCAAGCCAAGAAAAAAAAAATTAAATTAAAAAGTTGCGACGAATCGGAAGGTTAATTAGCTTGTCAGTTAACTGAAATCACCGTCAATTTCCAACAAAAGAGCCAAATTATCATAAGCTCTTCGGCGATCATCAACACTCTTATTAATAGTCGTCGACTAGACATTCTATTTTATTATTCTATATAATAAATATAAAATTATGTATCTATGTAATGGATTCGAATTCGATTCTAGGAATTCAAATTATCTATTGAAAGG
The DNA here is from genome assembly GCA_020283515.1 of Alliaria petiolata. Classification (NCBI taxonomy): domain Eukaryota; kingdom Viridiplantae; phylum Streptophyta; class Magnoliopsida; order Brassicales; family Brassicaceae; genus Alliaria; species Alliaria petiolata. The sequence goes on along the minus strand of JAHZTW010000001.1, from coordinate 168,628,283 downwards.
AGACGTTAGACCGTTCGAAGAAGGAGAGTAGCGGATGATTTCGAGGCAAAGTCGGAGATTGGATTGAAAGCATTCTCGTCAGCCATTATGTTTTCGTAATGATCCGTTACTAATTCATACAAAAGACGACATATGTGGTCAACGTACGTAGTTGATCAGTATAATACATGTTACGAAATGCCGTAAAACCATCTCCATTGGACATTAAATCAAAGTGTCTTAACTTATAAAAATATTAAAAAGAAGAAAACAGAAAAGAGAGGGAGAGAGAAGGTGTCTGTGGAGAGACACTTAAGACCCCATGAATCTCCACTTGTCAATTTCTAATTGGAAGATAAAATATGTTTTGTTTTGTAGTAGGCCATATAATTGAGGCATTTTCTATTATACTAATTTATAACATCTCCATAGTAACTTTCTACTAGTTTATATATAACTATGGATATTGTATTTTGTTTAATGATATTTAAAAAATTGTAATACCACTAATTATCAAATGTGTTTAACAGTAAAGCTACAGTTATGACAGCAAGACTCAAACAAAACAATCATTCGGTGTCATAAATAGTCACCTAAACTTATAGATAATCATAAATAATCATCCGTATGATTTCGATTTCGAACTTAAAAGTCAGGAAAATCTATTGGCAAGCTAAAGTGGTCCACCTCTAACATCTGAATTCCCCGTCAATTTACGTACTACATAATTGGTCCAATAAAATAAACTTTGGTATAATTTAAAAATTTGATAAAAATAAATGGAACATAAAATTGTTTCAAAAAATTATTATTAGTGATCGTTTTAGTATAAGCTATAAATTTAAAATTTTGGAAATCATATAACAAATACATGATTTATTAGTGCATGATTTATATTTCAGTAAACATAAAATCTAATTAAATTTGTCTCATTTTGACATAATGACAAAATGACATACAAAGTTTTTTTTTTCTAATTAAATGTCGATTTCACAAATATCCATTTAGAAGAACAAACACAAATGACAAAACTTCTTTTATTTGTTTTATGGTTTTTTTTTTTTTTTTTTCAGTTTCTGGCTGCAACTCCTCTTTCATATATAGGTCCTAGAGGATACCAATCACTAAATCTTCTACATCATATAACTATATTAGGTCCAAATGCGAAGAACATATATCTCTACAGACTACCACAATCAAATAATTAAGATAAGAAAAAAGGTAGTAGGCCATAGGTAGCAAACAGCTATAGATTTATGAGGATTTAGTTTTCGATATATTTCGATCACTAAATAGTAGTATGTTGTTATTCAAAATTCAGTCATAGCAACAATCCACAATCATCATCATCATAATCACATGCAAAGATGTACTAGTCAAATCTTATCCAATGGCAAATAACTTCATCAAACTATTTATAGAGCTTTAAGCAAAAAAAAAAAACTATTTATAGAGCTGCATTGAAAAGAAATATATATCAATTAAATAAGATTTATATTCCAATAAATATATAAAAAATATATAAAACAATCTCTTTACTCGTATTTCGTCCAGTACGGTACCTAGTTTGAGAGCATAGGAAAATTTTACTTTTAAGACTTTTTTTTTGATAACTCAGGAAATCTCAGACCTATGGAAGGGTCCAGACTAACCCTGGAGAGGTGCAGCCCATGGATATACCCTCTCTCCGGGTATTCAAATGGGCCGAAAGCAAATGTCCATATCCGTGTGGTCAAGTGAGAATGATTTAACAATTCCACGCTTGAGGAGAATCGATCCCTAGCCTAGACCAACAGGACAACTCATCCTCAAGTGGGAACCACTAGATCACCACCACTTGGTTTACTTTTAAGACTTGAAACTCATTGTACTTGCTGATTCAAATATCTATCAACCATTGCTAAAAGTTGCTCAAGAACTGGACCCACTTAGTCTCACCCAGGTCATACTATTCACCACTTCGAGGCTCTAAATTAAATAAATACATACCCAACTTTTATAAAAACATATATTATGTGCATTCTCCTTATATATATACTTTGTTTGGAAATGCGCTAGGCGTTAATCGGGCGGTCGGTTCGGGCCTAGCGTCGAATCAATTAATCGGAGATTATACGAAGATTAATCGGGGATTAGTTTTATGATTTTTATATAGTTTTATTGAATATATAAGATTTATCGTGTTACAAAACATTAAAGTTTAACTTGGTGTAGTGGTCTGAGCTCTTTTATGGATCTTAGAGGTGCAAGTTCAATTCTCACAATTGAGAACTTTTGTTGGTCATACTTATTTTGACTTAATAAAGGGTAAAACTGTCTTTTCAGTATTATCTTCTTCCTTCTTCTCTAACCCTAAGTCGAACACGCAGCCGACCACCATTTTTTCATCATTTTTTTCTTCCAGTTTTCTCCAATTTGTACCCAAAATTCATAGATCTAGTACAACTATACGATTTTCAAGCAAAATCAAACACAAAAACAAGTTTTTTCAACATTTTTGAGCCGATTTCTGTGAGACCACAATTTTAGACATAACAAACTACATTCACCGATTAATACAGCCGATTACCACTATTCGCCACGGTGAACCACCGCCCACCGACTTCTCAGCCGCAGAATCGACCAGTCGGCCGAGTTTTCGAACAGGGTATATATATATATGTTTACATAAAGTTGAGCTANGTCTTTCAAGCCACTATCTCAGCCATATGGAAGGAGAGAAATGGAAGAAGATATGGAGATCCGTATTCAGTTCCCTGGACATTAGTCAAATGCATTGACAAAACCGTTCACAACAGAATTAACTCCATTAGAAGGACAGACTCGCGATATGAGGATGGCCTCACGACTTGGTTTGCAGCCATGGGCACGTGAAGTATCAATCTCTGTATTTTAATTTTCTTCAAAAGATTTCAAACTAAATATGCACTAGATGTAAAACTGGTTTTTTTTGTTGAATATAATTTTACATTCTCTTCAAAAAAAAAAACCGAAAAATTAAAGATAAAATCTACTAGTAAAATAATTAACTCGAGTATCTGAATAAAACATAAAATTCTGTAAAACTGCAAAAATAACCATTTTCATTAAAACTTTTATATTTCCAATCTGAAAACAGCATAAAAAGGAACTAAACTTTTGTAATATTGGTAAGAAAAATACATTTTTTCCACCCAATTTTCAATTCTTTATTTTATACATTTTTGCTTTAAACTAAATGAAATCCTTAACAAAAATTAAAAAAATCGCTTTACCAGACTGATAATCAAACCAAAAAATATTAATACTTAAGAGTAATTAATCACTTTTAAGTTTCTTTTTTAATAATAATTACTCATTTTTACTTTTGACACTAATATATTTAAAACGATCCAGACGGGAAGTGACGTCAATAAAAACATCTTCAGCACAAGGGATCGTGAGAGATTTCCTCGAATGATCTGTGCCAAATTCATTTTCGGCTTGACGCAACAGTGTTTGAAACAAAGGATGGGTTAAATAAGAGATTGGCACCACATATCTCTTCGTTTCTTCTCCATCTTCTCCAACATATACTGCGAAGTGGCCTTTTTGTACGTTGATTATGTGCTTTAAACGCGATATTGAATGATTATTCTTTTTGCTTGAAGAACTATTATCTTTGAATTGAATCATATCTATCTCTCAAATTAACCAACTTTCTTGTAGCTTCAAAAGAGGTGCATGTGTAGTTTTTGTGGCTATATGTATTTTATAGGGATGAATTGTTTGTTGCATTAAGAGTAGTTATTCATTGCTAAAAATATTAAAGGATTTGATAACATATATGAAAAAGTAATTAAAATAAATAATAGTGGATTTGTTAAGTAATAAAATATATATTTTAATATCCAAATGACTTAACAGTAAAAAAAAAATTTGATATCCAAATGACTTAACAAATCCACTATTATTTATTTTAATTACTTTTTCATAATAACATTATAAATGCCATAAAACTAATGATATCCACATAACTTAACAATTAAAAAAAACTAATGGTATCCAAAAAATTAGTAATTTTTTCATATAACCACAAAATAGTCACGAATTTTTTTTTAAAAACACGAAAAAATAAAAAAACCTATATATCTATTTAAAATGAGTCACAATTTTATAGTTACAAAAAACATATCGTAGTTTTTTATATGACTATATAATCATAACTAACTTTTTTGGTGACTATATTTTTTCCGTAGCTATTACATAGTTTGTTTGTAACTAATTTATAGCTATACAACGAATTTTTACTAGCGTTTTGATATTTTTTGTTGGCGGTTTGATACATTAATTTCTTAAGTTCTTTTTCTGCGTTTATATAGTTTCGGTGGCATCTTTCAGCGATGTCAGCCTAACAATGAATGGTCGATCAGTTTAATTTTCTGATCCGATATTTCATCAACAATTCCATGTTCCTTTTGCATGTGTTACTTCAATTACCGTTATATACCATTAATGTATGGACTATGGATAAAATATCATAGATTAATATATTTGGTTTCAAAATTTTAATAATCTCTACACGTTAGTATAATAGAAATGCCACAATTACAATCTGTAATTGTATCATGGTTACTACTAGTAGTAACTTTCTACTAGTTTATAATATATCACTATGGATATTGTATTTTGTTTATTTGTATTAATTTTTTTGTAATACCACTAATAATCAAATGTGTTTAACTGTAAAGCTACAGTTATGACAGCAAGACTCAAAGAAAACAATTATTCGGTGTCATAAATAGTCAGCTAAACTTATAGATAATCATAAATAATCATCCGTATGATTTCGATTTCGAACTTAAGAGTCACGAAAATCTTTTGGCAAGCTAAAGTGGTCCACCTCTAACATCTGAACTCCCCGTATTTTTAGGTACTACATACTTGGTCCAATAATTTTTTTTTGGGGTATAATTTAAAACTTTGATAAAAATAAATGAAACATAAAATTGTTTCAAAAAAAATATTATTAGTTATCTTTTTAGTATAAGCTATAAATTTTAAATTTTCGAAATCATATAACAAATACATGATTTATTATTGCATGGTTTATTTTTCAGTAAACACCAAATCTAACTAAATTTGTCTCATTTTGACATAATGACAAAATGACATACAGAGTTTTTTTCTAATTAAATGTCGATTTTACAAATATCCATTTAGAAGAACAAACACAAATGACAAAACTTATTTCGATCACTCACGCGATGACAGAGAAGCCAATTTTTATTTGCTTCATGATTTTTTTTGTTTTTTTTTTTTCAGTTTCTGGCTACAACTCTTCTCTTACATATAGAGGATACCAATCACTAAATCATCTACATCATGTAACTATATTAGGTCCAAATGCGAAGAACATATATCTATCAGACAACCACAATCAAATAATTAAGATAAGAAAAAGGTAGTAGGCCATAGGTAGCAAACAACTATATATTTATGAGGATTTTGTTTTCGATCTATTTCGATCACTAAATAGTAGTATGTTGTTATTCAAAATTCAGTCGTAGCAACAATCACAATCATCATCATCATAATCACATGCAAAGATGTACTAGTCAAATCTTATCCAATGGCAAATAACTTCATCAAACTATTTATAGAGCTTTAAGCAACCAAAAAAAAAAAAAAACTATATATAGAGCTGCATTGAAAAAAATTTATATAAAACCATCTCTTTACTCGTATTTCGTCCCAGCAGTACGGTCCCTTGTTTGAGAGCATAGGAAAAATCTACTTTTAAGACTTGGAACTCATTGTACTTACTGATTCAAATATCTATTTATCAACCATTGCTAAAAGTGGCTCAAGAACTGGACCCACTTAGTCTCACCCAGGTCATACTATTCACCACTTCGAGGCTCTAAATTAAATAAATACATTACCCAACTTTTATAAAAACATATATTATGTGCATTCTCCTTATATATATATGTTTACATAAAGATGAGCTAAGCCATGTGAGCCAGATGGATGACGGGAGGGCCCAACAGCCCACAACTTTTGGGTTTTTTTTTCGTGATAGAGAGAGATATCGAATCTTACTGTTATTTTAGCATTTAAGTCTTTTCCTTATCTTGAAGTTACATGCTTTAAATTTAGTAGTTTACTACTATAAATAGAAACTTCTTCTCCTCCTTGTCTATCAAGTCACTTGCTTCTAATATCGTTACCCCCTCAATTAGATAAGTTGCATTGAAATAAAAAGAAGAAGATGGGTCTAATGCGGTCGATGCTTCCAAATGCAAAGCAAATCTTCAAATCACAATCTATGAGGAACAAAAATGGAACACCATCATCATCAACTTCAGGGCTTGTCCCGAAAGGTCACGTAGCGGTTTACGTTGGAGAAAGAATGGAGAAGAAAAGGTTTGTGGTTCCGATATCATACCTGAACCATCCTTTGTTCAGAGAGTTTCTTAATCGCGCAGAGGAAGAGTTTGGATTTCATCACCCGATGGGCGGTTTGACGATTCCTTGTCGAGAAGAAGCGTTTCTTCATCTCATTACTTCTCATCAGCTGCATTGAAGAACACAATGATTAATTATTAGTCTTATAAGGGTTTTGATGAAGTTTTTTTTTTCTTCTCTCTCGTAAGAGGAGAATTACAAGAAAGTTAGTTATGCGTGTATATATAATATGACACTTGTTCGGAGCTTAAGTTGTATGTCGAAATAAGATTCAGATATTTGTGCTAATATTTATATTCAAACGACTAAAACCTTAAGATTTTAAGCTTTTAACTCTTACAGTACAAAAAAATGGCGGAAAATAACTTAGCTCAAATGCGGTTATAGTTCATATGTTACTAACTTACTATGTTAGAAAGTAACTATTTCGGTTATATTTCCGAATTTATGGTTTGGATGAAGTTTTCTTACTTCTCTTAAGAGGATGATTATAGGAAAGTTAGTTATGTGTGTATATAACATTGAATTCAGAGCTTAAGTTGTATTTCGAAATAAGATTGAAAAAATTGTGCTAGATAATATTCATCATATTCAAAGTTTCAAACTATCAAAGCCTCGAGATTTCAAGCCTTTAACTCGTACGGTAAAAAATGGCGGAAAATAACTTAACTTTAAATGCGGTTAGTTAAACATGTTCGAAAGTGATTATTTCCGTTTTCTCTGACTTCAGTATAAATGTGTTGTTTTATATGTGACCGAGATTATTTTCTGACCGAATTACTTGCTCTACTCTTTATTTTGAAAACATGTACGAGTTTAAAGTTTGGAATTCCAAAATATTGAGCTTTTCGAAAATGTAACTTGGTTAGATTTTATATTGCTCTAATAGTGCTATTTAGACAAACATTACAATAAAAAAGATTATTTTTCACATAATGGGAAATCTTGATTGTAAAATAGTTAGTTTTTGTTTTAAATAACTGCTCTGACTTTTTTTTTTTTTGAAAAAATAACAGCTCTGACTTACATTAAAAATATATTACTTAAAGAAAATATAGAAGACTTCTTCAAGGAGTTTAAAGTATTTAAAGGAATGGTGGATCACATGCACTCTGAACAAACTAAATGGGTTGTAAGTGATGAATAACGAAGTATATAACCGTTAATAATCAAAAGAAGGCAAATCTTTTTCAAATAAGAAATAATGTTTATTGAAAATGATTGAAACAGTACTGCGAATTTTATTTGATAGTAAACTTATCATAATAAATGCGATAAATCATATCTAAATTATTGCATATATAGATTGTTAAGCACATGTTACTCTCCGTTATTAGGAAGAGATAACTGTGATCATAATAATGCAAATGAAACACGTGACCATCAATTGAATAACCGAAATTTATATAGTATAAATGTATAATTACACTAAATATATAGACATGCCATTTACAATCATTCCTTTAGATCAAACTTTGGGAATGAATTTTCAACCGATTGATTTTCTTTTATCGAAAGAATTTGGTTTCGAACTTTAGACTGTACGTGATATTGTAGACAACAAACGTTGGTTTTAAATAAGTTCTTACAACTCTATGTCATTGTAGAATCAGTGATGACGATAACGACAGAACTATTGTTGTTAAGAACTGGTGTTCTAACCGAGTTTGTTGAGCCCACAAACTCATATTATTTAACTTTTAAGACCTACAGTTTCTACCTAAATGTGTATCTTGAACTTGTTGATTCAACATTGTAAGAACCCAAAGAAACCTTGCATGTTCAATGTTTCTCATTTTCAAGACTCCAAGCTTAGTATTACAAATTTAATAATAATGATTGTAATATATAGATAATAATTTTTGTAGAGTCAAATTTATTTAAGACACAAAAGGGTCCTCTTAAGTGGGGCTAAAGGGGTAACACATATTAGACCAAAAGCCACCATATTCAAGAGCCAACGAGAGACTTGTCAAACATGTCTATTTTCATCAATAAGGACACTTGTTTCTGTTGTCCATTCATCATAACCAATAGGACCAAACCAGTTTCATCACTTCATGTAATGGCCATATATTATATAATATGTGACAGAGAGAGCATGTGAGTCCTGTAACTTTGGTGGGTCCCCATCTGATTATATTCTTAAGTCACCCAGAAAAATCAGAATCAGCTTGATGCTTTTCTAGGTAAACCCTAGTTTTTTTTAAAGCAGATCCCATGTGAAACCCTGGAAACTCCTAATTTTTAAATACAATAAAAATCTGTTGTATCATTAAACACAACTTCGAAATTTGATTCCTTTACCTATAAATAACTCTATAAATAACAACTAACTGAAACACAACTCCACCGAAAACATCAATCTTTCTCCACTTTCATAAAACAGAGTATTTTTTATAAAAGTCTTGCCTTAGACATGGCGATTCGATTGTCGCGTGTTATCAACTCTAAACAGTCCCAAAAACAGCAATCTCGTGTCCCCAAAGGACATGTTGCGGTTTATGTCGGAGAAGAGATGGAGAACAAGAAGAGATTCGTAGTTCCGATTTCGTATTTGAACCATCCTTCGTTTCAGGGTTTGCTTAATCGAGCAGAGGAAGAGTTTGGTTTCAACCATCCAATTGGTGGATTAACGATTCCTTGCAGAGAAGAAACATTCGTGGGTCTTTTGAATTCTTATGGTTGTATTGTTTCAACTTGAGACTTCTTTTTTTGGGAAACCCCAATGTTTTTTTCCCCCTTTTTATAGATTTTTTTTTTTTTTTTTGGTTGTTCCCTTTGTTTATTTCTGCAAAGGAGAACATACTGAATCAGCATGTAAATATTTTGTGTAACCAGTCAAATCAGGTTATACTATTTATGTACTTCCACAAAAACATTGATGAAAACATTAATGTTTTCAAATATGAACTTATTATATAAATTCATTCAGAATATCCAAAGTATTTGACAAAACATAGGGAAAGTATAACCAAAGTACCTTAGCTTGATTGATGAATTCTACGAAGGATCAAGAATCACATGTTTTCCTATATTTAACTGTGATTCTGGTTTAAACCTGATCCGATCATTCCGTCATAAGTAAAACGTAATGTATATCAGCATTTATTTCTAGTCTATTAACTACATGGTCGTATGAATGTAGAAATTTGTTTCTTATCAAAATTTAATTGCTATGACTTAGTCAAATCAAATTATATAAACTCATTAATTATTCCACTCATGGCCAATTCACTATCGAATGTGAACCCACAGACCTTCCTTATTGAATTATTGGATTGTTATTGTAAGGGCGACTTAGAGCAATTGTAATAGAAACTTCTGCACTAGCTTAGACCTTAACATTTGCAATAACAGTTTAACACTTTAGTTAATAGTTCGGTGGCAAGAAAATCATAATTGTATAATACAAAACCAAATTGTTTTATTTACAAAGAAAACTCTCAATTTTTTTTTTTAAAAGGTATTAGATAAAACGGTCCAAACCGATTGAACCGCCCATGTTCTGGACAAACGATATTCACCACATGTTTCTTGTTTTTTTGTGTGTGTGTGTGCTGATTGTGATGCATTAACTTCTGTATCATGTCAATGTCATTTAGAGGTATTGTATGTGATTTGCAAATATTTTCAGTTTTGAGTGGACATGGTAGACAAGATCATGGCAATTATATCGAGTACGTTATATAAAGAGAATGACATTTCAACAAAAAAATCACAACAGCCATTTTAGAACATTCTTGTAAATTTACAAGACTCGGATCAAATCAAGACAACAGCCATGTGTATTGTGTAATTCATGATCTTATATATTTTATTCAGGAAACAAACTCGTATAAATATGTTCTAATCGTTTTATTTCATTGATCAACATATATATACTGGATAGGGAGATTTTTTAGTCCACATCAAACTATAAAGGAAAACTGCCAAAGAGCAATAAGAAATCTGAAATTTGTTTTAAAGTTGTTTTCCAAAGATAACAAATGTGGAGTCACCAACTAGAAAATCAAGAATGATTCCATAAAGCATCCATATGATTGGAGACTGAAAATTGGGGTGATTAGGTGCGACTCAGAAAAACAAAGTTTAAAATGTAATGATTCGTTAATTGCTGCTTCAAGAAATTGAAGATATCTGCGGCGGTATAATGATTTGCTACTTAGAAGATTCGCATCTAACAGACGAAAACTAATCCAATGATTAACCAAATTGAGCATTTAATCTATATTTAAATCTGAAATATCAAATTCGTTACATTTATCCTGAATTTTTGCTTCATGTTCATTGTTTTTTCGTCCAATGTGACAAGTTGCTCACTATCTTCTTTAATAGTTCTTTGTCCACTTGTGATTATCTTTTTAAAGGAACACACTTTTATGTTGAAGAGAAGCAGAATATTTTTCATAAGTTTATTCAGAAAAGAGTATCATAATAATATCTTTGATTTTTCAACGTAGTTTTATTATTTTTATAGAAGGAAGAACAGAGAACTTTTTGTTGGAGAACATATGAATGAGTTAAACCATGTGACAAGATGAGAAAAGTCAAACAACTTATATGAGGAAAAAACCTCATTAAATGCTCTTAAAAAAATGAAAAGCTAAGAATCGTTATTTTTAAGATTTTCGATTATTATAAATAGAGGCAATAACATCACCACCTTTCTTCATCTCAAGCATTGTGGTGAAAAAGAAAAAGAAAAAGTTCATTGAGAAAATTCGCTAAACATCTTTGGTACTAAAGCAAAGAGAAAGATGGGTTTGAGCCGTTTTGCGATTTCAAATGCAACACAGCAGATATTGAAGCTAAACTCATTGGCAAACAGAAACCGAACATCATCATCGGATCACGTCCCTAAAGGGCATGTGGCAGTGTACGTTGGAGAACATATCGAGAAGGAGAAGAAGAGGTTCGTGGTTCCAATTTCGTTTCTGAATGATCCTTCCTTCAGAGAGTTCCTTAGTCGAGCAGAGGAAGAGTTTGGATTCAATCATCCAATGGGAGGCTTGACCATTCCTTGTAGAGAAGATGTGTTTCTTGATCTCATCGCTTCTCGGTTACAATAATGTTCAAAATAAAAGCTGAATGCGTTTTAGGAGAATTGTATTTATATCTTGAGTATTTGCTCTTGAGATTGAGAATGTATCTTTTTATTATCATCTCCCCATGTATTTTTTTTTAATCATGGAGAATCAGAAGAATTGATATAATTTTATGAGTCTTAAGAAATATCTTAAAGATTATATTCACATTATATATTTATATTGAAGGTAAATATTCATTGTTAAATGTAAGTAACAAACTTTTTGTGAGCATCCAAAACCAATAAGATGATTGTTTTCGTTGCTAAATAGCTAAACAGAACAATTGGAAATTTAAATCATTGTGTCAAAATAGTATTCGAGTATTATTTATTGATGTTTCAACTTTTAAGTGGGTTTATTTGTTAAGACTTAAAAAGACTTCTAATTTCTTTTAGTGAGCTGGTACCAGTGTAAAACAAAATATACAAATTTTTATATTAATAGTACTTTTTCAAATCTTAGTTAACTTGCATCATAATTCAATACAAAAGAGTTGGCGTCAATGACTTAATTGTTGTACTTTTATAAGATTTGTTTTCTAAGGAAAGGAGATGGGTAGCTAATGCCCAACTTCATCAACTTTTTTGAAGTTAACACTATATCCTAATGTTCATAAGGAGTAGTTTTTAGAATCTATTCAATTATGTTTACGAATTAAAATAAATTCTGTTAAAACGTGGATCAATATTAAGTAAATGTTAACTTAATATATTTTTCAATTATCTATGAGACAATTTGAATAAATCATTTTTTTGTAAGTAATTTTGAATATGTATTTTTTTAAAGGTTTAACTCATCAAATATACAGTTGATAAAAAATGGCAGATGTCTTCCAAATAATTTTGAGTCCTGAACCAATAGATTAGTACTGACTACTGACTCTGCTTTCCTGAGTCCTGAACCAATAGAATAGTTAAATATTGTTCTCTACGCGCAAATGCTTATATCATCTATAAATAATTGGACCTGACTAAATTATCATGTGGTCACGTAATAGCCGTTCACATGCCCATTCTTTCATTTCACAATAAATTCCGATGCAGAAACATTAGAAATGGCATAATTATTGAACATGCCCATTCTTTTATTTCACAATAAAATCCGCTGCAAAAACATAGGAAATGGCATAATAATATGAAGTAACTATAATAACATTATTCTCCTTTTCATGTTCTTATGAGGTAGATTTCTGAAACCCGTCCTTGACTAGTCCTTTTTCAAAATATTTTATGAAAAACAAATTTTGCTTTCATTTTTAAATGTGAATTTATTTTGAAATTTGACTTCACATATCTCTGTAACGATCTCTAATCTTTTTTCGTTTTTTTTGTTCTCAAGCATTGGTGACTTGACCTATCCTAACTTCACAAGGTTGAATATCATCATACCTCACTATAAACCCCAAAGTTTAATTGCAGGAGGATACGAAGAGTCCGGTTTAATTGCAGGAGGATACGAACTCTCAGTTCAACTACTCTTGAAATGGAGTTGCACCAGTCTCATACTTATTTGGTTTATCTAATAAAGTGAGATACACAAGTTTCTGAATTCCTTAAAAGAATCATTTACCAATTTATTTATGAATAAATACAAACTTATAGATATACTGATATGCATGCATACCAACTGCTTTACCATGCAATTAACATTTCCTGTCACTATGCATCATCCTCATATGGACTGCAAGAACTATAAGTTTATGCAGAAGAAGTAATGAAGCTAAACTTGAATGTTCACCTTCTGCTGCGATGCTGGAGGAATGTGATGTGACATGTACTGAGGAGTATAAATTTGCGTGGGAAAAAAAAAAGAAAAAAACTCTCGGAGGTTAAGGATCAAAATGAGAGACGACGGCTTCTCAGTTCTCACTCAAGTGACAGGTTCCCTAGTCGAATGATGCGTTGCTGACGAGTAATTTGGTTTCCTAGCGGTACTTGTGATGATCTTAGATCCCCTGGTTTTGTAGAGAAAGGCGAATCAAGCTTTGGTTGAAACCAGTTCTTCAAAGATACACCATTGATTCTTAATTTTGAATCCTTTCTATGATAAGGTATCCCCAGCCTTCTCAACAATGCATATATCTCTTGTCCAACCCTGTCAACAAAAGGGATGTTCTTAGAAGAATATTACTTTAGATAGTAGTAATAAACATATATCATCACTGCATAAATTAAAATAAAATAATAGGATACTCTCAATTCACCTTCCTGCAAGATCAATTGTTTTCTCTCCTCCAGGAGTCGTAATTTCCTTCTCTTCCATGGAAATGATCAAATTAATATGAGGTATCTTCGCACCTGAAACATATATGGGATTAGAAGGTAAGAGATTTTGCTGACCTCAAAGCCATTGAAAAATTCAATCAACCAGTTCTTCACAACTAACCATTTGTATAACTAGATACACTCAACTTTTGTCTTCTGAAAGTATATATCTTAAAGCTTAGTGTTTTGAAGGTAGGTATTATATCCTAAAGCTTAGATGATTTGATGGTGGAATAATGAAAGTAAATTAAAGAAGATTAATGTAAACTTATATCAAGAAATGTTTAGGAAACAGATTATCTTACCAGCTGCAAGGCGATGCTTAAGACCTTTAAAGATGGTTAAGAGGTAAACCTGACAAATTTTTATGACATAGTTAGATAAGTGAGAGAATCTAACATGTAGATTGAAAACAGTAAATAAAGCAATCGATAACCTTCCCAGCTATGAATCTCTTGGGAACGAGATGGTAATCTTGTAAAGACATGTAAATGTTATTCCACTAGAAAAACAAATGGAATTACCTCAGCCACGTTTTCCGGCAATTCTGTCGTGTCAAAAAATAATGGAACTTTAGTGAAGGACACAGAAGGAAGAACTCCAAGAGAAGTAGCCTCCTGCAAATTATGGAAAATATAAACTTTGTAGACATAATGAAACGTGGAAGAATCTATATCTGAATGAAGCGACCAACATACCTCAAGCAGTGAAAATGCACGAGGATCATACTCTCCAAATCCATCGACTAGTGGGAATATGTTATCTTGTTTTTGTGAAGAAATGTTGCCTAAATTCGAAATCAGCGTATCCCGCAAAGCAGCATCATGTGGAAGTTGCAAGCATCCCAAAACTTGTGAAACTACTTCTGTAGTAGGAACCGTACCACCTAAAATTGTCTCACGGTAAACCATTAAGGCCATTGATGTCCTGACAGAAAAAAAAAAACTTATCAATATTAACCTGGAATTAGTTTCTGATGAAGTCTTCATTTAAGAAGAGAGAGAGGGAGAGAGAGAGAGAGAGCAACACAACCATCAAGTCAAAAACAACAAATTTTCATTTTGAGGTCGAGTGACTGACTTAAGACTTGAAAAAGGAAGCTGTACTGACCATTTATTTTCAATTTGAGGTCGCCCTGATTTGAAAGACACAACAGGTTCACCAGCAGCGCAAGCCTTCTCGAACCTTCGCTTGCACAGGCCTGTATATAATAGTTACAAAAAACGAAGAAGCATAAGTGATACAGTAAAACAAACGATTTCATGTCCGGTCGCGTGATACATCTAAAGAACTATGTGATTCTGCAGGCCTCAAAGAATGAGGAAAGACAAAGCCAGATCTGCTCTGAAAATTTCATAAAGATGTTCGTTTCCTCTTTTTTTTTTCCTTTCTCTTGGTTGGTTGGGGTTGTTTGGCAATAATTGGGACAGCTTTGGTGGAAGGTCCAATCTTATGATCCTTGAAGAACTCTAATGATATGAGGTTCAAGTGGATAATCATTTTCAGGATTATAAAATTTATCAAATGACATCTCTTCAATAGTTGAAAAGTTTCCTACTCCAACGCAACTCAGCTATATAAAATTATCATGAATACGAAATACGAGCTTACTGGTTATGCATCTGCACATGATGAAGTTTGGTGATATTCCGTCTGCTTTTGCTCGAGAGAGGAGCTTGAAACTTACCTCAAAGTCATCCTTTCTACACAGAGAAAAGTCAGAGAATAGTGAATTCTGAAATCTGCACTGATTACTAATCAAACAAGCCTAAATGATTCAACTTAAAAGAAGTTACCTTTCACTTGCCAGCATAAGCATAGAGTAAGTGATAGTGTTTGGTGTCAATCCCAGAGTCTTGATCTCATCAAGATATTCCATAGCCTTCGGCAGTTGACCACCTTCACCTGTTGATAATCTAAGGAGTCATACCAGTAATAATAATTTGTATTGGGTACCTTATATACTGCAATTGTAGTTATACCATATTGCATTTTTCTTTTCCCACTGATACGATGTCATCTTTATTTATTATTTAGGGGAAGAGATTAAGAGAGAAATGTATGAGGTCTTACACAAGGCAGTTATAAGGGCATTCATTGTTGAAACAGTTGGTCGAAGTTTGATTGACTTGATCTTTTCATAGAGCTCCAGTGCTTTCTTCCATTTTTTCGCCTAAATAAAAAAGAAAAAGGGCATCAGTAGTTTCTCCATAAGAGTTTGATCCAAGAAAGTCTATGCGATCCCCCCATTCCATAAATCACAAGAAGTTCCTAAGTTAACGAAAAATATCAAAAACTAGTTTCACCAAATAAGGATCTTTTGATGCGAAAATCTAGACCAAATTTCTGTTACTCCTCTAGGGATCCATCACGTATATTTTAATCATCTGACCTAGACAGCTCAAAAATGAAGTAATATTCAAGGCATCAACAAAACTCTTGCTACAGCTATAAAAAGGCACATACATTACAACAAGCTCCCATCAGTGAGCTATATGATATAGTTCCCAGACGTATCCCTTGAGATTTCGCATCCTGAAGAATGCCAAAAGCTTCGTCTAACATTTTTGCATGTCCAGCAACATCGATCAATGCACTAAAAAACACCTGCAGTAGGTCAAAACCAAGATTGCATATATATAAGCAAGATGGCGTTAGAAGCACTACAGATAAATTCGCTTAATTAAACAATTGCCTCATATCAGCCACTTCCATGAGTTTCAGCAACTGGAATGCATAGAGTTAATGACACATAAAGATCGGCAATTTTGAACATGACGTAGAATTCAACACAGACATACCTCGTCAGGGGCCACACCTTTCTCTTTCATGTCATTGTATATGCTACATGCAAAATCCCAGTCCCCAGACTTGCTGCAACTATTCACAGCAATGGTATAGACTTCTGGAGTACCCCTTATTCCATATTTATGGATCATCTTGTATACTTCTTTAGCTCGTTCGACCTGCAATAATCTTATTCTCAATCAGATAGAAAGAGAAAAAAGAAAAAGGAATAGAAACAAAAAGCCACACACCTGACCAGCATTAAAACATGCCTTCATCAACGCACCAATCGTGATATGATCAGGGTCTATAGGGTGCGTCTCAGCCTTCATTTCAGCTAACACATCAAAAGCACGGTCCACAGCTCCTGATTGACCACATGCAGAGATGAGGGCATTGAATACAACCCGGTCTGGCTTAACATTCTACTGCATCGAACATGTTATCAATGTAATAATAGCCTTGAGATTACAAAACAGAAATGGACATAACGAGCAAGATTAAAAACATACTTAGTAGCCATGAAGCAAGATGATAATATTAGCAATCTACAAACATGATAGGAGGGAATACAAACTTGTGGCAGGCTTACCTTAGACCTTAAAATTCCATAAGCACCAAATGCCTTAGCTACTTGTCCAGCTCTAGCACAGCCATCAATAAGTGCACCAAACGTGTGAAGATTGGGTTCCACTCCAGAATTTGCCATCTGGTGGAACACCTGAGAATATAACCACACCGAGATATAAAGTAGTGCACAATACATGGCACCTTTTAGGATGCTATCAGGTCATACGGTATGATATTATGATCAGTATCCAATATCCAAGACAGTATCACCAACTGGAGATGGAGTATGAACTATATTTCAAATTGTTAACTTATATACACAAAATAGTACATTCAGCCAAATGAAGATTACTATACCTCAAACATTGCATCAACTTTCCCGCATTTAGCACAACTTGATATTAAAGTTGTGTAAAGTTTGCAATCAGCCATCATACCGCTCTCTTGCACCAGATGCAAAACTCTCCGAGCTCCTACATAAGTAACAATTTAAAATCTAAAAAGAATGACAATCAACAAGACCAAGAATATGGATAAAAATATCACCTTCTATGTCCTGGGAGCTTGCACAAACAGACATTAACATATTGAATGTGCTCAAGGTTGGATTTGGAATCAAATTGGTAAAGCGAAATGCTTCCTTGACAGCCCTTTGCTTCTTGCAGATTTTAAAGAAGCTTGCGTGATAAATCTGATGTGAAGAAATAGGTAAAATAAGATCATTGACAAAGTTTCATTATTCAAGGGAAGCAATTCTAAGATCTCATCCATATTGCTCAGAAAAGCAGCCATACCTTGTCCATGTCCAGTAGATCCCTTTTCTCCAAATCTTCAAGTAAGCTTATGCAATCCTTTAGCCTATGATATATGGATATTACACCCTCAAAGTCAAACAATCCAGTAACTTTCTTTGGTACTAAAACTTTTGAGGAAAGAATAGCCACAAGATAGAGCACTGTTTTTTCAAACTAGAGAATATTTATTACCTCCCATCTCTAAGTAAACGGTAGTAAGCATCACTAGTTTCTGGAGAACGCCCATTACTATTAAGTAGCTGAGCGGGAAACTGAGGCATGCTTTCATCAGTTTGGTGTACCACATGCTTCCCGTCATCTGGAAATTTCCAGTCTCTTCTTGCATCTTTCCTTTTGTGGGATGATAAACCGCCGTTACCATTTGCGCCAAGTTTTTCTTCTTGAACATAACCTGCAACGGAAAGTAACTAACTTTAAAGCATCATCGTAATGGATTGGCACTGCAAGCTTCTCAGAAAGGAAAGATGAGATTGTGTCAAATCTGACACATCAAGTACCACATTGTCAACGTACCAGTAGCCTGACCAGAGCTTTGTCCTGAGAACTGAGAATCAATTACTCCATTGTTCTTGTGGTCCAACAATAAACTATCAGTTGCAGAAGAAGTAACAGTAGGAGAGACTGCTTTAAGACTTGTCAACCTTGAAGGCTTGGCTGATGAATGATTAGACCCATAAAATGTGTGAATCTCTTCTCTCTTAGTCTCCGTGAAAATGCTGTATTCAATAGGCTTCTGGATCAAACCATTATACTCATAATCTAGAGCGAGTGTATCATCTACCACATGTGGAGAAGCAATCGAATGAATTCCCACCAGTGCCTTTGAAAAACCATAGTCCGTAACGATTTGCTCTTGGCTGTTTCCAACTTGTTTTCCAGGTGTTTTTGCTCCCAATGTAGCTGATTCGGAAGCAACAAACCCGTTACTCATAGAAGATGAAAGGGATTCATCTATCATACCATGTTCTTTGGCAATTGTGCTGACACTGGCAACAGCAAACTGAGAATCCTTAGCTGCCATCTCCGATTGTTTGGCCGGAAATGAATCATACTCCATCACAGCAGTTTCCTGGATTCGAGGAGCCTCCTCTTCCTCCCTCTTTCTGAAACCTCCATTTATTTCCACAGTATTTTCTATATGAACATCTCCACCATCTAAATGTTGACTTTCCCGCCGATTCTCAGTACTGATTTTTCCATCATGAGGCGTTGCAGGAGATGCTACAACCTGAACAGTTTAACGAGTCAGAAATCAGTCGAATTTCAAAAAAAGAAGTCAGCAACTCGAATTGTTTTGGATTCTCTATTTTGTCCACTGCACATAATATCACTCGAATCAGAGCAACTAACAATAATAGCCTCGCGAATTTTGTACTATTTAGTAGATAAACGGGAAAATCTCGGGAGGTCATGAAATTGGCTATAAAAAGATGAATAGGTGTCTCAGAGTTTCAGCTACCTCATCGGAAATTTTCCGTTTTCTGAAAGCATGTTGGCAGTAAGCGAAAGCAATGGCAGAAAAAGCGGTAACAGCCACAACAAGAAGGATCAGACCAGAGTCGAGAGAAGCTCTAACGACTAAACGAGGCGATCGGATTGAAGAACGACCAGATTTCCGTTTTTGGGCGCGCGTTCGAATACGAGGAGGACGGAGAGTGTTGCAGCAGCCGAGGAAATCGGTGCGGATGGAGCGGAGACTAGAAGCCGGAAGAATCACCGGAGAGTAGGAGGTTAAGGAAAGATATTTCGACGATCTGGTGGAGATGAAGGTGGAGGTAACCTCCATTGGAGAGGAGAGAGAGAGAGAGAGAGAGAGAGAGAGACGATGAGGATAAAGCAGAAGAGGAGAGTGAGGATATGAAATAACGAACGACTCGCTTCGGATTGTGGACCCGTTGCTGACGTGTCATAAACGGCCGTCAAGTCGTCAACGTTTTTCTTTTTCAGCTTTTTATTCTATTTTGGGTCTGGGTCCGGGTCCGGGTCCGGGTCAAGATAGAGTTCGGGTCGGAGCCGGTTTCTTTCCCTTTTTTTTTTAATGCACGTTTCTAATTTCAGAGGGAAAATCTAGAAATTTGATCTTGACGAATCGCCATGGATGCTCACGGCGACGGATTCTCAGGCGCTGCTATGGAAAATCTTATGGGCCAAGTAGAGAAACGGCCGATTTCTACCATCGTCTTCATCGTCGGTACAGTTTTGTTTCTCCTTCTCTCCTCCGTTGATGTTTCTCCGATTGTGATTTTTTTTCCCCTTCTAATGGCTGTGTGTATTCGTAGCTATGCAAAAGGAAGCTCAGCCAGTGATCGACAAATTCCGGCTCGTTAAAGACGTTAATTCGCCGTGAGTTATTTTTTCATTCGAATTCAAATGTGAGTGCTTGGAAAATGAAAAAAAATTGAATTTTGTAGGTTTCCAAAAGAGGTGGCTTGGCTTCTGTTTAATGGAATGTATAAAGACTTGAACATCAATATAGTGTGTCCAGGAAAAGATTCAACTCTTGGTATGTATATGAGTATATCCATGCTGTTGCTTGATTTTTTTTCCACTGTTTTACTTTTCAGCCTCCTTGTGATTGTAAGTGAATCAATGTTTCAGGATGTTTTTGGAGTTATTGATGTTATTTCTAATGGTAATTGTTACAATATCTGAATGTCTGGGCTTGTAGCTTTTTCTAACTCTTATTGTTTGGGTCAATTCTTGTCAGGGGTTGATAGTGTAGGCACGGTTCCTGCATCTCTAGTGACTTATGCTTCCATTCAAGCAATCAAGCCCGACATAATCATTAATGCAGGAACCGCTGGTGGGTTTAAGGTATAGAGACATTACCAGTTGATTTCTCTGCATAGTCGTCTCGTGCCTCATATGTTTCAGAAAGAATAAACAACATCCTCGTTTTATTTTAATGTATTATCAGGCGAAAGGAGCAAGTATTGGCGATGTTTATATTGTGTCCAATGCTGCTTTCCATGACAGAAGAATACCTGTTCCTGTGAGTGCTCTTTTTGTATTGAGTTGCACAAAGGGAAGCTGGTGTTCTTAAGTGAAATATTTGCTTTCTCATTCAGAATGTTTCGTCTTTCCCTAAACTATTTCTCTGTTATCTCTTCAGGTTCTTGATCTATATGGTGTTGGTATGCGGAAAGCCTTCCCTACACCCAACCTTATAAAGGAGCTGAACTTAAAGGTGTGTCTACTTTTATTAGTTGCTCTGAGTTCACCATTTGATCCTCATGCAAGTTTTTGATTACTTCTTCACTCTGTTCTGTTTTGCATACATATTCAAGTGCCACAAGTGGTAGATTTACGCTTTGGCTGTGATGTTCCCAGGTAGGAAGATTGTCCACTGGTGATTCTATGGATATGTCTCCACACGACAAAGAATCCATCACAGCGAATGATGCTACAGTTAAAGACATGGAGGTAAACATTTCCTGTAATTTGGCTCCAATCTATGTGTTTCTCTTTGTGTCTAAATCAGTTGCTACTGCTTATTCTGGGTGTCTCCGCATTTCAGGGAGCAGCAGTGGCCTACGTGGCTGATATTTTTAAGGTTCCTACGATTTTAATGAAAGCAGTAACTGATATTGTGGATGGAAATAGACCAACGTCAGAAGAATTTTTGGAGAACTTGGCTGCAGTCACCGCCAAACTTGATGAGTCAGTTACCAAAGTGATTGACTTCGTCAGTGGGAAGTGTCTCTCAGACCTCTGACAAGTCACACTTTTTCACCTACTGGCTTTCCTAGTGTTCAAAACCTTAAGTTTCATCGATAAGGTTCAAGTATGTGCTTTGGCCAAGGAGGAATTAGGCAATAGGTTTGAGTTGAACATTCATTTTATATTTTTTTTAACACTTTTCCTCATTTGTTGTTCTCTTATTTCGTTATCTTGCATATGATGATGGATTATCATATACTGTATGCAGAAACTCAGCAACTTTTGATACCCATCAACATAAATGAGAATTCTATATTTTGACTTTTTTGGATGTGAGGAAAAAAAAAAATCTCATATCTTGTTAATCATTCTTCCAAGTGTAAATTTTTTAACAGAACAACTATAACTATAACACATCCTTGTGTTGGGTAGGAAAAAATTTATCTTTTATATCATTTAGGCCCAAAGACTATGTATCAAGAGAAAATTCTGAGAGAAAGGGAGTTTGGGTATAAAAAGAACAAATGCAATAATCATGTAGCTTCTGAATCTCACACCTAATCTTCACCAAATACTAACTAAACAGAAACACCGCACAAGATGCAGCTGGTAAACTGCAAAGCTGCGTGTATATATGTGCCTTCACGATGACCCTTTTTTTTAACAGACCCAACATTGAGTCTTTGACAAGAGAAAAGAGGTAGAAATGGGAAGCATCGATGCTGCGGGGTTGGGTGCAGAAAAGAAACCAAATCCAGGGAAAGCGACAATTCTTGCTCTTGGAAAAGCCTTTCCTCACCAGCTAGTGATGCAAGAGTACTTAGTCGATGGCTACTTCAAAACCACCAATTGTGATGACCCTGAACTCAAACAGAAGCTTACACGTCTCTGTAATGTCTTTTACTTTGAGCTTGTTTCTTTTAACTTTCGTTTTATCTCATTTTGTAAGCTTCTGAGGACTGAGAGAGATTGTTTGACTGTTTCAATTACAATACAGGCAAGACGACGACGGTGAAGACGAGGTATGTTGTGATGTCGGAGGAGATACTCAGGAAATATCCAGAACTCGCCATAGAAGGAGGATCCACGGTGAAGCAGCGACTCGACATCTGCAACGACGCTGTAACCGAAATGGCAGTGGAAGCTTCCAGAGCCTGCATCAAGAATTGGGGCCATTCTATTTCCGACATAACTCACCTTGTCTATGTCTCCTCAAGCGAAGCTCGCCTTCCGGGTGGTGACTTGTTCTTGGCCAAAGGGCTTGGTCTCAGCCCCGAGACACACCGTGTTCTGCTTTACTTCGTCGGTTGTTCTGGTGGCGTTGCGGGGCTACGTGTAGCCAAAGACATAGCCGAGAACAATCCGGGAAGTAGAGTGTTGCTTGCCACATCTGAGACGACCATCATTGGTTTTAAGCCACCAAGTGCAGATAGACCGTATGATCTTGTAGGGGTCGCGTTGTTTGGTGATGGAGCCGGAGCTTTGATCATCGGATCCGATCCAGACCCGATTAGTGAGAAGCCTCTCTTTGAGCTTCACACTGCAATTCAGAATTTCTTGCCTGGTAAAAATACAAGATTTGTACATCCAATCATTACCTATAACTTGGACTATTTTTGGATAAACTTGGATTGCATTTTCATGGTGCAGACACGGAGAAGACTATAGATGGGAGGCTAACGGAAAATGGGATAAACTTCACGCTATCGAGAGAGCTTCCACAGATAATAGAAGACAACGTGGAGGATTTCTGCAAGAAGCTAATAGGAAAGGCGGGACTGGCTCATAAGGACTATAACCAGATGTTCTGGGCGGTTCATCCAGGTGGACCGGCCATCTTAAACCGAATAGAGAAGCGGCTGAACCTGTCTCCTGAGAAGCTGAGCCCAAGCAGAAGAGCTCTCATGGACTATGGCAACGCAAGTAGCAATTCGATCGTTTATGTGTTGGAGTATATGTTGGAGGAGAGCAAGAAGGTGAGGAACATGAACGAAGGTGAAAACGAGTGGGGTATGATTCTAGCATTTGGACCTGGTGTTACATTTGAAGGCATCGTTGCTCGAAACCTTGATGTTTAAACATAAAGAGAAGAGTAATGTGGAGGGGGTTTTGGTTATACCTTGAAGCTCAAGAAAGAATCCCTTCCTTCCACTCTTATAGTCATTTCAACAGAGAGAGAGAGAGAGATGCATATAATAAGATATGAAGCTAAATGAAATGAACTCTTTTTACGATGCTTAAATCTCTCATAGTCTGAAAATATTTCACAAAGCAAACAACGTAAAATGTGCAATCTGAAAAGCTAGGAAAGAGTCGTTTATCAGCATTAAAACCAGTAATCGTGAAGTTTCTTCGTAGTCTCATCTCTTTCTTACGTTTACCTTGACGAAGATGATCAAACTTCAACAAGTCCAGGAGTTGGATCTTCTCATAACGGGTTTCATTTGTTTATCTTCCTCAAGAGCAATCATACCGACATGTGAAGGATCCTCCAGCATCATCTTGGCTACCAAGTACCCAGCGATAGACCAAGTCTGGCATTTACGTGCCTGTTTCCCCACGTATCTCCCAAGCTTTCCATCATAGTATTCAGGCCAATGGTCCTTATGAAGCCTAGCTTCTGCTACTTCAATTGCTCGTCTTGCTATTTGAGGTCGACCAGTTTTGATACAAGCAGCCGTCAGTAGCCACAGCAGCACTGTACCAGTGTACATTACATCAATAAAGGTCAGATTAGCTTTTGCATATACAAGTATAACCAAAGGAACACTGGAACGGGAAAAAGGTTTAATTAATTTTAATCCAAAGCAATTTGAAGGAGAATTAGTAAATTTACCTGGCCAAGATCCTCCATTGTGGTAGCTCCATCGAGTGTTTTTGGGGTCACAACCAGTTACTATTCTCCATTCATGGCTTTCTATTGCGGGATAGCAAACTTTCAGTGGCATTTCTCCAACCAACTCTTCCCAGCGAGATTCTATTAGGTCCATAATTGCGGTTGCTTGCTCAGGAGTAGCCAAGGAAGACAATATTGCTATACAATTTCCCAAGGCAAACCAACGGAAATCCATTCTTGCGGGGCTGACATTGCCGATGAAAAACCCTCCGTGAGATGGCATAAAGTCGAAAACCCATTCGGGAAGAGAATCAGGGATTACGTTGAACTTGTTGACAGCGGTGTGAGAGTATTCCTCTGTCTTATATCGGTAAATGTCATTCAGCTGCTTCAAGTCTAGCCAAAAGTAGCTCCTCATGTGGTAGCTCAATGCATGAAGCCTCTTCACTATCTGTTCCACCATTTCTTTACCCTCTCCGTCATGTTTAAGTAGGAGCAAGGCACACCTTAAGGCCATAAAGAAAAGGGCTTGAATCTCTATCGGGTAACCATAAACTCCCTAAAACACAGAAAACACAAGATTAGACAAATTGAAAATTGATGAAAACAGCTATACCTCAAACTGTCTCCTTGTAGAAAGAATCACTAGATATGATTAGTAAAGAAAAATTGCTCACCATCCTACGATCAACCATACAGCAACCATCAGCGCATAAGAGTGTGGGGAAGGTATCAAATCCCTCTGATAGACACAAGCTTAGTATCAGCCTAATGCCCTTCTGGCATTCGGGCATGTCAGCAAGAGAAGAGTCTCCCGTAGATTTTGTGTAGGCTCTGAGCAGTATAATCCACCAGAATCCAGAATCAACTGGCGCTACTCTTCCAATTGCGCTCTCGCCAAAATCAGCTATCAGCGTTTCGTGGTTTCTAACAGGATCATGGAAAACTTTGAAGCTAGCAGGCATAACTCCCTCACCAAGCTGGAATCTATCAATCTTTTTCTCCCACGATTGAAGACGAAGAGTCTTCAAAAGGAAGTTTTTGACTATTTCTGGCTCTCCATTCATCAGGAATGCTAAAGCACTTGGTACAAAGTCTCTCACAAACACCTAAGAAACCAGATTAACCAACACATGATTCAATAGAGCATGACAATAAAATGTGGTCTTAGTCAGAAGTTTTCAGCAAATATTGAGAATCTTTACCTGATCATAGTTGAGTTTTTCTTCAGAATTATCCACAGCCGCAATTGTCCCAACAGGTTGTCCACGGAAGTATACCATAGAGCGCCTCAAAGCATCCCAGGCTTCGCCCACCATTGGATGAGACTCAAATCCATGCAGTGACCTAGGAGTATTGAATCCAGACCTCCTACCTACGCTCGGTGAAATCACATAATCCGCGTGATCATGGACCCGAGAAGCATTATCCGCATTTCTGAGTTGTGGTGACCCAGATAATTCAGTAAGAGACCTTTCGTCAAGTGATCTCAGTCTTTCAATGTTCAACGGCCTTGGCTTCTCTAGCAACTTTGAGAAATCAATGTCATCAATATCGTCCACTGTAGGTGAAGAATCAACATTCTTGACATCCCCGTTCTGATTGACATCTACATTCAGATTAAAAGTCGACATTGCTCCAGATTGATTCGATTCCTAGCCAACAGTCCAATTATGATGCCCTGCATTTCCAAAAATCGATCAGATCCATTCAGTCACAGTAAGGTACAGTGAATAGCAATTTTTCTAAAATTCACAGAGAAATTTGGGGGAAACTACGCACAACAATGGCATGATCAAACGTGTAACAGGTATAATTTTTCCAGAAATCGTCGAACGTAAATCAATCAAGCCGTTCTGTGGAAACTGTTCTCTGTAAAACTTATCAAACGGAGAAAGCCGATCAATCAGAACGCAGACAACAAAGAGGCTTCACGAATAACAGCAACGTCGAACAGAAATTAAACAATATAGCATCGAGCCGTCGGATTTTCATATAATTTCAAAGAACAAGAAAACAAACCAGAGAGATTTCGACTCGGTTTTAACGACGTCACGCACAGAACAGATCGAAATCAAAACTCTCAAAGCACGTAAAAAAAAAAATCTTCGAGGAGATCCGGCGAAACCAAAGCAGGGAAACACTTGATCAACCGTAAATGTTGTTCCTAACCACAGCAAGACGTAGACAGAGGACGAACCTTACAATCCAGCGTCGAACGAAGAAGACGACGAGGAAACGAACGAGCTTCGCTCTTTGCTCTGCGCCTCTCTCTCTCTATCTCCTTTCTTCTCTCTAATCCCGCAACGGAAGAGAAGCGAGAGTATCACTTAGTCGAACAAGTAATTAAACGAGGTGAGAGCCGAAACGGCGAAAGGTAGTAGACGTATCAGCTATTCAGCAGCTAAGGAGGATGTGGGTCCACGTGTACGGACAGGATGTGATTGTGACGGAAAGATGGAAACGAGCGCAGTGACTATAGCGATCGACCGGGAAGGTGAAAAGGTAAGCCTTCAAGCCATGCATATGATATGATTGCACGGAGGTTGTTGTTGCTTTTTGAGTTTCATTCATTCACCAGTATTATTTCATATTATATACATTTTTATTTTCTAACAAATAAACTATTTTCGATGTTATAATAAGTTAATTTATTAGTGACGTGAGAGAGTATCTTTGCAGTTTTGCAGTAAGTAAAATGTTTGGTTGTCCACGTGTACGGTGGCAGCGGATCTCGTGGCCTGCGCAGTCAGCTGACTAATTGTTGGTTTCTGAGTATTTTACTTTTAACTTATTAAATTTCAATTTGGATCATAAATATTATATGGGTATCATCATTATTCATTATTGTTGATGAAGAAGAAAAAAGGATCGTATAGTTTTCGAACGTCGGATAATGAATATTACTATAGAATAGAAATAAATAAACAATTAACATTGTCTATTGGACAATTTCAAAAGTTAAAGGCACAAAAAATATATATATATACTTCAAAAGTTTCTTTTGCCAATGCTTTGATTTGATTTAACTTTTGGATTTTAGGGACAACATATTTCTTTTGTTGTGATATAGTAAGTTGCAAAGGGTAACATCACTGCAAATTACGATGTATAAATGTCGGGGAGTGTGAAAGAACACATAATGATGATAAAGAATTCTCAAAAATATATGGTTTGCTCCAATCATAGACCATAGTTACTTAGGAGCGTTGTGTGTAGAAAACATATGATAAATAATTGATGATGTTCGAAGTTTTCTTCGGTTTGGATTCACATAATGATGTGTGACTTCAAAATGATCAAATCACTTTGGTAAACAAAACAAAACGGGGGCTAATCTACCAAAAACGTGAAACCTACTAATCCCACCAAAAGTCCCGTCGGCGTAATTAGTCCATTAATTCCACCTTAAATCAGTATCTATTTTTCTTTTTTTGTCTCCTACATTCGTATGTTTTCAAAGACTGAGTGGTCACAGTCGAACAAGCGATGTGAAATAAGTTGATCGAAGGTTGAATAAGCAAAAATATATATGGTGAGTACGGGAACAAGTTGTATATTTCTAACGAAAAAATTGTTTATTTATTTATTTATGTTTATCTAAAAATGCTTAGTTTGAAATATAAGCTGTATTATACATTTCGTTAACGTCGAGAGTTGTATCGCAGGGTTTTTAGCGAGTTGAATGACTTTCTTGCATCTTTGCTGCATATCGAAGATAGATTTAAAAAAAAAAAAAAAAATCTCAAAATATATAATCTCTTTTTTTTTTGTTAAAACAAAGGGAAGTATATATGATTAGTAGTAAGATAGAGATTGGGCTTCTGCTTTTGGACTCGGCCCACCTATAAAAAAACGCCGTCAATTTGTCGGGTCCGTCTAACAATAAAGAATTATTCGCAGAACGGGCAGCCTCGAATCCACGCAACTTTAAACCCTAGTCAGATTCGGAATAACCATGGTTAATCTTTAGCCCTACACGTGTCTTCTATCAACGGTCACTTTGGAATTGAATCCTCTCTATATGAAACCCTTCCAAAATCTTATTCAGCATCTTCACTTCACAATTCACACTTCACAATTCACAGTCCCTTCTTCGATTTCTCTCTTTTAAATCTCCCAAAAATGGCTAACCCTAGAGTTTTCTTCGACATGTCTGTCGGCGGTGCACCGGCAGGTCGGATCGTGATGGAGCTTTTCAATGATACGACACCGAAAACGGCCGAGAATTTCCGAGCTCTGTGTACCGGCGAGAAAGGCGTCGGAAAGTTGGGTAAGCCACTCCACTTCAAGGGATCGAGCTTCCACCGTGTGATCCCTAAATTCATGTGTCAGGGAGGCGATTTCACCGCCGGGAACGGAACCGGTGGCGAATCGATCTACGGTACTAAGTTCAACGACGAGAACTTCATCAAGAAGCACACCGGAGCTGGGATTCTCTCAATGGCCAACTCTGGTGCTAACACCAACGGATCTCAGTTCTTCATCTGCACGGCCGAGACCTCGTGGCTAGATGGGAAGCACGTTGTGTTTGGACAAGTCGTTGAAGGTCTAGACGTGGTGAAGGCGATCGAGAAAGTTGGATCGTCTTCCGGGAGGACTTCGAAGCCTGTGGTCGTTGCTGATTGTGGTCAGCTTTCTTAGATCTGAGTGAGGTCTTGAATCTTATGAATAATGTTATCTTGCTTTTAATCGTGTCGCGTCTTCTTCTTCTTCCCTAATGAATGATTATGTTTGGAGTTTGAGTTTTATGATTTGGGATCGTTTCGAGTTTGTAAAACCCTTATGTGTGGGGTCTTTGAAATTGATACCTTTGAATAATTATAAGCTTTTAGATATTTATCATCTCTGCCAAATTCTATACTACCAAACAATCTCATTTGAGCTCAAATAATTCGTTCGTCTTCTGATTCTGCTACTCACGTGCTCTTTATCGGAATCATGAATTTTGGTAGAAAGAAATATAAAAAGCGAATGATGCAAGACGACAACAAAGCATGACTTTGCTTTTTTTTGTTAAGATTCATTTCACTTGTGTAGGTTTTATGTAGAATGCGATAATTGTATTTACTATTTACCTTAATCCCTTACACATACATACAAAAAGCCACATTAATACTTCGTTCATAATCAAACTTGGATCTGTGATAAAAGAGGCCATCGGTATATATGGCGTTACCATTTCTTCCTCTCCCCACCATGCTCACCTCAACATTCTCGATCCAAGAAGCCACCATTGATCAATGGCTGAGTAAAGAGAAAATCACCCAGTCAACGTATCTATCTCAACTTCAGCAGCAGGAGTCAAAGATTATTTAACTTTTTTTAAAACGCACAACAATTCGGCCAACATATTGTCTAAATGTATTATTGTTCTATTCTCTTTAAAGAGAAGAAAAAGCAGAGAGGGAGAGAAATTTGGCGTGGACCCTTTCCCTTTCTTTCGCTAGCCATGGTTGCTCTGCGTTTTATCTTCTCATCATCTCTTCTACTTCTTCTTCTCATTCCTCAAGCTCTTCTTGTGCAATCTGGGTTTTACTCTCGCATCACGCCGACCTCAAAGTTCTCGATCCAAGAAGCCACTGTTGATGACATTAGACTTGCTTTCAAGGAGAAAAGACTGACATCAAAACAGCTCGTTGAGTTGTATCTCGAATCCATCTCCAAACTCAATCCGATGCTCCACGCAGTCATCGAGACGAATCCAGATGCGTTGATCCAAGCAGAGATCGCAGAGATCGCAGACAGAGAACGCGAGCTCAAAGACGCCACTAAGCTTCCTATCTTGCACGGTGTTCCCGTTCTGCTCAAGGATTCCATCTCCACCAAGGACAAGCTAAACACGACGGCTGGTTCTTATGCTTTGCTTGGTTCCGTCGTGGCTCGAGACGCTGGTGTTGTCAAGAGACTCAGAGAATCTGGAGCCGTGATCTTGGGCAAAGCCAGTTTAAGCGAATGGGCTCATTTCCGATCTTTCTCCATCCCAAATGGTTGGAGCGCTCGTGGCCTCCAAGGAAAGGTCTGTTTCTTCATTTCTCTATCATAGTTTGGCCAAAATCTTACAAAAAGTTTCAAACTTTACCAAAATCTCTACAAAAAAGGCATTATAAAATCGTTGAATGCTGCAGAACCCGTACGTTCTATCAGCAGATCCGTGTGGTTCAAGTAGTGGCTCAGCTATATCAGTGGCCGCTAATCTTGTGGCTGTCTCGATCGGGACTGAAACTGATGGTTCCATTCTCTGTCCGGCGAGTCAGAACTCGGTGGTCGGGATTAAAGCGAGTGTCGGGCTCACTAGCCGAGCCGGGGTGGTTCCTATCTCCTTGAGATAGGACAGTGTAGGGTGAGGCTAAGACCACCCACCACTACCACCAACTATTTGATTTTGTACCATTTTGCCAAAGCTTGTCTGTGTTTTTGCAAATGTTAGGCCAATATGTAGGACAGTTTCGGATGCTGTTCATCTACTTGATGCTATTGTGGGTTATGATCCCTTGGACGAAGCCACCAAGTCTGCGTCCAAGTTCATACCAAAAGGCGGTTACAAGCAGTTTCTGAAAGCTAGTGGCCTCAAGGGTAAGAGACTAGGGATCGTGGTGGAGCATCCTCGTCTTGATCAGCACATCAAAACATTAAGGTAACATTCGTTCTAAGTTTGATTTGATCAATCAATTAAAACCAGTTGAGAACATTATATCTAATTATAGCTCTGATTTTTCTGTGGTGAAGACGAGAAGGCGCGATCGTCATTGACAATCTAACGATACCAGCCACTGTGGATTGGACTAATAGCGGTGAAGAGACAGCACTTTTGGCTGAGTTCAAGATCTCACTTAATGCATATCTTAAAGAGCTTGTGAAGTCACCAGTCCGGTCCTTAGCAGACGTTATTGCCTTCAACGAGAAATTCGCCGGAAAGGTAGCGTAAGCTTTAAGATTGTATTCACCTTTTTATCTGTTTTTATCTGTATCTGAATGAAATGTAAACCATTTGAATTGTCACAGGAAAAAGGTGAAAGAATGGGGACAAGAGGTTTTCCTTGCAGCAGAAACCACCAACGGAATGGGTGAGAAAGAAAAAGCAGCGTTGCAGAAAATGGATGAACTTTCGAGGGACGGAATCGAAAAGCTAATGAAGGAAAAGGAGTTAGATGCAATAGTGTCTCTTGGTTCGACGTTGAGCTCTGTCCTCGCCATTGGAGGGTATCCAGGAATCAATGTCCCTGCAGGATATGATAGTGAAGGAGTTCCATTTGGGATTACCTTTGGAGGGTTGAGATTCTCAGAGCCAAAGCTCATTGAGATTGCTTATGGATTCGAACAAGCAACTTTGATCAGGAAGCCACCAAATTTCACAGCTTGAGGCACTCGTAGTAGTTGCAGTCAACAAAGTTTCTTCTTTGGAGAAATATATCTTTGTAATGTACATTTATTTGGAGACTCGAAATAACTTGCATATGTGTCGCTTTATCACAATTTACATATGTCTTTCTAACCTTTAATGAAGTTAGAAGCTCAAACATTATTATGTTTCTGTTTTTCCAAGAGTGTCTCATTTGAACAAATAATATGATTCGTCCTCTGATTCTTCAACTCACGTGTTCTTATCGGAATCATAGAAAGTTGGTGAGTAACAGAGCAAGACGACAAAAAAGAAAGACCTTGTTGTTAGATTTCATTTGATTGGTAAACGGCTAATGACAACCCTACACGTCTTTAATCAACGGCCACTAACATGAATACATGATGATATGAAATTTTCAGGATACAAAGCGACTTACATACAATTCTAAATAACATTTCTGATACGTGAAATCTTAGTTACCTACATAAACTGTACTTGTAATTACAGTTTTTATGTAGAATTGTATTATTACGTTAATCCTTTGAATGATGATCTAAACAAAAACCACATAAATAGAATCAAACATGGACGTGTGAGAAAGAGGCAATTGACGACTTGGCGTTCTCGTTCTTTCGCTAGACATGGCTGCTCTGCGTTTCATCTTCTCATCATCTCTTCTTCTTCTTCTTCTTCTTCTTCTTCTTCTTCTTCTTCCTCAAGCTCTTCTTATGCAATCTAGTTCTCACTCTCACATCAAGCCCACCTCAAAGTTCTCGATCGAAGAAGCCACTGTTGATGACATCAGACTTGCTTTCAAGGAGAAAAGACTGACATCAAAGCAGCTCGTTGAGCTGTACCTCGAAGCAATCTCCAAACTCAATCCGATGCTCCACGCAGTCATCGAGACGAATCCAGATGCGTTGATCCAAGCAGAGATCGCAGACAGGGAACGTGAGCTCAAAGACGCCACTGAGCTTCCTACCTTGCACGGTGTTCCGGTTCTGCTCAAGGATTCCATCTCCACCAAAGACAAGCTAAACACGACCGCTGGTTCGTTGGCCTTGCTTGGCTCGGTCGTGGCTCGAGACGCGGGTGTTGTCAAGAGACTCAGAGAATCTGGTGCTGTGATCTTGGGCAAAGCCAGTTTAAGCGAATGGGCTTATTTCCGATCTAACTCCATCCCAAATGCTTGGAGCGCTCGTGGCCTCCAAGGAAAGGTCTGTTTCTTCATTTTCATTCCATGATCAGATTCGTTGCTGTATCGAAATTTGGTAAAGTCTCAGCAAATTTTGAAATGCTGCAGAATCCATATGTCTTATCAGCAAATCCAGGTGGGTCAAGTAGTGGATCAGCTATATCTGTAGCAGCCAATCTTGTGGCCGTGTCACTAGGGACTGAAACTGATGGTTCCATTCTTTCTCCGGCGAGTCGGAACTCCGTGGTCGGGATTAAGCCGACTGTCGGGCTCACGAGCCGAGCCGGGGTGGTCCCTATCTCCTTGAGACAGGACAGTATTGGGTGAGACTGAGAGTACCCACCACCACTCGTACTAACTAAATGATTTTGTCATTTTGTGCCATTTTTGCTAAGTTTATTGTGTGTTTGCAAATGTTAGGCCGATATGTAGGACAGTTTCGGATGCTGTTCACCTCCTTGATGCTATTGTGGGTTATGATCCCTTGGACGAAGCCACCAAGACCGCCTCCAAGTTCATACCCGAAGGGGGTTACAAGCAGTTTCTGAAAGCTAGTGGCCTCAAGGGTAAGAGATTAGGGATCGTGATGAAGCATTCTCATCTTGATCAACACATCAAAACATTAAGGTAAATTCGTTATAAGTCGTTTCATTTTTTTTATCAACAAATTAATTACGAAGACCATATCTGATTGTAGCTCTGTTTTTCTTGGATGAAGACGTGATGGGGCGATCGTCATTGATAATCTAAAGATACCAAACATGGAAGTCATTATGGATTGGACTAAAAGCGGTGAAGAGACGGCACTTTTGGCTGAGTTCAAGATCTCTCTTAATGCATATCTTAAAGAGCTTGTGAAATCACCTGTCCGGTCCTTAGCAGACGTTATTGCCTTCAACGATAAATTCGCTGAAAAGGTAGCGTAAGTTTTAAGATTGTTGTATTCACCGTTTTTCTCGGTATCTGAATGAAACGTAGACCATTGTACTGCCAAAAAAAAATCACAGGAGAAGGTGAAAGAATGGGGACAAGAGGTCTTCCTTGCTGCAGAAACCACCAATGGAATGGGTGAGAAAGAGAGAGCAGCGTTGCAGAAAATGGAACAACTTTCGAGGAATGGAATCGAAAAGGTAATGAAGGAAAACAAGTTAGATGCAATAGTGACTCTTGGTTCGACGTTGACTTCTGGTTCGACGTTGAGCCCCGTCCTCGCCATTGGAGGGTATCCAGGAATCAGTGTCCCTGCAGGATATGATAGTGAAGGAGTTCCGTTTGGGATTACCTTTGGAGGTTTGAGATTCTCAGAGCCAAAGCTCATTGAGATTGCTTATGGATTCGAACAAGTAACTTTGATCAGGAAGCCACCAAAGTTCACAGCTTGAGGCACTTGTAGTTGTAGTCAACAAGGTTTCTTCTTTATAGAAATATATCTTTGTAATGTACATTTATTTGGAGACTCGAAATAACTTACATATGTGACGCTTTATCACAATTTACATATGTGACGCTTTATCACGATTTACACCCTTGATGAAGTTGGAAGCTCAAACACTAAGCTTAGGGAAATAATCTGAACTTACAAAAGGAGCTGAGAACTCGTCAAAGCATGTCATCCTGATACGCTCTGGAGTGGCTGGAGTCTCCAGAGGAAACCAGTTGGTGAGACCCACCTCGGTTCTAGCCGCTTTGATCGCTTCCTTAATAGCAAAGAAGACCGATGATGCAAGAAAGAACGGTGGCTCGCCCACTGCTTTAGATGAATGTATTGCCTTTGCATTCGGATTCCCCTGATTCAGTAAGTATAATCTCAGCTTCAGTTACAAATGGGGTTGGTTGTTACCACCAAATTTAAAGCTTGTTCTTGAAGTTACTTACCTTGAGAAGAGAAACATTGAGGTGGAACGGAATGTCGTTAATGGAAGGTATTTTGTAGTTTCCCGGTCCGCAAGTGAGCAGAGTTCCCGGTTTAATCCATTTATGAGCTGCATCTCCCCATTTGAGTTCTTCAAGAGCTACCCAACCCAGTCCTTGTACAAACGCTCCTTCTATCTGCAAATAGTGATTTCAGTTACAACACTTTTCTTTTTAAAGACTGCAAAAATGTGTAGTAGTATTTCGAGAGAAGAACACGCACTTGTCCAATATCGATGGCCGGGTTAAGAGAATATCCGAGGTCCAACATTATATCGGTGGCTCTTGTGTGAAAATCACCAGTCAACGTATCTATCTCAACTTCAGCAAAGGCAGCTCCATATGTGTAATATCTAAATGCGTTTCCTTTTCCAGATATCCAGTCAAATCCGATTTCGGGAACTATGTGGAAACCGTGAGCAGAGAGGTCTATCCGTTGAAAGTAGCACGCACTTACCAGCTACATATACACTCAGACGAAAAGAGAGTTTTTTCAAAATAGGCATACAAAATCTCTTCCGAGTTTATATCAAAATGCAACGGAAATAGAATTACCTCAGCGAATGTGTTGAAATTGTGCTTGGATGCAACAGGCTCCATTCTTGCTATAATCTGCTCACATGCGTCTAAAGCTGCAGCGCCGTACATATCGGAGCTAGCAGAAGCAGCAGTTGGTGATGCATTCGGAACCTAATAAGAGACCATACGACGATAAGAGAGCAAGAAACAGTTTTGCCTGATTACGTCTTGGCCGAAAGTGCTCTGCTTGTAACAGAGTTCCATCTTAAACTCTTAAGTAATATAAATGTACCTTGTCAGTGCTCGTCTCTGACACGAAAACTGAGCTAAGCGGAATGCTAAAAGCGGATGCAGCAACTTGGGCAACCTTCGTATGCAATCCTTGACCCATCTCCACACCTCCATGTGTCACCAAAACAGTCCCATCGGTGTAAACATGTACAAGAGCGCCGGCCTGTAACAGCCACACAATGTGTAAAATAAAAAGATAGATAGAAGTATTTGAAAATCCAGATTCTGAGCTTTCTAGCTTTGCAAGCAATACGAAGTTTGAAGGAAAAGTATCCAGTTGAAACAAAAAAATTACCTGATTCATGAACTTTGTGGTAAATGATATGCCAAATTTTGTGGGAACCATGGCTACACCACGCTTTTTCCACCGATTATTACTATTAAACTCGTCGGCTTCTCTACGAGCCTTTAAGAAGTTGCAGGATACTTTCAGCTCTTTCCATAGCTGATGCAACGTGCAGTGCTGAAGAGACTGAGAGTAATGTGTGATCGATCCTTCTACTTGAAAGTTCATCTCCTAAAGTAAAAGTAAATACACCAGAAAACATTATAATAGGAAACTGACAAAAGGAGGACAAATTCCTAAAAAGAACTCTTAGAAAACATTCAACTCACTTTGATTTCTTCAGGGCTTTTATCAAGCTCTGCTGCGATTCTCTGAATCCAGTTTTCGGTAATAAGCATACCTTGGGGCCCTCCAAACCCTCGGAAAGCAGTGTTGCTGGGAAAATTAGTGAAGCAAACGTTCCCTTTGATCCTCACATGCGGGATCTCATAAACATTATCCGAGTGAAACATGGCACGTTCGAGAATAGCAAGGGAAAGATCCAAAGAGTTTC
Organism: Alliaria petiolata; assembly: GCA_020283515.1. Lineage (NCBI taxonomy): Eukaryota > Viridiplantae > Streptophyta > Magnoliopsida > Brassicales > Brassicaceae > Alliaria > Alliaria petiolata. Next base: position 168,591,753 of record JAHZTW010000001.1, on the reverse strand, counting down.
CACCATTGTTGTATATCTCAAGGTCCAAAGCCAATATTTTTCCTTCATTCGTAAATCCAACCTGTAAAGCGTAGCAGAAAACAATTAAAAGGAGTTTTATAGTTTGTCTAGCAATCTATTCTCTCTCTTTCTTCTATTCTCAACCGTTGAGTCATTTCCGTTTAATTGTATACTGATTAAATTACCTTGTACTTTCCAAGGAAACTGTGACGATGACCAGTTATCATCATGTCCACATCTCTGTCCAGTATGAGTTTCACAGGTCGATTCAATAGGTAGGAAGGAACAGCAGCAGCAGCAGCAACGAAAGCTGATCTTGTTTCCTTACCACCAAAGCCACCGCCGATTCGTTTGGTTTTGCACACCACTTTAGACATTGGAAGACCGAGAACATGAGAAACATATTTCTGGTGCTTCTGAGGAGCCTGCATATAAATCACAACCACCAATGTTGCTTAAGCAGAAATAACTTTATCATTTCATCTTAATCTAGCTGCTGCCTAATGTTTTCTGTTACAGGGAGCTTATTGACATGTATAAATCAGGGATCGAAGTGAACTCCACTCAGTGAAGTATATGACACTGTGTTATTCTAAAACTATGTAAATACTGTTACCTGAGTGGATGAAACCATATGAACTTCGTTGCCTCCATCTATTGTCCAAACCAAACTACCATTAGGCTCCAAGTAGAAGTGCTCCTGACCACCCATTTGAACCTCTCCCTCTATTATCCTGTCACACTGACCAGATTGAAAGCATAGCTCTACATCCCCTTTTCTTAGCCTTTTCTCTGTGTTGGGATGGAAACTTTTAGCAGAAATAGCCTCCTTGATTGATAATATTGCTGGTAGTTCCTCATACCTAACGTCAACTTTTGCTGCTGCAGTTTTTGCATTTTCATGTGTATCCGCAACAACCACACCAATGACCTGAAATACCAGATGTCACTAAATACATGTACCTAACAAAATTAACTGGATCTATATGAGAACTTTCGATTACGTTTTTTTCTTTTACTTTCTCGTTTAAAAAGGCATGCTTTCTTCTAAGACACAGAGAGCGACTCGATGGAAAAACTAAGAAAGAAAGTAAAAAATTGAGGTTTCAAAATTTCTTACTTGTCCCACACATGTGACCACGTCTGTAGCAAATAATTCTTCGTCGGCAACGACTGGTCCAATCATATTATCCCCAGGAATATCTTTGGCAAGAAACAGACCAACAAAACCAGGTGAAGATTTGCCTGCCGAATCATCAATAGAAAGGATGCGCGCATGTGGCACTTTGCTTAGCACTAAGGCAGCATGCAAGGTATTAGGAGGCACTGGGGTATCATCAGTATATTCTGCTTCCCCTGTGACCTACATGAAAATATAAGTGTTGAGATAAACTCTTTCACTAACCTATAACGAATTACACCAGTATGAGAATCAACATACCTGCATTCTCGCTGAAAGATGGACCTCCGGCGAGCCAACAGATGTTCCCTGTTTTACTGTCTCGTAGTCTTGTCTTCCGATTCTCGATAACCGAGAAACAGGTTGCACAGCTGATATATGGGAGGGTGGGAAGGTCTCTATAGTGGGATTTACATTATGGACATGATGAGAAACCCACAAGAAAAATTTAAAGAAGAAGCTCAGGGTTAGAGATTTCCGAAACTCCACCATTCCACCAGGAGCATCTTCCTTAATTAAGACATCGCTCTGTATGACCTTAAGCGCATCTTGTAGAAGACTTTTATTCCAATTCTTTCCAATTAGAAATTCCTCAGTCTTTCTCGCACACAACGAAAGAGGAGCCACGCCACCATAAGCAATTGATGCGTCAGAAACAAACAATTGTTCGCCCTTCTCTTCAAGAAACACACGCATTCCACCATTGACAATAGCTATGTCGTCATCCCTACGGTGGGCCTGCTTAAATTCTTTCACATACTCTAAGGGCCTTGTCCATGGAAGGAATACCGACAACAAGATCTCGTTGCTTCCCATATCCACTTTACGATAACCAAGGAAGAAATCTTTTGCAGGTACGGACCTAACGTCTCCATTGCAGTTGATTACCCGAAACTCTGCTCTTGAAGCCATCCAAAGAGGGTTTAAATCAGATATTGGACTAGCTGTACAGATGTTCCCACCAATGCAAGCAACGTTTCTTATTTGTGTCCCAGCAAACCACTTCAGCTGTTCAATAAAAGCCTTGCACGCTGATGTTTCATGCGCAGGACGCTCCTTTACAACCCTCCTGAATACCCTCAGGAGCTCAGAAAGTCTCAAAGCCGCACCAACCTCTACACCATTGTCATCGACATTCAACGCGTTGAGTTCTGGGACTTGAGCAACAGAGATTAGCACTTGGTACTGTAACCTCTTCAGTCTCATTTCGATTCCCACCTCCGTATTACCTACCAGTAGTTTTGCATCAGGAAAATTTGCTTTGAGCTCAAGCAAGTTATGAAGACTTACGGGTCTATACCAAGTAAGCCCCCCATTTCCCTTTAACTTCAAAGGAGCTAATTTCCTCAGCAAAAGCTCAGGAGGAAAAATAAGCTCCTTTTCTGTATACTTAGCCCCATCTACATCACTGTACGAGATTGACTGAATCCTATCTTCATTACAATTGGCCGCTCCATTTGCGGTCTTTGATCCACAAGAACAAGGTTTGCCAGTAGACGGGCAGATATTTGAACCGTCTTGAAGGCTGAGTGAAGACACACCACTGTACAGAGCATCATTAGATTTTGCAAAAACCCGGAAGGCATCAACGATGGGTCTATATCCAGTACAACGACATAAATTCCCCGCAAGGCATTCTTCAATCTCCTCTTCAGAAGGTGAGTTTTTACTTGACCTCAATAACGCATACATCGACATGATAAACCCGGGAGTGCAAAACCCACACTGGGAACCATGAGATGATGCCAATGACTCCTGAGAGAATTAGGATCACAAGTCGCACAACACGTCTTGAGCAGAACCTTAGATTCTCCAGAAATAAAGAGAAGCAGAACTCACCTGAAGTGGGTGCAAGCCAAGTTTGCGATGCCCAACTCCCTCAATGGATATCACATGCATCCCTTCTACAGAATAGAGAGGTGCTAAGCAAGCGTTGACCGCATAGTGCCTGCAATTATATTTTCAGTTTGGGATAAAGAATCAACAGGAAGGCCTAAGCTAAAGCAAAGCAGAGCTAACATATCAGAGGAAAAGAGACGCACACGCATGTCTGTGATTTTCTGTCATAATTAGAGACCATAACCGTGCAAGCTCCACAACCACCTTCGCCGCACCCAAGCTTTGTCCCGGTCAGTCCTAAATCTAAAGAAAACAAGAAACTTTAGCAAGTTAGAAAATACTTCATGATCGTTTAGAACAAATGATTTCAGCGAGCCACTTGGAGCATAATCTTACTAGACGCATACCGAATCATCTCTAAATTAAGACAGACGTAAGGGAAAGAGCTTGTGGATCAAACATATTCTCTGTTCGTGAAAATCCGGAATCCATAGCTCAGCTAATTGGCACAAACAATAAATTGCATCTGTAGGAATATTCCTTGATCCTGATTCTTCAAAACGAATCTAAAATTGAACCTTTTGAGCTCAAAGTCCACTACTTTCAATCCTCCCCTATTAATACCAAAGAGAATAGAGTTTACAAAGTTAGTTACGCACCTCTGAGATACTCGAGAAGCGTCATATGAGCAAAGCCATCTGGCAACACTCTACGAACGCCATTAACGTACAGTATCGCCTCCGTAAACTCCCCTCCGATCTGCTCTAGTGAACCCATTTCTCAATGATATCCGTGATTTCGTATTCAGTGATTTGGATCGAAACATAAACGAAAGACAGCGAAGCTGATGAAGTCAAAGCTCAAGTTGGTTTCTTCCTTCTTTACGAAAAATTAAAAAATCATTTCTTTCCGAACGCATCCACCGAAGACATCTTCATCTTCAATGAAAAACTTCATCTTCTTTTTGTCTTTATGAGAGAAATTAAATTATATATTGATTTTTTTTTGTTTTTTAAAAAAGCCCACTGAATAAAAAGCCCAAATCAAAGACCAATATTGGACAACAAAAGAGTTTTTTTTTTTCCTCTCGCCCTTCTTCTTCTTCAACCTCTGCGCCGCAACTTTTTCGTTTTTCTAAGGTTTTTGTCCATATCAAACTCGAACTGAACCTTTCTCTGACCGGCGGAAACTTCTGATTCCATGGGCAAGTCAAAAGGGAAACCTGTGGAGGATGTGAACCCGGAAGTGGAAGAAGTTGAGAAAGTAGAGGAAGTTGAAGAAGAACAGAGAGATGGCGGAGAAGAACAAGTAGAAGAAGAAGAAGAAGAGCCAGACAAGAGTTTCGAGGAGCTAGGGCTTGATTCTCGTCTCATTCGTGCCCTGAGTAAAAAGGGTCTAGAGAAACCCACTCCTATTCAGCAATCAGCCATTCCTTACATTCTGGTAAAATCAACAAAAGTCTCTACCTGTTTATAAACTTCGCTGCTTGTGTTTGATTTTATATTGGCCTTGCTTATTGGATTGAAGCTTCGTATGAGTGATTTTATTGTCTTTGTTCTTCTAGGAAGGAAAAGATGTGGTCGCTAGGGCTAAGACGGGCTCAGGTAAGACCTTGGCCTACCTTCTGCCATTGCTGCAGAAACTATTTTCAGACTCTGGGAGCAAGAAGAAGCTTGCTCCTTCCGCATTTATCCTCGTTCCCTCTCGAGAATTATGCCAGCAGGTATGTTTTCGACGATTGTTTCATTATTGCCATACTTTAATAGGTTCCAATAATCCATATTGAATTGTCATTTTTGTTTTGGATTTGAAAATACAGGTCTACACAGAGGTTTCTTCGCTTATCGAGCTGTGTCGTGTTCAGCTGAAAGCAGTGCAGTTGACCAGTAGCATGCCTGCATCTGATATGGTTAGTGTTAACATTTTTCACCATGATATATAATCTTCCTACCATTACCTTTTTATTACCTTTTTTCTAATGTTTGCTTTGAATATTTCCAATTGCAGCGTAACGCATTGGCCAGCCTGCCTGAGATCCTTGTCACCACACCTGCTTGTATTCCAAAATGTTTTGCCGCCGGCGTTTTAGATCCAGCAGCTATCAGTGACTCGCTTGAAATCTTGGTTCTTGATGAGGTATGATTAATGTTTCCCTTGTAATCTTGAGCTTCTATGATTTACAGTGGTGGTGATGAGAAGTAGCAGTGGCTTTGTTAGGGGTTATTTCATGTTTTAAGAACTCACTAGATATTCAAGTAGTTAGCTCTTTTAGTGGAAGTTGCTTGAAAATTATGAATCAAGAATTTTGTGTTTTTTTTCCTAATTCCTCTCGTTGAAGAGATGTTAAATATATATTTCTGTTATCAGGCAGATCTTTTGTTGTCATTTGGATATGAAGACAATCTAAGGTCGGTAACTTCAATAGTCCCAAGACGTTGCCAGTGCCTTCTTTTGTCTGCTACCACGAGGTAACACATCTCTTGGTGATAATAACTCTAGTTAAGCTCACATTTTCCCTCTGAGGTTATCTTGAACCGTGGAATCTTGTTTGCGAAATGTCAGCTCTGATGTTGAAAAATTGAAGAAATTGATTCTGCACAACCCCGTCGTTTTGACCTTGCAAGAAGGTTCTGAGAAGGAAGAGCCCGTCCCAAGTAATGTTCAGCAGTTTTGGGTATGATTCGGTCGCTTATATTTTGTTTAAATCAGTTTTATAAGCTCGCAGCTGTGGGTCTGATTAATGATGATGCGGGTGTTATCCTGTGTTTAGATTTCTTGCAGTGCTCAGGATAAATTACTTCGCATTCTTGCCCTCCTAAAGCTAGAGGTGGTTCAGAAGAAAATTCTGATATTCGTCAATACGATTGACATGGGTTTCAAGTTGAAACTATTCTTGGAAAAGGTAAGCGTTGCACCTATATGAGCATTCCGACTTATAATATTTCTTCATCTTTTTTCTTGTGATTTACTGGAATCTTTACTAATGTTAGTGAATTCTTTTTTTTTTTTTTTTTCTGCCAGTTTGGTATCAAATCTGCAATTTTAAACGGGGAGTTGCCTCAGAATTCTCGGCTTCATATCCTTGAGGTACGTCACCAAGTCACACTCGTGAACTAAGTTTTTTTCTGAGATAGCTACATTTCATGATGAAATAATCAATCACTGTATGTTTGTACAGCAATTCAATGCAGGTCTTTTTGATTATTTGATTGCAACGGATGATAATAACCAGTCTAAAGAAAAGGAAGAGGCTAAAGGTGAAGAAAACAAGGAGAATAAAAAAAACAAAAGGCGTGGCAAACCAAAGCTGGATGCTGAATTCGGTGTAGTTAGAGGAATTGATTTCAAAAAAGTTCACACGGTATGCTACTCGAGACTCTGCACTCAAAAAAGAATTTCCGTTTTTCTCTCTTAATTTTAGGTTCTTAACCTCTCCTTAAAACCTTTTTTTATGCACAGGTTATAAACTTTGATATGCCTCAAAGTGTGACAGGATATATTCATCGGATTGGGCGTACAGGGAGAGCATATAGCAGCGGTTCTTCCGTTTCTCTTGTGAGTTTCTCGTCTAATAATACCGTTCTATTGGCATGATCTCTTCACGTATGCGCAAGTCTATAATACTCTGCTTTATTTGACACAGGTTTCTCCTGATGAGATGGAAGGATTTGAAGAAATAAAATCATTCTTAGCAGGCGAAGAGGACAAAGATAGTGATATCATCACACCCTTCCCTTTGTTGACTGAAAATGCTGTCGAGTCTTTAAGATATAGAGCTGAGGTGAGTAATGTTCTGTAGTAGGATCCTTAGGCTACTAAGTAATAGAAGTATTAAAGTGGTTCTTTTCTTGCAGGATGTTGCAAAGAGTGTTACAAAGATTGCGGTTCGAGAATCTCGAGCTCAGGATTTAAGAAATGAGATAATCAACTCCGAAAAGTAAGCAAGAATTCAACTGCTGTTGTTGTTTAATGGGTCTCTGATCTTTTTTTTTGTTCGTCTTCTTAACTTCTCTGTTTCATTTTCAGGTTAAAGTCTCATTTCGAGGCTAATCCAAGAGACTTAGATCTATTGAAACACGACAAGCTTCTGAGTAAGACTGCGCCTGCGCCACATCTTAGGGACATCCCCGAGTATCTAGTGGATCCAAAGACTCAAGAAGCAAGCAAGATGGTGAAGCTAGCCAGAGCCGCAATGGGCAACAGTAGGAGATCCGGTGGAGGCGGTGGTCGCAACAAGAATAACAAGAAACGATCCAGAAAAGGCGGCGACCCACTCAAAACCTTCAACCCCAATGTAAAAACATAACTGACTTTCTATCTTTTTTCTCTGCTTTTGTGTATCCGTGCTAACTTTTTTTTCTCTGCTGTTTGCGTTCTTCAATCAACCAGGGATCTAAAAGAGGACACGGTGGCCAGAAGAAGGATGGTAAAGGATCTAGCGATGGCTCGGCCAAACAGAAGAAACAGAAGACAGTCTAAGGTCTTCCTTTATTGCTTATGTGTAAACCAAATTTTGACTCTTTATTATGATCACCCAAAAGATAAACAGAGAGCAACAATCCTTGGCCCTGTTTTTGTAGTAGCATCAGAAGAAACTTAGATTTTTTTGCGAGCATATTTTGAAAACATTGTAGCCCACATGGGGTTCTAGCCACTTGTCATACATGAATGGTTTAATTTTGTTTTACAACTATTCACGAAATATTTTTTGGATGTACTTGTACATATTGATAGATATATAAAAAAAAAACTATAGGTAACAAAATCATTAAATTGAATGAATCACATCCCGTAGTAAATAAAACCCTTGACAAACCCAAAAACCTAATTCATCATCACCAAACAGAGCTTCTTTAGGAAACAAAAACAAAAAATGGTTATAGATGCATACTTGTCATTTGGATTTTTAGAATTTCAGTGTATAATATGATTTTATTTTTCAAATTCCAAGGTGTTCATCTGGATTTTTAAAATTTCAGTGTAGAATATGATTTTATTTTTCAAATTCCAAGATGTTGTTTCGAGGGTTAAATTCTGGTTTCACGTTCACGATAATGTTTATTGTGTGTTTTAGAAATTTTTCTTTATGAGGCTAAAGAAAAAGTGCTTGTAAATCTCTTTTGTAATATCTATGATTTTTTTAGGATCTCAATTACCTGAGTTGTTATGTGTTTCGACAAAAGATGTGGATGGAGTTAGATCTACTTAGGACGGTTATTATGATAGGCTTCTGGAGCTCAAAATTTTCGGAGAAAAGTATGACAATATGTATATTTTTATCACGAGGTTAAAATTGTGTGTTCTAAAATATGATTTTGATTTAACAACGAAAGATAAAATTACATTCAAACATGTGATCATTTGTATTAGAAGATGTAATTTATATGGGGACTGGGCCTTTATATTAAGGAATGGAATGTGAGTTTATTTGATAATACCAAGATGATCATTAGTTAACCAAATTGGTTCTTACCAACCATTTCAAGTTCAGAATATGGATTAATTCTTTACTAACCTCATTTAACTCTTTACTATAATATAATTCTGTGTGTTTAACCATGATGAAAGCTTCGTTAGACCCTGATTTGTCCTGATGGATCAGAAGCGCACGCTTCTTGAACTTTTTCCTGATGGTATTGTAGTTTGCATCCGGCTGACTCCGAGAATCTTGCACCAATCAGTCTTTTCCTCTTACGCGGCACAGTGAACCTCACACACCTTTATCATGTAGGCAACAAAAACCAAACAAAATAGTCTATGTGTAGAAGTAAAAATACGTAGGCAAAACAACGGTTTATGTGACATTGATTACAATGATGGTATGGTATGAAAGAAGCGAGATTCCAAAGCGGAACTATTGTAAAAAAGTTTAGAGATATGATCATAAAGAAACCCATCGAATAGTAAAGAGGTAAAATGAGATTTAAAAAAAAAAAATTAAAGAAATTAACAAAGGTTAAACAAAATTTGATATAAAAAAATACTAACACGATAATTTGTATTTTACGAACCTCATTTAACTCTTTAGTATAATATAATTCTGTGTGTTTAACCATGATGAAAGCTTCGTTAGACCCAGTAGCCTTGATTTGTCCTGATGGATCAGAAGTGCACATTTCTTGAACTTTTTTCTGATGGTATTGTAGAAATTATCGTGTTACAATATAATTCGGTGTTTCATTTATATGTGAAAATCATAATTTAGATTCCTTAAAATCTTGATTTTTCACAGGAAACTCGTCGGTTTTCCTCCAGAACCAGTGATGAGGCTGCTGAGCCTATTGTTTGGTACAAGGCATGGAAGCTGGCGATAAGCCACCGTGTCTATCTATGGGCAAAGAACGGCTGCGAGAAGAACTCGGATTGTGCTCGAAGGCTCGTCAATTTCATGAATTTTACCGAGGAACACAAAAGCAAGCTTGTCCAATACTCTGAAGGGAACCAGGAGAGCACTGTGTATGTGAAAGAAGGCCTCAACAAAGTCTCCCTGGATTTCGCAAACACATACGCTCCCACTATGCTTGCAGGTCTCATCACTGGCGTTGGATTTGCCGTCTCATATGCCAAAGATGCATTTTTTAGGATGAAGACCAATGCCAAACTCGACGAGCTTCGGAATGCCATGGACGACAACTGTTCATGTTGGCCGTGGTCTCAAAGACGTGAAGCGAGAAGTAGCCTCTCTTCAAGCGAAGCAGGAAGAAACCGGAGAAAGTGTAGAGCTTCTCAAAGTTGAGGTGAAGAAGGCTTCCGACAAAAAGTGTAGCAAAGACGTTAGTGTTATTTTAAGAAAAGAATTAGCCAATAAATAACAATTAGAAAAACTCAATATTATACTTATCAAGACTAAATGCCCAATTAGAGTGTTTAGTGCTTCAGACTTTCCAGCTCTCTGGTTCAATATGCAAAGACAAAGAGAGATAACTTAAGTTTGAACACAAGATTTCCTTCTTAATATTAACTTAGATACATTAATTTGGTCTTCCTGAAACTAAATTCATGTTCTGACCAAAATATAATTGTACAAAATTTTACACTGAAAAACTGGAAACTATAATCGAATCACCAAGTGTGAAATTTTGTTGTTAGGGTTTTCGATGTTGTTTGGATGTAGTTTTAGGAAGACCAAATTCATGTACTTCAACTATTCACGAAATATTTTTTGGATGTACTTGTACATATTGATAGATATAAAAAAAAACTATAGGTAACAAAATCATTAAATTGAATGAATCACATCCCGTAGTAAATAAAACCCTTGCCAAACCCAAAACCCAAATTCATCATCACCAAACAGAGCTTCTTAAGAAAACAAAAACAAAAAATGGTTATAGATGCATACTTGTCATTTGGATTTTTAGAATTTCAGTGTAGAATATGATTTTATTTTTCAAATTCCAAGGTGTTCATCTGGATTTTTAAAATTTCAGTATAGAATATGATTTTATTTTTCAAATCCCAAGGTGTTGTTTTAAGGGTTAAATTCTGGTTTCACGTTCACGATAATGTTTATTGTGCGTTTTAGAAAATTTTCTTTATGAGTCTAAAGAAAAAGTGCTTGTAAATTTCTTTTGTAATATCTATGATTTTTTTAGGATCTCAATTACATGAGTTGTTATGTGTTTAGACGAAAGATGTGGATGCAGTCAGATCTACTTAGGACGCTTATTATGATAGGCTTAGGGAGCTCAAAATTTTCGGGAAAAGTATGCCAATATGTATATTTTCTATCATGAGGTTAAAATTGTGTGTTCTAAAATATGATTTCGATTTTACAACGCAAGAAAAAATTACGTTCAAACATGTGATCATTTGTATCGAAAGATGTAATCTATATGGGGACTCGACCTTTATAGGGAATGTGGGTTTATTTAACAATACCAAGATGATCATTTGTTAACCAAATTCGTTCCTACCAACCATTTCATGTTGAGAATACGGATTGATGGATCTCCTTAGAATGCCATCTGGCTAAACTCCGTTTCAACGAAAACCAAACAAAATAGTCTATGTGTAGAAGTAAAAATACGTAGGCAAAACAACGGTTTATGTGACCTTGATTACAATGATGGTATGAAGAAGCAAGATTCCAAAGCGGAACTACTGTAAAAAATGTTTAGAGATACGATCATAAAGAAATTCATCGAATAGTAAAGAGGTAAAATCAGATTTAAAAAAAAAAAACTTAAAGAAATTAACAAAGGTTAAACAAAAATTGATATCAAAGAAGATACTAACACGATAATTTGTATTTTACGAACCTCATTTAACTCATGTTTCTAAGCTAGGGTAGTTACCATATAGTTCATTATATTCAACAAACAATTAGTCAATTTTATTTATATATTTAAGTAGTAAAATGAACACATAAAATTATTTTATGATACGACATCCTGCATCGTAGCGCATATTTTTACCTAGTAAATTTAAAATTTAATTATGCTGAGCTGCTAAACCGTTTATCATGATTTCATGATAAGGAAAAGGAAACAACTTAACAAATATTTTATAGACCAAATTGGATTTTGATATAATATACATAAACACATCGCATTTTCGCTTAATGAACAACTAATGTTAGCTACGGCGGGTGGTGTGCTACGGGACGCTAGTGGAATCTGGTGTGGTGGCTTCGCCCTAAACATTGGAATATGTTCAGCTCCACTAACGGAACTGTGGGGTGTGTATTACGGTCTTTACATAGCTTGGGAGCGAAGAGCAACGCATGTGGTCTTAGAGATCGATTTGAAGATAGTGGTGGGGTTTCTTACGAAGGGGATCAGTGATTGTCACCCTCTTTCTTCCTTAGTACGTTTGTGCTATGGCTTGTTATCGAAAGACTGGATAATCCGTATCACTCACGTGTATAGGGAGGCTAACTGTCTAGCAGATGGGTTAGCTAACTATACGTTTACTTTGCCCTTAGGTTTTCATTCGTTGGCTATTGTACCGGATAGTATGGTTTCGATTTTAGCAGAGGACCTTAACGAATCCTCATGGCTTCGTAGAATTGGTTTGTAAGGTGTTTTCTTTTTCTTTTTCACTATGAATAACATCTCATGATGCTGGCAAAATCATGTGATTTTAATGCCATAGCTTTGTAGGGTTGGAAATTTTTTAGTCCATACGGTCATGGATTCATTTTGATATTTTTCCTTACAGATTACTTGTCTATCTATTAGTTTTGTTGGTTATGAAAGCAACATTACCTTGCACGTTTTTTATTCGGATAATTACTGTTGCCATTTGTGTCATCGATTGGTTGGCTATTACTTTTTTAGTTGTACTTAGTTTCTGATACAAAATATCATTATCTCAAAGAATTTAAGAGCATTTGCAGAAATATTATCTTTGACCAAGAAAATATACAATCTTAACGTTCTCTATAAAGTCATTAACAATCTAACGCCATAAAATTATTAACACTAAAACAATGCAGGTCATATGCCATTTAAAAAAAAAAAAAAACTCCATAAGATATATTAGTTGATACCCGACGAACTAACAGCTTTAAGCTCTAAACCAGTGCACTAGTTTGAATGTGGGATGGGGATGGCAACATATTACAGCTGACCAATCCACTGATATCAAAGATATATGCATCTACCCAGCTTAGGTTAGCTTGTGCTACTTAAAAAGTAGATAGGCTTGCCAACTTAGGATTGGTTACGATCGTAAAGAAATTCATCGAATAGTAAAGAGGTAAAATCAGAAAAAAAGAAAAAAAACTAAAAGAAATTAACAAAGGTTAAACAAAATTTGATATCAAAGAAGATACTAACAGGATAATTTGTATTTTAGGAACCTCATTTAACTCATGTTTATAAGCTAGAGTAATTACCATATACTTCATTATATTCAATAAACAATTAGTAAATTCTATTTATATATTTAAATAATAAAATCAACACATAAAAATATTTTATGATACGACATCCTTCATCGTAGTGCTGAGCTGCTAAACCGTTTATCATGATTTCATGATAAGGAAAAGGAAACAACTTAACAAATATTTTTTTAGACCAAATTGGATTTTGATATAATATACATAAACACATCGCATATTCGCTTAATGAACAACTCATGTTAATCATGACCTTAATTCTCATGACCTTAATTCTCGTAAATTATTGGTGGCAACTTTTAATTAGACAGCCAATCAAATAAGTAAAGAAGTCAAACTCCAACCAATCCACACCAAATAATTGTCTTTGATGTAACGTTTCACACGTTAAGACAAACACTCCACGATTTCTCTCAGATTTATTATAAGTGAAAGACCCTAAACGCAAAGTTGTAAAACTCATCCACAAGATCTTCTTCTTCATCATCTATCTATCTCCCTCTCTCAAAACATGCTCTCTTTTTTCTATAACCAGATCGACCGGCAAAAAGCCGTCTCTAAAGAGGAAAAAACCTTAGAGGATCTCGAACGATCCGAGGGTTCACATTTCCCTGGCGATGACTACCGTCCGTCCGATCGAAAAAACTGGATGGCCGGTCTAGAGGTGGAGAAACTAACTCTCAACAAGATCGTGTGGCCAGGAACTCACGATTCTGCCACCAACGAAATCGGAATACCGTTGATCTCTCGTCCATTAGCTGAATGTCAAACGCTCTCCATCTACGAGCAGCTCGTCCTCGGGACACGCCTACTCGACGTCCGTGTTCAAGAGGATCGTGAAATCTGCCAAGGGATCCTGACGTCATACAACGTCGATGTCGTCATAGATGACGTCATCAGGTTCTTGTCGGAGACTCACTCGGAGATCGTAATCCTGGAGATAAGGACAGAGTACGGACACAAAGACCCTCCGGAGTTCGAGACCTACTTGGTTGACAAGTTAGGTCAGTTCTTGATAAAGCAAGACGATAACTTGTTCAACAAGCCGGTATCGGAGATCTTGCCAAAAAGGGTTATTTGCATCTGGAAGCCGAGAGAGTCTCCGAAGCCAAGTCGTGGTGGACTTCTCTGGAACTCAGATTATTTAAAAGATAAATGGATCGATACGGATCTTCCATGGACCAAGTTTCAGAGCAAACTGAAGCATCTGAGCGAGCAAGCACCGATTTCTTCTAGAAAATTATTTTACCGGGTTGAGAAAACGGTGACGCCGCAAGCAGATAATCCGGTTGTTTGGGTTAAACCGGTGACTGATCGGATCCGAAAACACGCGAGGCTTTTTATTTCTCAGTGTGTTTCCAAGGGATGTGGAGATAAGTTGCAGATTCTGTCGACGGATCTCATCGACGGAGATTTCGTGGATGCCTGCGTCGGACTCACTCACGCAAGAATTGAAGGGAAAGTTTGATAGAGCTCTGAAAAAATATGGCTGATCTCCAGCATTGGAACCAAGATTATTTGATTTTGGGTTTGCGTGTATCTTAAGTTACGCTGTTTATGAAAGAGTCAAGTGTGTACCCTTTGTATTTTTCGTTCTTCGTATCTCAAGTTTGTAAATAAAGGGATGTAAAGCCAAGACAACTCCTGCCCAGCCCAATCTGATTAAGCTGATCCGTTTTGCAAAACGGGTTGCAGTTTCGTGTTTGGATCGTTCTATAGAACCAGTGATATATGTATGATATAGAAATAACTAACACATTGTATCTTGATAAAAATAAATAAATATATATATACCATGTGTAGTGTATGAAATACACCCCACCTTTAGACATTTATGTTGATTTGCATCTAAAAACAATAACAAAGGACATGGAAGCAGAGGAAAACGAAACAGAAAGTGATGACGGGCTTAACAGATTAAACGAGTTTTCGGGCCAGAAAGATGAACTTAGACAGAGCCCAATTCTCAGACAATAACCCCTTGGTGGAGTTAAATGCTCAAACACTAAGCTTAGGGCAGAAATCTGAAGTGGCAAAAGGAGCTGTAAACTCGTCAAAACAAGCCATTCTAATACGCTCTGGAGTGGCTGGAGTCTCCAGAGGGAACCAGTTCGTAAGACCCACCTCGCTTCTAGCCGCTTTGATCGCTTCTTTAATCGCAAAGAAGACCGATGATGCAAGAAAGAACGGTGGCTCACCCACTGCTTTAGATGAATGTATTGCCTTTGTATTCGGATTCCCCTGATTCAACAAGTATAATCTCAGCTTCAGTTTCAAATGGGGTTGGCTGCTACCACCAAATTCATAAGAACGGAATGTTCTTATAGTTTGCATACCTTGAGAAGAGAAACATTGAGGTGAAACGGAATGTTGTTAATGGAAGGTATTTTGTAGTTTCCCGGTCCGCAAGTGAGCAGAGTTCCCGGTTTAATCCATTTATGAGCTGCATCTCCCCATTTGAGTTCTTCAAGAGCTACCCATCCCAGTCCTTGTATAAACGCTCCTTCTATCTGCAAGTAGTGATTTCAGATACAACACTTATCTTTTTATAGATTTAAAAAAAAAAAAAAAAAAGCTTAGCAGTCTGAGAGAAGAACACGCACTTGTCCAACATCGATGGCCGGGTTAAGAGAATATCCAAGGTCCAACATTATATCAGCTGCTCTTGTGTGAAAATCACCAGTCAGTGCATCTATCTCAACTTCAGCAAAGGCAGCTCCATATGTGTAATATCTAAATGGGTTTCCTTTTCCAGATATCCAGTCAAATCCAATTTCGGGAACTATGTGAAAACCGTGAGCAGAGAGGTCTATCCGTTGAAAGTAGCACTCACTTGCCAGCTACATAGATTCACAGGTAAAAATAAAATTCTCATCAAAATAGGCATCAAACTCTTGTTTGCTTGTAAAGAGAGTTTTTCAAAATAGGCATTTAACTCTTCCGGGGTTATATCAAAATGCTAGGGAAAAATAATTACCTCAGCGAATGTGTTGAAACTGTGCTTAGATGCAACAGGCTCCATTCTTGCTATAATCTGCTCACATGCGTCTAAAACAGCAGCTCCGTACATATCAGAGCTCGCAGAAGCAGCAGTTGGTGACGCATTTGGAACCTATTAAGAGACCATAAAAACAAAAGATAAGAAAGCAAAAACAGTTTTGTCTGATTTTCCTCCCCAAACTGATCTGCTTGTAACAGAGTTATATGTACCTTGTCGGTGCTTGTCTCTGACACGAATACTGAACTAAGTGGAATGTTAAAGGCGGACGCAGACACTTGAGCAACATTTGTATGAAATCCTTGACCCATCTCAACACCTCCAAGTGTCACCAAAACAGTCCCATCGGTGTAAACATGTACAAGAGCACCGGCCTGAAACAGCCACATATTGTGTAAAATAAAAAGTGGATAAACCAAGCACTGGTGAGATTTCCATGATAGCTTTATCTCATTCTTTCCAGCACCTCGACAGAAAACTAAAACTTTAAAGAAAAATGATCCATTTCAAGCAAGATTACCTGATTCATGAACTTAACGTTAAATGATATGCCAAATTTTGTGAGAACCATAGCTACACCACGCTTTTTCCACCGATTATGACTATTAAACTCGTCGGCTTCTCTACGAGCCTTTAAGAAGTTGCAGGATACTTTCAGCTCCTTCCAGAGTTGATGCAATGTGCAGTGCTGAAGAGACTGAGAGTAATGTGTGATCGATCCTTCTACTTGAAAGTTCATCTCCTAAAGTAAAGTAAATACACAAGAAAACATTAAAATAGGAAACTGACAAAAGGAGGACAAATTCCTACAAACTTTCAGGAGAATAAAGAAGATCAGAAAAAATTCAACTCACTTTGATTTCTTCAGGGCTTTTATCAAGCTCATGTGCGATTCTCTGAATCCAGTTTTCAGTTATTAGCATACCTTGGGGGCATCCAAACCCTCGGAAAGCAGTGTTGCTGGGTAAGTTAGTAAAGCAAACGTTCCCTATGATCCTCACATGGGGAATTTCATAAACATTATCCGAGTGAAACATGGCACGTTCGAGAATAGGAAGGGAAAGATCCAAAGAGTTTCCACCATTGTTGTAGATTACAAGGTCCAATGCTAATATTTTTCCTTCGTTTGTAAATCCAACCTGTAAATAGTAGCAGAAAACAATTAAAAGGAATTTTAGAATGTCTATCAATGTAGTCCCGCTCTTTCTTCTATTCTAATCTATTTCAGTCGTTCCAATTAATTGTCTGCTGACTAACGGATTCCACTATCTAAGAGTTCCCCGGGAAAAACTGGAAACAACAGTAAGATACCTTGTATTTTCCAATGAAACTATGACGATGACCAGTTATCATCATGTCCACATCTCTATCCAGAATGAGTTTTACGGGGCGATTCAATAGGTAGGAAGGAACTGAAGCTGCAGCAGCAATGAAGGCTGATCTTGTTTCCTTAGCACCAAAGCCACCACCGATTCGTTTGGTTTTGCATACCACATTAGAAGACCGAGAACATGAGAAACATATTTCTGGTGGTTTAGAGGAGCCTGCATATAAATCACAAGACACCACTAATGTTGCTTAAGCTGATGCCTAATGGTTTTCTGTTACAGAGTTCTATGACAGTATGCATCAAAGTGAATTCACTCAAAGAGGTATATGACACTAAATAGTGTGGTTACCTGAGTGGATGAAATCATATGAACCTCGTTGCCTCCATCAATTGTCCAAACCAAACTACCATGAGGCTCCAAGTAAAAGTGCTCCTGACCACCCATTTGAACCTCTCCCTCTATTATCCTGTCACACTGACCAGATTGAAAGCATAGCTCCACATCCCCTTTTCTTAGCCTTTTCTCTGTGTTGGGATGGAAACTTTTAGCAGAAATAGCCTCCTTGATTGATAATATTGCTGGTAGTTCCTCATACCTAACGTCAACTTTTGCTGCTGCAGTTTTTGCATTTTCATGTGTATCCGCAACAACCACACCAATGACCTGAAATACCAGATGTCACTAAATACATGTACCTAACAAAATTAACTGGATCTATATGAGAACTTTCGATTACGTTTTTTTCTTTTACTTTCTCGTTTAAAAAGGCATGCTTTCTTCTAAGACACAGAGAGCGACTCGATGGAAAAACTAAGAAAGAAAGTAAAAAATTGAGGTTTCAAAATTTCTTACTTGTCCCACACATGTGACCACGTCTGTAGCAAATAATTCTTCGTCGGCAACGACTGGTCCAATCATATTATCCCCAGGAATATCTTTGGCAAGAAACAGACCAACAAAACCAGGTGAAGATTTGCCTGCCGAATCATCAATAGAAAGGATGCGCGCATGTGGCACTTTGCTTAGCACTAAGGCAGCATGCAAGGTATTAGGAGGCACTGGGGTATCATCAGTATATTCTGCTTCCCCTGTGACCTACATGAAAATATAAGTGTTGAGATAAACTCTTTCACTAACCTATAACGAATTACACCAGTATGAGAATCAACATACCTGCATTCTCGCTGAAAGATGGACCTCCGGCGAGCCAACAGATGTTCCCTGTTTTACTGTCTCGTAGTCTTGTCTTCCGATTCTCGATAACCGAGAAACAGGTTGCACAGCTGATATATGGGAGGGTGGGAAGGTCTCTATAGTGGGATTTACATTATGGACATGATGAGAAACCCACAAGAAAAATTTAAAGAAGAAGCTCAGGGTTAGAGATTTCCGAAACTCCACCATTCCACCAGGAGCATCTTCCTTAATTAAGACATCGCTCTGTATGACCTTAAGCGCATCTTGTAGAAGACTTTTATTCCAATTCTTTCCAATTAGAAATTCCTCAGTCTTTCTCGCACACAACGAAAGAGGAGCCACGCCACCATAAGCAATTGATGCGTCAGAAACAAACAATTGTTCGCCCTTCTCTTCAAGAAACACACGCATTCCACCATTGACAATAGCTATGTCGTCATCCCTACGGTGGGCCTGCTTAAATTCTTTCACATACTCTAAGGGCCTTGTCCATGGAAGGAATACCGACAACAAGATCTCGTTGCTTCCCATATCCACTTTACGATAACCAAGGAAGAAATCTTTTGCAGGTACGGACCTAACGTCTCCATTGCAGTTGATTACCCGAAACTCTGCTCTTGAAGCCATCCAAAGAGGATTTAAATCAGATATTGGACTAGCTGTACAGATGTTCCCACCAATGCAAGCAACGTTTCTTATTTGTGTCCCAGCAAACCACTTCAGTTGTTCAATAAAAGCCTTGCACGCTGATGTTTCATGCGCAGGACGCTCCTTTACAACCCTCCTGAATACCCTCAGGAGCTCAGAAAGTCTCAAAGCCGCACCAACCTCTACACCATTGTCATCGACATTCAACGCGTTGAGTTCTGGGACTTGAGCAACAGAGATTAGCACTTGGTACTGTAACCTCTTCAGTCTCATTTCGATTCCCACCTCCGTATTACCTACCAGTAGTTTTGCATCAGGAAAATTTGCTTTGAGCTCAAGCAAGTTATGAAGACTTACGGGTCTATACCAAGTAAGCCCCCCATTTCCCTTTAACTTCAAAGGAGCTAATTTCCTCAGCAAAAGCTCAGGAGGAAAAATAAGCTCCTTTTCTGTATACTTAGCCCCATCTACATCACTGTACGAGATTGACTGAATCCTATCTTCATTACAATTGGCCGCTCCATTTGCGGTCTTTGATCCACAAGAACAAGGTTTGCCAGTAGACGGGCAGATATTTGAACCGTCTTGAAGGCTGAGTGAAGACACACCACTGTACAGAGCATCATTAGATTTTGCAAAAACCCGGAAGGCATCAACGATGGGTCTATATCCAGTACAACGACATAAATTCCCCGCAAGGCATTCTTCAATCTCCTCTTCAGAAGGTGAGTTTTTACTTGACCTCAATAACGCATACATCGACATGATAAACCCGGGAGTGCAAAACCCACACTGGGAACCATGAGATGATGCCAATGACTCCTGAGAGAATTAGGATCACAAGTCGCACAACACGTCTTGAGCAGAACCTTAGATTCTCCAGAAATAAAGAGAAGCAGAACTCACCTGAAGTGGGTGCAAGCCAAGTTTGCGATGCCCAACTCCCTCAATGGATATCACATGCATCCCTTCTACAGAATAGAGAGGTGCTAAGCAAGCGTTGACCGCATAGTGCCTGCAATTATATTTTCAGTTTGGGATAAAGAATCAACAGGAAGGCCTAAGCTAAAGCAAAGCAGAGCTAACATATCAGAAGAAAAGAGACGCACACGCATGTCTGTGATTTTCTGTCATAATTAGAGACCATAACCGTGCAAGCTCCACAACCACCTTCGCCGCACCCAAGCTTTGTCCCGGTCAGTCCTAAATCTAAAGAAAACAAGAAACGTATGCAACTTATAAGACAAATAAATAAATAAAAAAGGAATACATCATGATCGTCTAGAAAATCAGGATTCCATAAATCAGCTAATCGGGCACGAAGAATTGAACTTTCAAGCTATTTGTCCTTCTGCTTCGTCTATTTTAAAGCTTTCAAAATCAAGCAGCCATGGTGTTTCCCTAAACCCTTAAGCCAATCGAGAGCTTCTACTACTTTTCCAAGCCATAGTGCTTCCCACCTCTTAACACTTTTGAGACATATCTGTCTCCAATCGATAGGATTCTCCATCTTCTTCATCCAGAGACTCGGACGCTCCACCGTACTCGCCGACACTCACACCGTCATGTCCTCCGCCGGTGCCGCCATCTTCGATATCACAAGCTACGCCGGCCACCGCACCCAAGTCACAGTCAATCTGGTCAAAGCGTAGCATCCAAAAGCCCATAGTGGAAGAAACAATCCCATCGAAAAACCTTAACGGCCCAGAATTACTTCGCCAAATCATCCAAAATGTATTGATTGGGCTACACAATGCAGGCCCAACTCTGGCCCATACCACATCAATTCGTCACTCTATTAATTATGTCGTCATCATCATCTATATATCATCAATCAATCTAATTCGTTCTTTCCCTTCTAATTCGTTCTATAATACTATTACATTATTTGAGAATTGAGAAGTGTTAATACTCTATAATATTACATTATTTGAGAATTGAGAAGTGTTAATATTTTAGGGAGATTACGCACGTGTTTTTTTTTGGACAAAATATTACGTACGTGTTGCTCTCTCAATCTCTCATGCATTCATTTCTGTCATAATAACAAAAATATTGTCTAAGTAACACTCATGTCTGTCATGCATATTAAATACAAACTAATAACAAAGTTACAAATTATGGTACTAATTAAGTATTTTAAAGTAACAGTTTATTAACTTTCAAATTGTGTCTATCATGCACACTGTTGAAGTCACCAATATTACTTAGTCACTTCAACCGAAAAATAATGTTGGTGGCTATTCATCGGAAAACTTTAACTCAATTATTAATCAAAATCTTAATTAATCGGAGAACGTCATTTTTTATTGGTTCAGCCACTAGAGGCGAACTTAACTTAGTTATAAATCAAAAATTTAACTTGCCCTTTTCTTTATTAAAAAAATTTAACTTAATATTTCAAATTATGTTGGGCCATAAATTTAACTTGCCCTTTTCTTTATTAAAAAAATTAACTTAATATTTCAAATTATGTTGGGCCATAATTAGTAATCTAACACTTATATAATTTTAAAAATATTGTCTAATACCCGTGTTTAGCATGCATATTAAACTCAAAACTAATAATAAATTTACAAATCATGATACTATTTTCTTTTTTTTAAATTATAAACCTAATTTGAACAAAAAATAGAAATTGTCGCTTTTAAATTTTATTTTATTTTGGTGGTCTTGTGCAAATGTCATGTGTTTTGAAGCACCTTATATCATAAATGGATCACCTAGCATATCATAATGTAGAAGATATCGAATAAATCTTATTGTGGTTGCATTAGTTATGAAAGTTGATGAAATGATATTAACGATCTTAAACACCCTAATCAATCACACCTCAATATCAATGTCAATCAATAGGAGAGACCAAAAGGAATCATGTAGTTACCCACCCCTGAGATATTCGAGAAGCGTCACATGAGCTAAGCCATCGAGCAACAGTCTTCGAACGCCATTAACATATAGTATCGCCTCCACAAACTCGTTTCCGATCTGCTTCATCTCTCCGTCGTTATTCTGTGAACCCATTTCTCAATGAAATCTGTTGAAGACAGCAAAGTGGATACACGAGCATCTATCTCCATTCTTTCTATATTTATATATAAGATTTTTTTTCGTGGGTATATGAATTAATTTTATTACTTTGTCGGTATATATATATATATATATTATACAGAACCCTGCCTTGTATATAAAAAAATAAGGCAATGGTCTAGGGCACAAAAAAAAATCAAAAAAGGCCATCTTTTTTTTTTTTAAAGGCTAATGTATATAGTTTAATAATATATGTACTTTGATTTTTTGTTTGAGAAGTCCATATTATAATTATTAAACATTTATTGTCACAAAAGAAGTTATAATTTGGCTATTATTATTATAGAGAGGAAATAAGTTAAAAAAATCGAATATGTAAATTTGATGAGTGATTTTATAGAAAAATGAAATTTCAATTTTTATATCATCAAAAAGTTTTATTATTATTATATTATATATTTTTATACAATATTATAGTTTTTTCACTTTATTTTAGTTTTATATTAAAAGCCTCTATTTATCTAGGCACAGCAATATTATTAGCTGTCACAATAAAAGCTCAAATCAAGCAGGAGAAAAGTACAAGAAGAAAGTTATCCCAAATCGAGAACAAATAGTACAAGAAGAAGCTACCCCCAAATGACAATCTTTAATTAGCTATATTATTATAGAGACTGGTGCGAGCATCCTAGCCTCTCTTTTTTTTAAAAAAATATTTTTTTTGATTTGTTTTTCGGGTATAGATTTCTGTAAGCTTGTGAATTATGATGATGTCCATCAACCATATGTTATAACTTATAACATCTCATGATGCTGACAAAATCATGTGATTTTAATGTCATAGCTTCGTAGGGTTGGAAAATTTTTAGTCCATACGGTCATGGATTCATTTTGATATTTTTCTGACAGATTACCTGTCTATCTATTAATTTTGTTGGTTATGAAAGCAACATTACCTTGCACAAAGTTAAAAAAAGGGAAAAAAAACATTTGTGTCATCGATTGATTGGGTATTTATTATCTTTTTAGTTTTTTTTTTTTTACAGCAAACACACCATTTTATAACTTATGTTCGGAACATGTTTGGCTAGTGAACCAACCACTTTGGAACCTCAAAGTCCAAATGGGAGAATACATATTCCCTTTTTAGTTGTACTTGTATATACTGTGATACAAATATCATTATCCCAAAAGAATACAAATAACAAAATCACAAATCAAAAGAATACAAGTGACACATGGAGTGTGGCCCTTTAGTGAAGGCAAAACATTCTTACACGTTTCTTGTTGCCACATGTGTCATCAGAAATAAAATTTACGAAATAATTTTTGGATGTACTTATACATATTGATAGAGATATAAAAAATAAAAAAAAACTATAGGTAACAAAATCATAAATGTGAATGAATCACATCCCGTAGTAAATAAAACCAATGAAACTATCCGGTATACACATAATCATTGAAGAATCGAGCAAAGGGAGAGAGAGAGTGTGTGAAAGTTCAAAAGAAAAAAAAGAGAGAGAGTGTGTGTGTGTGAATGCAGGGGAATGTATTCAGTTGATTACATTTGCTCATGTTCTTGTATTAAACTTAAAACTACATATTCTAGTGGAATTCCGAAATATTTTCCCGGCAAGCTTAGCTTCTCCATATCCAAACGTGAACTCGTTAAGGATTTGTGTATTATTCTTCCGTTCTTTTCTCTTCAAAGAAAATGAAAATGTTATATATGCAAGACAAAAGGGATGAAATCAAAACGAGGACAGCTTCTACCCAGCCTAATCTGATCCGTTTACCAAAATTGCCGGTTGCAGTTTCGTGTTTAGATTTTTCTATTGAACCAAAATAAAAATATTTTTTGCCCATTAGCTATTGACTTTTGTTAAAAAGAAAGAAAAACGAATTTACAAGTGGGAGAATCGAAATCATTGGAAGACTACATATCTATCTAGTTAGTTATTCTAAAGCATGAAAAAAATGTATACCGAAGTATTTATTGATCAATTCAATCAAAAATGATACTAATGTCGAAGTTAACTTTAAATCAGGAAATAATCAAAATAAGAACAAGGGTTTCTAAGTACATTCTAACCATTATTTTTTTGAGAATGTTGGATTATATATATATATATATAGTTTATACACAAACATCGGAAATTTCGCTTTGTCAACAGCTTCATATAATAATAAACATTAAACAATAACAACTTCATATATTAGAGACCGAATGGTGGTCAACTTTTAGACAAGCCAATCGTTAGATTGAGAAGCCAATTACAAAGAGGCAAAGGAAATTGCTTAGTATACGACGTGCGTATTCACAAGTTGAGAGAAACACTTCACGAGTTTATTTATTTATTAGTGAAGACCCTAAACGAAGTTCCTCATCTCTCATTTGAGTCTTTTCTCAAACATGTCCTTTTTCGAAAAACTCGCAAACACTTTTGTGAAAGAAGTGGTAGAACCGGCGGTATCGTTCATCGATAGCCAGATCCAGCGGCCAAGGGACGTCAGTGACCAACAGCAAATCCTAGACAATCTCCAAGCATCCAATGGTTCGCGTTTCCCTGGCGACGAGTATCGTTCGCCGGACCGGAAGAACTGGATGGCCCATATCTCCCCGGAGAAACTGCCTCTTAACAAGATCGT
Source organism: Alliaria petiolata (assembly GCA_020283515.1). Lineage (NCBI taxonomy): Eukaryota > Viridiplantae > Streptophyta > Magnoliopsida > Brassicales > Brassicaceae > Alliaria > Alliaria petiolata. The sequence continues at coordinate 168,567,034 of JAHZTW010000001.1, read as the reverse complement.
GTGGCCAGGAACGCACGACTCAGCCACCAACGGGATCGGGGACCCTGTCTTCGTTCGTCCATTGGGTGAGTGCCAAACGCTCTCCATCTTCGACCAGCTCTCCCTTGGGACACGTGTCCTTGATATCCGTGTGCAAGAGGATCGCAGAATCTGCCACGGGATTCTGACGTCATACGACGTCGATTTCGTCCTCAGTGACGTCATCAAATTCGTGTCGGAAACCCGATCTGAGATCATAATCCTAGAGATAAGGACCGAGTACGGACACAGAGACCCTCCAGAGTTCGAGTCTTACTTGGTGAACATGTTAGGTCAATTCTTGGTACATTAAGACGATAACTTGTTCGACAAGCTGGTATCTGAGATCTTGCCGAGGAGGGTTATTTGCATCTGGAAGCCAAGAGAGTCCCCGAGGCCTGGCCGTGGTGGACCCCTCTGGAACTCAGATTATCTAAAAGATAACTGGACCAATACGGATCTTCCATGGACGCAATTCCAAGGCAATATGAACCATTTGAAAGCGAAACCACCGATATCAACTAGAAGGTTCTTTTACCGGGTCGAGAATACACTTACGCCACAAACAGATAATGTGGTTGTGTGGGTCAGACCCGTGACTGATCGAATCCGAAGGTACGCAAGGCTCTTCATTTCTTGGTGTATATCAGAGGGATGTATAGATAAGCTTCAGATTTTTTCGACGGATTTCATCGACGAGGATTTCGTGGATACCTGCGTCGGGATTACACACGCCAGAATCCAAGGGAGGGTTTGATGCTACTCTGCTCGTTGATCTCTGCAGAACGCGTGAATATGCATGGTTCTTCCTTTCTTGCGAGCGTCTTTGTGTTAAAACCCTATAAAAATAAAAAGTTTATTTATGCTCTTTTTTTCAGCTACCATCCTTTAACCACTATGTTTGTACAAATTTCTAAAAATAAGAAAGAGAAACAAGCTGGTGTCCTTTGAGAGTGTGTTATGCTGTGCCACAATTTGTTTGCCTCCAAACGTACCAAGAATCATCATGATGAGTCATCAACAAACTCTTCACAATCAGAGTCGATGCATTTATGTTATGACCCACCACATGTCGTGCCAACTTGGAGAGACTCGAACGTTGACACATATGGTCATGGTCTTGGTTAGGACTTTGTAAAAAACTGGTTTTACTTTTTGGATCAGTAGTCTAAGAGAACGAGTCTTCTTCGTGATTACAGTCATCTTCTTCCAGTACTTCTTATCGAATATTTTGTTTTTGTCCATTCGCAACATTGTGTATTAGTCGGTTTGGAATACCATAACATCTGCTCTTTTGAAGCCTCATTCCTCAAACAGCATAACATTGTTATAAATAAATAAAACAATCACATTTTATCAAAAAACACAACCATACTATGATTATTAAACCTTTTTTTTAATGATTATTAAACTATTACTTGTAATTTCATCATTTCATTCAGCATTGGAACGTTATATATAACCAACAGTCTCAAATATTTCAAATAACCATGTCGCTATAATTATATTAGAGAATCCGATTCCGATTCAGTTCCCGTATATAAATAAAACACACATTCATTTGGGAAAAAGGCGTCTAATTATAGAACTTTCTTTCTTCCTTGTAAAGTTCAGAGAAATTAACGTTTCACCAATATCTCATTTTCTCTCTGCCTCTCTCTCTCTCCGCCGTCGTCTCCGGCGACCAACGCCAACATTAACTTTTGATTCTCATGGCGGATATCGTGAAACAGATCTTAGTTAGACCGATTCAATTAGCGGATCAGGTAACTAAAGCGGCGGACGAAGCCTACTCATTCCGTCAGGAATGTCTAGAGGTCAAAGCCAAAACGGAAAAGCTCGCCGGTCTCCTCCGTCAAGCGGCGCGTGCGAGCAACGATCTCTACGAGCGTCCAACGCGCCGGATCATCGACGACACGGAGCAAGTCCTCTTCAAAGCCCTAGCGCTCATCGAGAAATGCCGCGCCACGGGGCTGATGAAACGCCTTTTCACCATAATCCCCGCCGCTGCGTTTCGGAAGATCACAATGCAGCTAGAGAATTCAATCGGAGACGTCTCTTGGCTCCTCCGTGTCTCCGCTTCAGGCGATGACCGTGACGACGAGTATTTAGGGCTACCACCGATCGCCGCGAACGAACCGATCCTCTGTTTGATTTGGGAGCAAGTCGCGATTCTGTTCACAGGCTCTCTCGACGATCGATCCGACGCGGCGGCTTCTCTCGTGTCGCTCGCGCGTGACAACGATCGATACGGGAGGCTGATTATCGAAGAAGGTGGGGTTCCTCCATTGCTGAAGCTCGCTAAGGAAGGGAAAATGGAAGGCCAAGAGAACGCGGCTCGAGCCATTGGTTTATTGGGACGAGACCCAGAGAGTGTTGAGCAGATCGTTAACGCAGGTGTCTGCCAAGTGTTTGCGAAAATTCTCAAAGAAGGACATATGAAAGTCCAGACCGTTGTGGCTTGGGCTGTCTCTGAATTAGCCTCTAACCATCCCAAATGTCAAGACCATTTCGCTCAGAACAACATCATTCGCTTCCTCGTGAGCCATTTAGCTTTCGAGACGGTTCAAGAGCATAGCAAATACGCTATCGTGAGTAATAAGCAGACGTTGTCTTCGATCCACACGGTTGTGATGGCGAGCAACACGAACCCAACGGAGAACAACGATCAAGACGAGACAAACAGCAACATTTCGCATCCGATGAGTAACCAGACACCGAGCCAGATGCACAGCTTGATTGCAAACACATTGGCAATGAAGGGTTCGGGTCCAGGTCCAGGTTCAGGTTCAGGTCCGGGTTCGGGTACTAACAAGAATCAGACGAAACAGAGCAACCAACAGCACCAGTATCATACCAAAGGTGGTTCAAACCCGAGAGGGAACAACCCAACACACGTTTCTTTGATCGGGACGAGCATCAAAGGAAGAGAGTTTGAGGATCCAGCCACTAAAGCTCAGATGAAGGCAATGGCTGCAAGAGCGTTGTGGCAACTCTCAAGAGGAAATCTCCAAATATGCAGAAGCATAACAGAGTCAAGAGCATTGCTCTGTTTCGCGGTTTTGTTAGAGAAAGGAGACGAAGAAGTCAAGTCATATTCTGCGTTAGCAATGATGGAAATCACAGATGTCGCTGAACAATACCCGGAACTGAGACGTTCTGCCTTCAAACCAACCTCTCCAGCTGCAAAAGCTGTGGATGAACAGCTATTAAAGGTGATCGAAAACGAAATACCGGACCTACTAATCCCGTGTATCAAATCAATCGGAAGACTTTCAAGAACGTTCCGTGCAACGGAGACAAGAATCATCGGACCACTAGTGAAGCTTCTTGATGAAAGAGAAGCAGAGGTTTCGATGGAAGCCGCAGTAGCGCTCATCAAATTCTCATGTACAGAGAATTTCCTGCGCGACAACCACTCTAAAGCCATCATAGCAACAGGAGGTGCAAAGCATTTGATTCAATTGGTATACTTTGGAGAACAGATGGTTCAAGTCCCGGCTTTGGTACTACTCTGTTACATCGCGTTGAATGTACCGGACAGTGAGACTCTGGCTCAAGAAGAGGTTCTTGTAGTGCTTGAATGGTCGACGAAGCAAGCTCATATGGTGGAAGCACCGACGATTGACGAGATTTTACCAGAAGCAAAGAGTAGATTGGAGCTTTACCAATCTAGAGGGTCAAGAGGATTTCATTGATATATAACCAAAGCTTCCAGTCTCTCTTTTTGTTTTCGCGCGCGCCCACGAGTTTTGTTTTCTTCTTTGATGTGTTCTATTTGTCTTCTCCAACGTTTGATGAAGCTCTCTGTATATATACATTGGTGATGCTCATAGACATTGTTATAAATGTATAGACTATGTTGTAAGTCAAAACTACTATATTGATCTTAGATTATATATCAAACAATATCTGAGTTTCTTGGTCCATTTTTGTTTTTGAATTTTTTTTTTTTATATACTTTTCTGAAGTAAGTTGGAAAAACGGCGACGTATTCAATTCCTTCTTGCCATATTCAGCGCACGTTATCGCTACAACAAATTTGCTATCCTGCGCCGTGTTTGTTATCGTTCACCTTCCACACCTGGGAAATCGATTCGGCGGCGTTTGCTCAACGGCGGGATGGTCGGAGCAAATAGCCGTGCTCCGTCGTATTCATTCCCGGAATCACGATTCGGATTGTTGACTAACGGATCCAATCGGTCAAGAGGCCAATCGAATTCCGCTCTCTGATTTGAATTAACGAAGACATCCTTCCCCTCCATCTTCTTTCCTTTCGTCTCCGTTCGAGCGATTCTGGACGAGATCGTGCGTAGAAGAAGTGGATCCAAGTAATCCTCCAGCCTTCTCTTCGGGTTCTGCTTGATTTCTGACGAACGGTTGTCTTCTCTGTTTTCATTTACTTCACATTGAATATCTATACGATAAATTCGAAAACTAAGGACTAACACGAAAGAGATAGAGATCAGGTAGTTACAGAGGGAGGAGATAGAGAGACGACGACGTAGAGTGAATCGGAGTTTGAGGATGAGCTCCGCCCATTTCCGGCATAGCTTTCCCGCACTATGAGCTTGTTGCTCTGTTCTTCTTCTTTTCTTTTGCCCCCTTTTCAACAGTTTATAGTTTTCTCTACCTTTGATGATACTGGCAAAGTAATAGTTTGTGAGATATATCTCTCATAGCTCCTCCTATCTACAATAATTCCAATCAAGTGCGGTTAAAAGATGCTAATCCTATCTAGAATAACCCTGTTTAACTCCTGAACATGATATGTTTTGGGTTTAGCCACTGGTTTCTTTTTTACTAAGAAGCTTGTCTAATCTTGTGTCACAAGCTATATCACACTGCTAAAGTTCATTCATTTCGATAAGTTTTGTAAACAAGATTAGTAATTAACAGAAAATAAGTAGAGAGAAAATGTAATTGATTGATTTCCCATTATATCAACGTATACCATACAGCTGGTTTAAAACACTTAATCGACTTTAACAATAGTAATCATGAGTGTAAAAGAGAACATTCTCATCCTTTCGAGTAAACAATGAACATAACAACTTTCGAGAATAGACACAATAATCTACGTATTATACTAAAGAACTAACATACCCAAAAAAATGATTTTGCCAAAAGCAAATCCAGTTTGAATGAATTTATACTCTCATCGAAGATTTCCACTAGATTTCTTAGCCTTCTTGCTCGCATAAATCTTCGCATAGATCTCCTTCGTTCTAAACGCAAGCAAGACGTCAAGACCAACGCCAATAATGGAAGTAAACGCCATTACTATGAATATGAGACGGTAACAATGTGCTCCTACACACGAATTGCCTCCACCAGGAGTCGGTGTGGCTTCAGCATCGTAAAGTAAACCGGCGAGAAGACCCGAAAAGAGGAACGAGCCTAGTGGCAAATTAAGTACGAGGATGTTGTAGATGAGTCCGTAGTATTTGAGACCGAAGAGCTCGGAGGCGGTTGGTACGGTTATGGCTAACCGTCTCTTATACACATCTAGATGTGTATAAGAGACAGAGACCGAAGAGCTCGGAGGCGGTTGGTACGGTTATGGCTAACCGGACTCCGTAGCAAACCCCAACCACCATTGAACCGATGTAGAGTGAACCGGGCATGGCTAAAGCCATCAGTAGATATCCTACGGCCATGAGGATTTGAGATGCTGCGTTCCAAAATGGTCTTGGTGTTCCAGATTTTCTATAGAATTGGAGAAGAACATATCACATTGTCAAAGATTAGTCAATCAATGTAATAAAAGTTCCCTTAATTACAAGATTATTCAAGGTCCCACGATCTCATGTTGTTGTCAAATACATTTTAGAAAATCTACAAAGATCTTTCAACGCAAAAAGCAATAAACTTTTTTTTTGGTCCCCCGGCACTAGATATTGGACCGGTCTATTGTTAGACAAGGAAACTTCTCCATAAGGAGTAATTAACAACCAAAATGTAAAATTCATGCTTTCGTTGAAAAATCGGTAATTAAAGAAAGAGTTTACGTAAATGGAAAAATATTCAATTCAAAGTAACAGAAGAAGAAAGCAATACACTCTTTCTTCCTTAGCGGCAAAGCAAAGATGAAACAGAGAAAACTGACTTCACTACAGAATACAGTTTGCTTTAAATGCGCTTTTTGCGTGTGCATAAAATAATCATGAGAATTTTCAAAGTCGCGTCACAACTTTAACAAGATCTTATGTTAATTGTTAAATAATTGAATTTCTTTCCAATTATTAAATCAGTTTCCATATTTTAACGAATCTTGAATTTGAGAGGGTTTAGTGAAGCGACTTACTTGATAAAGTGCTCGGAGATGGTACCGGAGAGAATCCGGCCAAAGAATCCCCAAATGCTCATCATGGAGACAAAAATGGAGACGTCGGTGTAACCAAGCGCAAGCCCGATCTGACCCATATTGTTCATCACAGCTAAACCAGTGCCTACTCCACACAGGAACGACACGAACAACACCCAAAAGTCAACGGTCAACATCGCTTCGAATATTGTGTGGTCTTCTCCAAGCACAGGCCCCTTCTTCTCTATCGCTACTCCGTGGTTCTCTTCCTCCTCTTTCAAAAGCTTCGGATTCGGTGGCAACTCGTTATCCGCCGCCGCTGCAGCACCAACCACAGCCACCTCCTCCACGATCTCGGATATCAGCAACGGTTCGTCGATTCGTCCTTCCACGTCTTGTTCGTCGCGATTTAAGCTCCGGACGAAGGCGTGGAAAGGGATGGCGATAGGAGAAGCCAAGAGGATGAGAAGTATGGAGGCGAATGCGATGGAGAACGCTCCGGTTTTGATTCCGATGATGTCGTACGACTGAAGGTACACAGCAACCACTACCGCGACGATGTTGAACACGGCGAAGTATCGAGACTCCTCGATTTCCTCGGCGGCGGAAGTAGCCGGAGGGATTTCACGGAGGAAGAAAACCGCCGTGAGACAGACGGCGAAAGGCACGACGGCTAGGAGAACCAGAAAGGAAGCCGGATCGGCAGAGAACAGAGCAGTGCACAGATCCGTGAAAATCGCAGTGCTCAAGCCGACGTATCCTTTTAGAATCCCCGAGACTGGACCGCGATTCCGCCGGAAATTCCGTATACAAGTCACCAGAACCGCCGTGTTCATCCACGTCGTGCTGTTTCCTCCCATACAGAGAAACACGCACATCTACACAGCAACATCAAAATTCAAAAATCGCGTCAAATTGAAGAACTTCAAAGGGTTTCTAATTTTGAAATTGGGGGAGATTTGGAATCGAATCAGCACCTGCCAATAAGGTAGAGGTTGGATCGTGCGGCTTACTACGAGCCATTGTACACCGTAACCGAGAAGGCCTTCGAAGCAGCCGATGAGGAGGATGACGGGAGTGGAAAGACGATCGGAAGCAAGTCCGGCGAGGATTCCGAATGCTTTTCCGACGTCTTTAGCGACGGAGAGGTTGTTAAGCTCGAGCTGAGTGAGGTTCATTAGGGATTTGAGAGCGTCGGAGTAATTGGAGAATGTGTAATTGTTGCCGGAGATGGATTGGACCCAAACAGCTGTAACGAAACCAAGCCATTTCAGAGCCGATGAAGAAGAAGAAGAAGTAGAAGATCTCCCGAAACCCATTGGGAGAATTGTGAAGAAGATGAAGAAGATTTTGTGTGTGTGTGTGTGTGGGTCGTTGAGCCCTCTACGTACAGTTTTAAAGGTGAAAGGTTACATTTATCTTTATTTAATTCTTTTTTTTTTCGCACTTATCTTTTTGTCAAAAGTATTTATTTTATTTAAACATTAATTGACTCATTAAATATTGGTTATTTTATTATATATTTATAGTTAGAATGACGAATTGAGAAAGTACGAAAGGGACACGTACGGTGAAGGTCGCGCAACTCGCAATTCCCAAGCCGTGGTGGACGATATTAACGGTGTGCGCCTTTTTGTTGTTTTTTTGCATTCGCTTTTATTTCTTTTTGTTTTTGTTAAATAAATGTCGACAAGAAATTAATGCAAATTGCTTCTTCTTTTTTTTTTGTGGGATATTTTTTTGTTAAGGGTGATAATTTAAAAAATAGGTCAAGTAGGATGATGATTAGTGTACGTAGTTAGTGGATGTTTCTGGCCAGTTGTTTCTTCCAGGCATGAAAGTTCATGCTTCTGTAAGTTTAATCTTCTTTATACATGACCACATGGTTTTATTTAAAGACGAGATGTTTCTTAACTAATCAAAACCATCTACAAAGCCGCAAGTTTTTTTTTCTTCTAATCATATAAACCATTGAACAAACCAAACAAAATATCGATTAGGTTATTTGTCTCTCATCGTAGAAGTCTGTATATATATATATTTAGGTTCTGTTTGGAAGCATACGGGAATCATGGAATAAAAATAAAGAATATGCAGAATGAAATATATGAGAAAAATTTGCTTTGTTGAATTGAAATTTGGGGTAATTGCATATTTTTTCTTTTCCACTCATTTGATTTTGCAGAATGTTAGGAAACGCTAAATCAAAATTCGTCAGTTAATTAATATGAATATAATTTATACTATTAATTTCGGAAGACTGAAACTTGGAAGAAGGCCAAATCGGAGGCTTTGTTTTCACTGCCCCGTCTTCACTGTCACTAAATAATAAAGTACTTTAAGTTGGCCAAGGAATAAAGTCATAAAAGGATCGGGAACTGAAGTTTGTACGACACAATGACGTGAAAATAAATGAGCGAAAATGTCGTACGACCTGAGCAGTGGATATTCGGATCGGGCTCATTCTCTTTTGCTAGAAGCTTCGAATTCGGTTTGGTTTTATCTACTTTTCATTATATTTGGTTTATTTTACTTTCGTAATTACTAGGTGCCTAAGCGGTCATATTTGCCGTCACAGAGTTAGATATAAATATATACTTTGCCTCTGTTTTTAAAATAAATTATTTTTAAGTTTTTCACACATATTAAAAAAAATTTACAAAAAATTCTTATAACCTAATTTTTATTAATTATTACTTAAATTATTCTTTAAATATTAAATATTATAAAGGCAAATTAAGTAAAAATTGACAATAACTACATTTAGAAAACTGAAAATTTTTTTCTTTTTGAAACAATTTTTTCTTCTAAAACTACATTCTTTAAAAAACAGAAAGAGTATAATACTATTGAGTTTTTTTTGTCAACATAATACTATTTAGTTATGAGTAGTTTATTGGGTTCACCAGCACAGAGTTAAATATTTCCTATTCTATCTATTTCAAAACACATCAAACTATTTTATTTCTCATAAATGCTGTTTTAGTTGTATCACAACTCTATCAAAATGTTTTGTCCTGTTTGTTTTATCATCATACTCCATCTGTTTTAAAAAAGTATTATTTTGACATATTTCACATAAATTAGAAAATTATTAAAATTTTTATTTTATTATTTATTTACACATTAAATATAATCATCTCTAATTATTACATTGAATAAGTATAGTCAAAATTGAATTTTTATTTAAAATTCTGTATTTAAAAATGTAAAACGATATTCTTTGTAAAACAAAAATAAAATTCTAAAACAACACTGTTTATGGAACGTAAGGAATATGAAATTAATTCTTTAAAAAAACGGTTAGTTTGAAATAGAAATAGGAATAACCACAGCTTTTGAAAGATAATAATATTATATGGCCCCTCCGATTAACATGAAAATCAAAAGAGAGTTGACAAAAAAAAACTTACATATTTCCCTCTTACACCTCGGGACCGATGCCGACAAGTGCCTACCATAAAACCATTCGAATGCATTTACCAATGAGATAAAGAAAAGAAAAATATCATGTCATTGTCATATTACGTATAACAGGTTTGCCCGGCGATTATTACTTCATCAAGAAATGATCGTATTTTAGTGTTACATGCAACATATCTATGACCGTAATATCACATTAAAAAATAAATACTTATCTGATTAATGAAATTATTGAACTTTAGGTGCATATATATATAATATATATACATACATGATACATGTGTATATAGGTTGTAAAAGTTACATGGCTATTTTTTCATTACAATTTAAGAAAGCTCGCAGTCACAGACTCACAGGTACGTCGTCAAATCCAAGTACATATGTGTGTTATTTATAACAAATTTGTATCGTGATTTTAGAAAGCACATGTGCCTCTCTACGCATGTACCCATTTCCACCTCGTGTTAAAACAAAAAAAAAAGGAGTAGTTCCATCTCAAATTTATGTGCTATTTCTTTGTTATGTTGACGTCATGTGTGTCTCATTTATATCTTTCACCAAGCAAAATAACTACAGTCAGGCTTGCACAACGCTATTAATATATCATTTTTATCATCAATAATAATAAATGTTCACTCTATTAATTTGTTTTTTTTGGCTTTATTAAATTTACCACAAAAGGATATACGACTTTTTAATTTGGACAAAAACATGTCGTGTACAACTCTAATGTTCATATTGCCAAATGCCAAGCCTTGTATCTCTTTCTTTTAAGCTTGTACGTATGGGAACATTTATCGACTCAGGTTTCAAAAAAAAAAAAAAAAAAAACTTTTGTCGCCACTATGAGAATTTAATCTCTTGTTCTGATGACGATTATTTTCATATGCACAGTGCACTATATAAGATACGTAGACAATTATTTTCTTTAAAAATTAGAAAATTCTTTTGTTTTAGTCATCTAATCAAGGTTTTAGAATTTTAGTTCTCATCATAATTCTATATTATTTAGATTGCTAAAAATTCAGACACGTTTCATTGTGATTGAAGAAATATCATTTTATCACGCATGAATTGCCAATTTGTTGATACTCAGTACTTTTTATCGTATATGAAAAAATAAATTATGCGCAAATTGATTGGCATTGTATAATATATGAAGAATGAATAATGCATAAATTGATTGGGGTCTACGTTATTCGAATTATGTTTGGTCTAATGTATCATATCACTACACAAAAACTAAAAGTCAATCAATATATTTGTAGGCTTTAAGATTAGCTTGAAGTTATGCTGAAAATAATATAACAACTACAAAAATCTCATGGAAGCGGACGAATTAGCAAAAGAGGCGCTTAGACTCTTTGCTATATACATCTTTGTACTCAGTTTGAACCGTTATGAATGAATTCAATCACGTGTGTTTCAAAAAAAAAAAAAAAAGCTACAAAAATCTCATGGGTTGACTTCGCTATACCACCTCAAAGTATAGCTACCCACACTAGTTCTTCTTTAAAAATTTGTGACTCATATCACTACACTACCCAAATGATTGAATCTAATTGCTATACAACCTAAACTATTTGATTCTAAGTGTTTCCACATATGCAATTTTTAAAATTGGATCTATCTAATCGTTATTACAAAACGCGATTCACAATTTGAATTGTATAATACGGAAATACTTAGAATCAAATAGTTTAGGTTGTATAGCGAAGTCACCCAAATCTCATGCTATATTTGAAAGCTTATCACCACTTGCCAGTTGTATTTTATGATAAGAGCAATGAAAATTGATTGGGACAATTCGGGATTTCGAACAGTAAGTGAGTGAGTGAGTGACTATGGACGTGTCTCTATCAGTAGTGTATTATTGTGGGCGAAGTGGTCACCCAATTGCCACAATTCGTATAATTTTGTCAAATATGTGATCTGATTTGTGGAGGAGGTTATCACAATTTGCTTATCACAAAAACAAATATTTTGAATAAAAAGACGGAAAACATTGAATGTTGTATAATTCCTAAACGACAACTCCATAAGATAATGATCATTTTATACAAAAAGTGGATCGATGGTTGAGAATGAGGAGGGACAAAAAAGATAAGAAGAAAAAATGATACTCCTAGTAGCAAACAACATAGAGATAATTAAGTAATTATAGCTTTAATAAAACGTGGGGGTAATCGGTAATGTCTATAAATAAAATATCAAATTCACACTATAATTATTATTTTCTTAACGAGTTTGTGGGATGGAGCCGGTGATTGAATTTGCTTCTATCTATTTAAATCTTGTGGTTCCGTATTTTTTTTTTTAATCGTGTATGTTCTGGATGTTCTCTAATTTTATTGGCGTCTGATAGTCTTTGTTTCGTTAACACTATCTATATGTTTATGACTACTATAGGGAAAACAAAAATAACACAATGTCTAACATCTTGCCGTTACATATATTTATGGTACTCTGGTTGTCCGATTTTCTACCTCAAGATTTGGTTTCAGTGAGTTGTGAAATAACATTAATTCATGATAACAAAATATCTCACCTACCAACTACGGTGGGTGTCCACTAATCTACATTTGAGCCAGAAAATAGACGAAGATAATCATATTGACGAAAAAAATAGAGAAACTAAGAAAGTGACAAATGAACAGATATGTGTCTCTTTATAGATCAAGCCGAGTAGGACCAGAAAAATATCAAGCCAGGGTATTACTAAATAAATGAAAGATAAAAATGTAAGGAACACCGGTATACAAAAAAAAAAAAGAAGAAGATATTTTTGGTCTTAAAAAAAAAAAAAAAGATATGCCCTTGAAATTGATACTAATCCAAAAAGAGGTTAAAAAAAACCAAAACCACCAGTTTGATAAATAGATAGATAGTTGTAAACCAATTTTTTTTCTTTTGCCAATCACCTATTTGAGATGGTCGATTCAGCGCCTCCGCTGTTCGTCCGTCGGATCGATAACTTCAGAACCGGTTCGACCACTTCAAATTGCACTACGAATAAAATGTGTGTATTGCATGGATATTGAAATAAAAGCCCATTTAATTAAAACATAATGGCTCGTTACGCATTATGTAGGCCCATTAGCATATCACTAACAAAAACAAAATCATCTTCACGAAGAACATAGCACAAGTGTGTGAATTGGGATCGATTTGGACTGTAAGCTTGATTGCCGCGAAGATTGCACAAATCCCCAATTCATACAGCTTCACTTTCGGACACAAGTTTTTTCAGTTGAATTCTGTAATTTCCATTGCATAGAACTTGGAGGGAAAAGAGAGAGAGAGAGATCTAAAAAGAGTGGAATTTCTGACTTTTTCCCTCTCTTATTTTTGTTTTATCTTCGGCATCTGATTTCGAGGCCGAGTTCGAATTCTGTGTTTGTTCGCCTGAGATGACATCTTAAGAAGAAGAAGAAGAAGAAGAAGAAGAAAGGAGAAAGATGCGTAGAGAGATCTCGTTTTTGGTACAGCCCAGGTGCCTTCTTCTCCTGGTTGCCCTCACGATTTTCCTCATCTTCGCGCTCTCCAACACCGGAAAAGTACGGTTTTTCTCCGACCCACCTTGATGTTATTTCTCAATTGTATTATACTTTATGTTGATCTGTTCAACGGCTCTTGGGTTTATTCGGAGTTTCCGTGGTTTCATCTATGAAAAATATCGAAATTGCTCCTCTTTAAAAGATGACGAGAGATCTGGTTCTCTTAAACCTTTTCGTGAAGTTGCTTTCTGATTAGTGTTGCTTGGATTTGGTTATGAGCAATCTCTCTTGGATTCAAATCAACATTATATCCTTAAACACATGGAAGTGTTTAAGCGACTTTACGAGAGGAGCTTTTAGTGTGTGATATGTTGTTGGTTCGTTGTGTTGAAAGTAGCCATTCTTAGTATGCATTTGGTTAGCCTCGAAGCATCATAATCTGATGATTTAAGTGGCAAATAATCCATGGCACATGCTTCGATTCATTAATGATTATTGTGCTAGGATAACAATGTGAGCTGGTTTTAGCTTTCTAATTTTGCGGCCCATGTTTATGTTTGTCTCAGCATTGTTGTTAGGTCTTAGTGTCAGTTGTTATAGCCTGTTCTTTGATCTTTCATGGCTAGGTAACTCTGATAAAAGTAGAAGAGGGAGTAGTTTGAGTATAGAAAAGTTGTTCTGCTAGTCTAAGTCGTATTAGACAATGAATTCGAATATGTGCCGGCTAGAGTTTTTCTGGTATCTACTATTCTACTATAGTTTTATAGAACTCTGCATAGGATTATGGCTGAATCCCCCAGCTCAGCATAACTAACCTAGTGTGTGAAGGTCAAATAGACGACCAGCAGAATTTTGTAAGCCTTGTGCATGTTGTTTGCATATGTGCCTGATTTGTTTGCTCTCTTGATGCTTAGGAGGAGGAGAAGCAAGTAATCGAGGATTACGAAATCACACACAGAGTATTTCTCGATGTTGATATCGATGGCCAACGCTTAGGTAAATGGACTGATGTATTCTTTCTTTTTCTGTCAAAAACAGGTGGTTAAAGGGAGAGGAAAAATATTCCTTCTCCACCTTTCTTGAAGAGAAACAGTTTTTTAATTGGCGTTATGTCATGAGTTCTGGGGATATATTCTTCGCCATTTGCTTCCTTCAACTTCTGATGATTTCGCTTTCTGTGATATAATACTTTGCAGGCAGGATCGTTATTGGACTATATGGCACTGTTGTACCCAAAACTGTAGGTATGTCTTTGACATCTTAAATGCAAAGTTGCAAACCTCAGGATTCGGTGAATTTGTTCAAGTAGTTTCTAATGTTAGATTTCTTTGCTTTTGCAGAAAATTTCAGGGCCTTATGCACAGGTTTGTACTTGAATGATTTGGTTTATCTTGGATTGGGTACTTGAGAAACTGATCAAATATCTCTGAATATAAACTTAGGAGAGAAAGGAAAATCTTCAAGCGGGAAGCCTCTACATTATAAAGGAACACCGTTTCATCGCATAATATCTGGATTTGTAATCCAAGGAGGAGACATTATCCATGGCGATGGAAAAGGGAGTGAGTCAATTTATGGCGGTACCTTTCCTGATGAAAATTTCAAGATAAAGCATTCACACGCAGGTACGATAATTCTCTTCACCAACTTAGGAAATTTGAAGGATTTCTTGGAAAAAATGAGTTTTATGTATTATTGTAATTTATCATGTCCTGACATAGGAAAACGAATTTGTATGTGTAGGTGTTGTAGCGATGGCGAATACAGGACCCGATTCTAATGGCTCACAGTTCTTTATCACTACTGTCAAAGCTAGTTGGTAAGCTCTCCTCTCATACTCACTTCCGGCACATTGAAAAATCGCTTTTTCTTACGCAGAACATACTAGAAATGAGACCAAGAACTCAGGCAGACACCCATTTTTAGTTTTGTTCTCGACAATCCTCTAGGGATCCAACTTGCGGTTGAAAATGAAACTATAGATGCGGTTTGGAAAAGATCATACATTCGAACAAACAGATTCTACTCTAGAACAATATGTGGAAGTCAAAACACATTGGATATTGAGGTGGTTTCACTCATGGATTTCAGTGTAAAATTTAAATAATAAGATTTGATGATTGTGAAAACTTATGTGCAGGTTGGAAGGAGAACATGTTGTGCTGGGGAAGGTGATACAAGGAATGGACAATGTATTCGCCATTGAAGGTGGAGCTGGAACTTACAGTGGCAAACCCAGGAAGAAAGTTGTGATTGCTGATTCTGGAGAGATTCCTAAAGACAAATGGGATGAAGAAAGATGACAAAGACAACCTAAATTACACATCTCAGCAAATCTGGTTCTGTTCTTGTTATATCCTCTCTGTTTTTTTTTAAATTTTTTGCTGATGTGATGATCTGAATTCTGAACGCAATGCCAATGTAGTTAGTGTTTAAAGCTGGAAGCATCTGTAGCTCTTCGCTTAAGGTTTTTCTCCTAAATAGACTTTATTTATATGATTTTTAGTTCAGTCTACAGTTATGTAGATATCTGATATTTATGAGTGACAAGTTGAAATGTTGAATTATTGTAGACAGGATAAATAATTTGATTATTTAAAGACATTTTCAAATTTAAATGGATTATTCTGGATGAATTTTATGTACATGGATTTTTCTTTCTTTTTCCATCCCTATATTGCAACATTTTAAAGCTAATTACATTTGGTTTTGCTATATATTGTACCCCTATTTGGGAGAATGTGAATATTCATAGATTAAAAAGAAAAATTTGATCCGAAACTCAGCCTAGTTTCTCTATATATCGAATGACAATAGTGAAACAACAACAACAAAATGAAAGAAAGGATGGTATATGGTAAAAGAGATAATTCCAAAGAAGAAACGAACACAAGTGTTGCGCAACAAGTCAAAGCCTAACTATTGAACAACTTCAGAAGACAAGCCACCAAATGTTACAAACAAAACCTCCCAATAACAAACTACAAAAGAGATGTTAATCAATTAAAATCATAAGACATATATATATAGACACATGTCAATGCTATTATCTACTTACATCTCATCAAAACTCATGTATGGCTGAAAGCCCTTTTCTTATTAAAAAAAACTCATGTATGGGGGGCTGTTGTTATCCACAAATCTATACTGACATGGTTATGTCCCCTCAATGCGTGTGAATGTTTTATTAACTTTTTGATTATTTGGATCTTGATTGTTTGTTTGTTTATACTCTTACGCGTTATAATAGTGTCTTTTTAGCCAAATGAAACCACAACATTTAGTATGTTATATGTTAGCAGAAAGAGAACTTCGTTTGGGGTTTGGTATTTGTGTTTATATTTTGCGTTTGAAACCTTAATGAATGACATTTATTTCTGAATTTGATTAAAGACTTCTTAAATCTTAGGACACGCTCTGATCCAGAGAGATCGAATTAGGTTGAGATTAAGTTGAAACAAAACAAAAGGGAGCAGGAAGTGTTAGTACTGTCGATCTTATGCGCCCATAACTATTCCATAACTTTAGATTTTAGTGTTTGGGCTTTTATAATTGATCCTTTTTAATTGCACCCGAATATTAACAGGTAGGGGCCGGTCCATGCAAACTCATGTTCATGTACATATATGATCATGATCATGTAATTCATAATCCATCTATAACTATATCTATCTAAATTCATTATCTAAAAAATCATATGCACACGTATGGTATGATCCAATTAATGGTATGAGTTGCTCGACTTATACCATACATGTTATGGACAATTTCATCGGAAGGCTATATAAACTTTGGGACTGCAAAATTCTTCTTGGAATTGTGTAAGCGGCTTTCAACGTATCTTCTTCTCTCTTTTTTTGCTAGAAAGCTTTCAACGTATCTTTAGGTTATATTATGTGAACCCCTTTATTTACCGACACCAAATTTTACGATATTCATTTGAAAAACAATGTGAATTGGGCTAATTAACCCGTAACCCGAGAATCGTTGCATACAAATGATCATGATTAAAATTGGGATATTATTTTTGTAATCCATTAACATATAAAACAAAAAATTATCTCGTGTCTCATTCCTTAGCTTCCACGCAAAGGGTCCATTGAGTTTTGAGTAACACAAAATTGGAGAGACCAATGAGGAGATACGTAGGTATTGGATCCAATCCTATTATTTGGGACCAGCTTCTCTTTCTCCTTAACTTCTTTTGATCAATTAACAATTCTACTTTGATCTCCTTCATTCGTAATAGATGTAAATAATTTATGCTATGGTTATTTTTGTTTCATGTACATTTGCACTTGCTTTGACGTTATAAATTCCCATTAAATTAGTGTGTCTATCTTCATAAAAAAAAATAACACAATATTTTAGAGTTTTTATACATATATATTTTTAATTTTTTTAAAAATAACACAATATTTAAATTTATAAAAAAGATAGTCTTGAGGCAAGAAAAAATTATGAATCTAAGGCAGTGACGGATGCAGCTATAAAAACTTGTGGCATGTGCCACATACTCATTTTAGGTTTTTTTCAAGTAATTACTATAGAATTTTAAAAAGTGCCTCTAATCAAAATATTTATTCTAATTGGTGTCCCATACTAAATAAACTCCTAGATCCGCTATTGATCTAAGGTCCGAAATTCTTAGTAAACACAATTAAGCGTAGATGGTTGATTTTGCAACAGCTGTATATCTAGTGACTCATATTTTCAACGCTATAATTTGTGAATGAAACCAAATAAGTTACTTGGTGCACACACAAAAAAAAAAAAAAAAAAAAACCCAAATAAGTTACTCCACAATATGTAATTTCCACAGTTATTAAGCCAAATTCACACAAATAAACTTTGGAAATTCTGTCCTAACACTAACACCATCGTGCTTCTAATCACAAGTAGTGGATGTAGGTTAATCCTTCGTATAGAATAAAAGAATTATACTTTAATATATATGAAATTTTTTGGTGAATAACCATTAAAAAAAAACTTAGGTGATGAATGTTTGTAGTTTTTGAAAGAGTTTTTGGCTTTTGTTTTTCAAAAATCATTTTATTTGCCAATCAAGTTTTTTGATAAATAGATTCCCTAAAATTTAGGGAAATTAGTTTTTAAAAATAACTTCCAATTTGTAAGCAAAAACCAAAATCTATATTTTTGGAGTTTTTCTCCCAAGTATTATCAAAAAACCAAAATTTAAAAACTAAAATCTAAAAACAAAAACCAAAATCCAAAAACCAAAAACCAAAATCTAAAAACAACACAAACATTCATCACCTTAATCTATAAATTAACCATTTTATCTCTCTTCTTCTTCCTATCTCTCTCTACCTTTTTTGGTTATTTTGTAAATTTTTCTTTTATTATGGTTATTCACCAAATCATCTGTGATATCTGTGATTTCCAAATTTGTACGCAAGTTTTTTGTTTTTATTTTTTAAAAAGAACATAGTTTTGTATTTATCTTTTTAAATGACTTTTTATTTATAACTTTCTATATAACAGAAATACACTATTAAGAAATAAATTAAAAAACTCCATATAGAAGGTGTATTAATGGGCCCTGATTACACTGGTTCACACACGGGAAAAACACAGCTAGCTAATGAAAGTTGAAAGTTGAAACCGTTAATTTTGGTAATGAAGAAAAAGATAAAAGAAACAAAAAACACTTAATATAGTTTTAATAGCCGAAATTCCCAATTCTGACCATATCTAAATGATAAGTATTTCTATCCAAAGTTGTTTTCTTACTTGCCATTGGCAAAAACATTAATTAGTTGCTTTGGTAAACCCACAGAATTCAAATTTTAAAACAATAATTAGTTCTTCTTTTAACCATGGTTATTTTTAGTGAAGGGAAAAAAAAGAACTATGTATGGGGGGGGGGGTGTTCTTACCTATAAACCCCCTTCATAAAAATCCGCTGTAAAAGTCAGCAGTTTCAGGGGATGGTAATTTTGTAATAATAAAGAAACTCAGTGGCATTAGTTTAAGCACTTCTTTATATAAGTCTCCGAACTACACTCTCCTCAACACACACACACAGCAGAAAAAGCTCTCTACACTCAAAACATTAACGAAAGACGAAGAAAAAGAAGAAGAAGACACCATCTAAGCTCAGCAACACTCACTATGGCTTTGAAGACGGTAAAATCATATTTATATCAAAACGAAAACAATTTTTTTTTGTTTCTTTTCCATTTTGGCTTCGTATTCTAATTGGGATGATAATTTTGGTAAAGGCGTCGACGAACGGGATGTGGATGACGGAGGATTGCAAGAGATCGTTCATGGAGATGAAGTGGAAGAAAGTGCACAGGTACATCGTTTTCAAAATCGAGGAGAAATCGAGGAAGGTCACCGTCGACAAGGTCGGTGCCGCCGGCGAGAGCTATCACGATCTCGCCGCTTCCTTGCCGGAGGATGACTGTCGCTACGCCGTCTTCGATTTCGATTACGTCACCGTCGATAACTGCCGCATNGATTTACAACGGGTCCATTTGGGTCACCACCACGGGGCTCCGAACCTGTCTCTTATACACATCTAGATGTGTATAAGACCCCCCCCCCAATCCTATCGTCTCTCGTTCGATTTTCAAGAGCAAAATGGTCATTTTCTAAAGCTTTAACCGAAAGTGGGTGCGTTTTAACAAACCGAATCCGAACCACAATCGAACCAAACTAATCCATTATTCATTCGGTTTTGTTTTGTAACTATTTATCTAATGACGAAAAACCCCCAAAACTCAAAACAACCCCATGCTAGATTTGGCTTTATTTCATTAATAACTATTTAAACTCCCCCAAAACTAAATTATCAATTATCCGAACCAAAGTCCGGTTTATATGATCTAGCTGTGTTGAAATCGAGGGAAGGGTAGAAACGTAATTGTGATTGTTTTGGGAATATATAGGTCGCCGGAGGCGTCGAGGATAAGGGAGAAGATGGTGTACGCGACGTCGAAGAGCGGGCTGAGAAGAGTGTTGGAAGGCATTCACTTTGAGCTTCAAGCCACCGACCCAACCGAGATGGGATTCGACAAAATCAAAGACCGGGCCAAATAATTAACATTCCATTACCGGAGTTACATCGTCGGTCGGTTACTAGCTTAAGTTATAAGCAGCAATTAATTCTCTGTTAATGTTAGTTATTGTTGTTTAGTACTTAACTTCTTCCCTTTTGTTGTCAAACAATATAATTCCTTTTGTTTTTGTTGACAATTTAGTGTTTCGTTTTTAATTGCTGCTGCTAGTTTCTTAAACAAAATAATTGTAGAACGTTACTTTTGTCTCTTTTGGTTGCTAATGCAAATATATAAAAGGAGGCTTTAATAGATAATAATGAATTGTACCGAGAACTCATGAAAATAAAGTATGGTGTTCGTGAGACCATTTAAGCAAAGCATGATAATGCTTCATGCTTTGAACGTCAGTAAACTCATCTCTGATTTATGATCGATTTCTTGGAAGTATAACTTAGCTGGTTAAATTACTTATAAGATGGTTTTGAGAAAGCAATTCAGTTAAAACATGAAGTATGAACGTAACATGCTACAAAAAAAAATTGGTTCTTGTTCTCTCTGGATCAGTAGCGAGTCTAGAAATATATTTTAGTAGCGACTCTAGAAATATATTTTATAGGGTTCAAAATCTATTTAAATTAAGTAAAAATAAAATATATGTGTCATAAAAAGGATTTGAACTAATGTTTAGGGGTCAAAAGAAGACATTCTTATCAATTATGCTGTTGGATCTTTGAAAAATAGGCTTAAAAATAAAAGTTCTATTATCTTAGGGATGTCAATTGAACCCATAAGGTTACATGTGGACTCGCCACTGCACTGGATCTTAAAATGTATTATAACTAACTAGTTATTTGGGTTTTCTACCAGCAGTTTTAACTAGTTATGTAAAAAAAAAAAAAAAACAGTTTTATAACCTCATTTGAAAATTAATTGAATGAAGAATTTTTTATGTAACAAAAAAAAATATTATGTGGTAATTCAGTTGTTTCATTGACCTCTATTTTTCAATCCGTAGAACAAACACATTGATGTATAGAAAAAAAACAAAATTTCCCCGATTGGGTCTAATTCCTAGACTGGATTTCGAAATGAGTTGTGGATCTTAAACAACTGAATTTACTCAATTTTGTATGGTTTATTCTCTGTAAACCCACATCCCCGGATCCAAATCGTCTAATGGATATTTAATATTTGTGAATGGGATGAATGTAGAACTTGCATATGTTTATAAATTTAGTTTCTTGGTTCTAGGCCCAATCTTTACTAAAACCCCCAACTCAACCAAAAAGTTGCAAATGCGAATGCTCAACTTTTACGCTTGAGTTTTATAATATATCTTTTTATCCGCTACATTTCATACAAAAATGCTCTCGTAGCTCAGTTGGTTAGAGCACCCGTTTAGTAAGCGGGAGGTCTTGAGTTCAACTCTCAACGAAAGCATTATTTGGTTTCCTATTTTTTGGCCGGAAGAAAGAAAAACCCGTAAGTCGTCGTCTAGAAAAATATCTGGGTCATATTTTGGTGGGACCCGTTCACTTTCACACCTCGAAATGATGAAAATGTTCGTGCTTGATGGGATTTGGAGGCTTTTAACTTTGCGAAGTCTTTAATCCCAATTCAACAACGTTTCATGCGCTCCATCATTTACAAATTTTACACAGTGAAATAAAAAATAGTCATACAAAACACACTTTAATGATTTTCAAACTTTGGTAGCTTTTCTATTTCAGTTGAGACACAACTTTATGTTTATATATCTGTAACAAGAAAAAATATATATTCTAAATTACAATTTTGCTTTTACTTTTTAGCAGGTTTTAATTGATAGAAGATGCAATGTCGAAGAACGAACCCTCTTTTCAAATGCTTTCAACTTTTACGGTTGAAAAGGTTATATATGTGAATAATAATAATTTTGTTAATGATATCCATGAATTATCTTTCAAGTTTCATCCCACAAAAAAAAGGTTAATCCTTAGTGTACTGTTCAACCACTTGGCTAGTTTAAACATGTGTTTACATAAACAAATGTTTGGGGTCGACCATTTGATATATACTTGCATGAGAGATCAGAAATTACGTATTTTTAATCCATATACACACAATGTCCGGGTTATACCGCTTTGGCCTTTTGAGATATCTAATTTACTTGTATGAATAAGAATATAAAATGGTTAAGTTTAGTTGGATGTTGATATTGGCATGGGGGATTTATTGAAACGAGGTTTCCATTTATTGACTACAAAATTAGGCCCATTTCGAAATGTGTGTGCATTTCAATCCCTCTCACGTCTTTTTGTTTGCTCACGCAAGGTAAATGAAATTGTTTTCAAAATTCACCAAGCTATTATTTCCATTCCTTGGACGGTTTTTTCACATGAAAAGCACGATATGCTACTTAGTTACTCACATCTTGATATAGTAGAGTATAGACGGGAATGACCAAAGAATATAATAGAGCATTCGAACTTGGTCTATAGCCCATATGATGCTCTTAAACTTGGTCTCAATCGAGTTACCCCGACTATGTAACAAAACCTTACCGAGTGTCGCTATACAAAACAGAGCCTATATAAAAAAAAAAATTACATTATTAGATCGTACAGAATCTACAGACAAATAAACAACCCAAGTAAAGAAGTGTGGGACCTCAGCGCCAGTGTTGATTTCTTTTCTTATTTTCTTTTTAGGTGGGAACTCAAATAAACGTCAAAGCATACACATACATATTCATTCCACGGTTATGCTGGCTTTGCACAGATGACAAAAAATCAATCATCTCTCTCTCTCTTTCCAATGTCGAAATCAATCATCTTTTATCATGATGTCTACATATTTATAAATCTGTGGTCTTTAATCGTTCTGGTTCAATGATACGATGAGTTTGTACACCATTGATCTTTCAACTTCCTTTTTTTTCTCCCAGATTTGTTTTTTACAATCAAGACAACAAATACTAAGGTTTTTTTCCTCTCATTTCTGTGCATATGTAAAAAAAAAAAAAAAAAGACAGCTAAAAATCTCATTAAGAAAAAGAAAACACAAAACATTAAAATAAATAAAAAAGCCTGCTTACTCAAATTCTACAGTTATTGCTACACGTCATAGGGTTTATGATCATGACCGCGTGATCATCCAAAACCCCGACCCGGATTTACAACGGGTCCATTTGGGTCACCACAACGGGGCTCCGAACCACGTGTTTCCCACCATCGAACCACGTCACCGACCCAAATGCAGCACCCGTTTCTCCCAACACCACATTCCTTGGATCCACCGTCACCGTTACCGCATAGCTCCGTCTCTTAACGGCAGAACTAAACACAAGCCTCGGCGGCTTCACCGTTATCGTCACTCCTCTCGGCGACTCTATCCTCGCCCGGTAAACCGCCTCCGGCTGCCCGACATTCGTCGCCGTCCGTACAATAGTCTTGCTCAACGACCCTCTTCTCGAAGTAGGGAACCCCGCCGTGATCGACGGATAATTAAAGTTCCCCGGCGACGGTTTTCTCATCGTCGGACATCTCACCGGCGTTCGTGTGATTACATGAATCGTCTTTAGTCCGTACCCGATTGAGCAGAGAAACGTGATGTAATCGTCGTTGGTTATATCGTAGACGAGACCCGGATCCATAGCCCGACCCAAATTGAGATGACCCGATCCGAAATCGTAAGGTGTACCCGATTTCCCGGTGGATTCGTCGATTAACGAGCGGTTAGAGTTATCTACGAGGTTAGTTGTCGTCATCATGGCTGATCTTATCGCGGCGGGGCTCCAATCGGGATGAGCGGATTTGAGCAGCGCCGCCGCTCCACTAACGTGAGGACAAGCCATTGATGTACCGGAGAGGATGTTGAACTCCGTTTTCCGTGGATCCGACGGCAATCCCGTTGGCCCCACAGCGTCGGTCCATGCCGCGAGGATGTTAACACCGGGAGCAATCAAATCGGGTTTTAGGATCTCTGGGTTCAACCCGTTCGGTCCTCTCCCGGAGAAAGAAGCAACAACCGGAGCCGGTTTGATTCCGACAATAGTCCCTCTGAAATCGATCGAAGCAACTGGATTCGGATGTGAAGAAGCGTAGGCTTTGATTCTATCTCCTTCGTTTGATCCGACGGCGCATGCGGGGATAAGGTGAGCATCTCCGACTAATCCTTCGCCGTTGGATGCGCCGTTAGCGAGAATCATTCCGACGCCGCCTGCTTTCTTCACCACTAGACCTTTCGCTACACGAGGACTGCTTCCTCTGTCGCAAATTACTATTTTACCCTTCACGTGCCTCGGATCGAGTGAATTCTCCATACAGAGAGAAGCCGATGACATCCCCGCTGTCCCGGGGTAAACCACCGGGAACATTCGGCCGTTAAGCGGAACGCCGGCGTAAAGTGAGACACCTCTGAGACGGTGTCCGTCACCGAGAACAGCATCCGCCGGGAAATTTCGATCGATTGTTCCTGCACCGACGGTGGTTACCCATGGCGCAAGGTTTGTAACGGACATACCGTTAGGTCCTTCGTTTCCGGCGGAGGAGGAGACGAAAATTCCTTTAGACGCGGCGCCGTAAGAGCCAATTGCGATGGGATCGAGATAATACGGCGAAGTAATCCCGTCTCCACCACCGATGGATATCGATATGACGTCGACGCCGTCTACGACAGCGGCATCGAAAGCGGCGAGGATATCGGAATCAAGGCATCCCGAATCTTTCCAGCAGACTTTATAGGCGGCGATACGAGCTTTGGGAGCCACACCTTTAGCGACACCGGAGGCGTAACCAGCCATGCTCGCCTTGAAGGCGTGACGTCCAGCGGCGGTTGAGGCGGTGTGAGTGCCGTGTCCATCGGCGTCACGAGGAGAAAGAAACTCAACCGTTTTGTTGATTCCTCCGATCACGGCGGCTTGATGTCCCTTGGCGAAGAATCTTGCTCCGACGATTTTCCGATTACAGTTCCACGGCCCGAAACTGGCTCCAGACTGGCAAACGCCTCTCCACCGCTTCGGAATCGGACCAAGATTGAGATCTGAGAAACTCCTCCGCTCCGGCCAGATCCCAGTGTCGAAAACGCCGATGATTACGTCCGATCCGTAATCAGAATCGGACCAGAGCCCCTTCTGATTCTGTAGACCTAAGAATTGGGGAGAGCGCGTGGTGTGAAGCTCACGACGCCGATCCTCGAAAACAGCGAGAACCGCCGGGTGGTTGCGGAGGTTATCGGCTTCTTCGGGAGAAACAACGGCGGAGAAGCCATGGAAGACGGTGTGGTACACATGGAGGATACGAGATCCCTCGGCAAACTCGGAGCTGTACCAGTGGTACTGCGTCGGGAAAACAGATGGCATAGATCCACCATCGACGCGGAAAATGAAGGTCTTCGCTGTCTGAGCGGCTGCAAAGGAAATTAACAGAGAAGAGAGAAGGAAGAAGAAGAAGTGGGGAAGAAGAGTGGAGGAAGCCATGGAGGGAGTGAAGTGAGTGGTGTTTTACCGACATTGGTGTAATATAAAGGAAAAAAGTAAAACTTGTTTTGATTAAATATTTTATTAATTGTTAATTACTCTGATAATCACCTTTGGATATTCTAGCGTATTCCTAGTACCATCATGTCGCTTTGTATAATTCTGGGAAATAATATAATGTGTGTGAGATTAATAATATAACTCGCAACGAATTACTTGTGTTTTTAACAAAAAATCATTCCGAAATAAAAATGCAAATTTGGTATGTAATTGACAGGAGTATGTTGTGTCGTTATTTGAGAGCCTAAACCCTATAATAAATAATAATTGAGATGGGTGGGGCACGGATTTAAACGACAGCGTTTTGCTGAGAGAAAATGAGTCATCCCTTCGAAGGGATTCAATTGGTATTTTGGTCTTTTTATTTAATTTTAGTTTTGACAAAAGTAGACATCGGAACTGCGGAAGTCACCTTTTTCTTTCTTTCTCTTTTCTCCAGGAAAGAGGTGATCACATGCATGTGAGATCATCGTAACAATAATACGATCCACTCCTAACGGTCGATTTTTCCTCCAAAAATCAATCAAGATCATATAAACTCATCACATTCTGTGCTATACTACTAACACGTTGCAACCGTTTGTTGTTTTTTTCCAACAAAAAGTATCCTATTAGTATAGTCTTTCACACTTTTGAAGTATTGATATATGTATAGATGCAAAAATAAAAAGATACTCTTATTATATGATGTTTTAGAAATTTGCACACAGATTAATAAATTAATTAATTCTCTATTCTCTTAAAATAAAACATGTTTTTTTGTCATTTCCAAAACAGTTCAATCAATTCAAAAATAGGATTAAAAATTCAAATAGTCAAAATAACAAAAATATAATTAATTTTTACATAAAAACTTAAGAACATCAACTATTTTAAAATAAAAAATACTCTCTTAAACATCTTCTAATAAAAAACGGAGGGAATAATTGATATACACTCTGAAATATTTGTTGACATTTTTTGTTTTGTATTTATATTTATATTTAATTGTTATCCTTTTGGTGAAGGAGCGGACTTGAGCAGAGTCGCTGCAATTGGACGATAAAGCAACGCATCAGAAACTTTTGCGATCCTTAATATTACTATATTCGTCGATTATGAACAACAACGGCTATATATATATTGCCAGCTTCTGAATTTTTAGACGTACCTTATTATATAAAGTTGGATACGTCAAAGTTGCTAATTAACATGATCGTGACACGTGGCAAGTTAATCGATAAGTATTAATTCTAAAAGAAAAAGGAAATACTACTATTTTAAAAAGAAAAATAAATAAAATAAAAGGAAATATATCTTATTATAAAAAAAAATATATTAATCCTAAAAGAAAAAGGAAATTATTATTATTTTTAAAATAAAAATAAGTTAATCGATAAGATTTTGACACGTATTTTAATTAAAATATATTATAAAGAAAAAATATATTAATCCTAAAAGAAAAAGAAAATACTACTATTTTAAAAAGAAAAATAAATAAAATAAAAGGAAAGATATCTTATTATAAAAAAAAATATACTAATCCTAAAAGAAAAAAGAAATTACTATTATTTTTAAAATAAAAATAAATAAAATAAAAAGAAAAGAAAAAATAAACGTAAAAATTAGTAATTAATATGATCGTGACACGTGACAAGTTAATCAATAAAAATAAATAAAAAGAAATTAACTAGGATATATTCAATTTAATAAAAAAAAATTAAAACAAAATGATCTATTTCATTTTAATAAAAGAAAAATAAAAACAAAAAGTAAATTAGATTAACTAAGATATATTACAATAAAAAAAGGAAATTCTAGATGCTAATGATATGACATTTGACGATGATGAGTTTAATGTGGAGGAGGATAGCAAGAATCATATAGAGAAGCTTTTGATGCGATTCTTGAGAAGTATAACTTTTCTAGAGAGCTAAAATCTCATATAAGGAAGAAACAAAAAGTAAGTTAAAAAAAACTTGATTAACTAGGGTATATTTCAATTAAAAAAAAAAATTCTAGATGCTAATGATATGACATTAAACGATGATGAGCTCAATGAGGAGGAGAATATCAATAATCATATAGAGAGGCTTTTGATGCGAGTCTTGAGAAACATAACTTCTCTAGAGAGCAAATACCATATAAGGAAGAAACAAATAAGTAAATTAAAAAAAAAAATTGATTAACTAGGATATATTTCAATTAATAAAAGAAAATTATAGATGCTAATGATATGATATTAAACGATTATGAGCTCAATGAGGAGGAAGATATCAAAAATTATGTAGAGAGCCTTTTGATGCGAACCTTGAGAAACATAAATTCTCTATAGAGCAGATATATCATATAAGGGAGATGAATGTGGAGAGAAAGAAAGACTTTATTTGCTTGAAAAAAAATTAATGAGGAAATTGTTAACATTCTCGAATTGCATACCCAAGTTTTTAACGCAGCTGAACAGTAAAAGATAGTTGATAAAGTTTGTGAACTATATGATAAGTAGGATTAATATTGTTTAGGACCCGCAACAGATTATGTGTTCTAAATATTTTAATTGAAAATAACTAAAAATTAAAATAAATAAATAACTCTTAGGTTTCGATTTTGTGTTTTTCATATATTTTTTTCCAGTAGTGATCAAATTTTGTTTTCCATTTTCTTTCTTGATGCGAGTCTTGGGAAACATAACTTTTCTAGAGAGCAAAAATATCATATAAGGAAGAAACAAAAAAAAGTAAATTAAAAAAAAATTGATTGACTAGGATATATTTCAATTAAAAAAAAAGAAAATTTTAGCTACTAATGATATTATATTAAACGATGATGAGCTCAATGAGGAGGAGGATATCAAGAATTTTAGAGACTTTTGATTCGAGTCTTGAGAAACATAACTTCTCTAGAGAGCAGAGAGATTATATACGAGAGATGAATGTGAAGAGAAATATAGACTTTATTTGCTTGAAAAGAGTTAATGGGGAGATCGTTAACATACTCGAAGGACTCGAATTGCATACCTAATTTTTTAACGCAGCTTAACAGAAAAAGATAGTTGAAAAAGTGTGTGAACTATATGAGAAGTAGAGTTAATGTTGCTTAGGACTTGCAACAGATTATGTCTTTTGAATATTTTAATTCAAAATAAATTAAAATTAAAATTAAAATAAATAAATAACTCTTTGGTTTTGATTTTGTGTTTTTCATATATATTTTTCAGTAGTGATCCGGTGTTGTTTTTTATATTCTTAAAAAATATTTTAACGGGTTTTAAATTTTATTATAATAAATTCGCGTATATGCGGATCCTAATCTAGATTTTAGTTATGATAAAAGTAGGATAATTAATTCGTTAAAATTATAGATATATATATATATAAATAGATAAAACATTAGAATTCAACCTAATTTATATAAGAGTATTAAAACATATATATTTGGAATATTAAAAGTAAATTTTTTTTTTTACATATTATCTAATTTTTTTTCAATTTATTTTTACGAATTTAAAATATTTTATTAAAAATCCGCGTATATGCGGATCCTATTCTAATATTATATAATTTTTTACTCAGATAATAAGATTATATAGGTTACACAGAACCCAGTGGAAAGTTCCCGATATAAAGCCCATATGAGCGCATTGGGCTACTCGTTAGTTTATCTTATTGTATATATTTAGTAGGCCGAACCAAAATATGCGACTTTCTGGTCAAATAAGCGGTGTTCCAAATGTTTCGTTTAATAAGAGCAAACATAGGTTATTGAACTACAATCGATCCCTCTATCCAAGCTACAATGTACAAACTATAAAGACTATTAAGTATTTTATTTTGGCTGTTTAAACAATAAATTCTAGAGATGAGTCTAGTGAAGCGGATCAGGTTGTTCGTATTGATACTAGCTCTCCGAGTCCGTCTGTTCCGATTTGCCAGATTGATGGCTCTTGCCTTGACTCCGACATTCGGAGTAGACATGGCTGGATTGTGTTCTTTGAAGAAAAGCTCGTAAGACTATGATTGAAGGGGTCAAGGAGAAGTTTATCGCCACTACATGCCGAGCTTGATACTCTTTTATAGGCAATGAAGTGTCTAATCTCAGAATCCATAACTAGTACTATATTTGCAACAAATTGCACAGATTTGATCACTATGCTCGTAAACCCAGCGGAATGGCCTACTTTTGCGTCAGAGTTAGAAGATTTTAGACTTCTTAAGAAATATTTTGTATCTTTTTATATCTTTTATATTGTTAGATCTGAAAATATCCGTGCGGATTCCCTTGCAAAATGTGCAAGAACACGTGGTTAATGTTTCTCCCATGTAAGTTCGGCGGTTCCTTCTTAGTTTTTCTTAGAGAAAAGTTTATTTCCGCAAACTTAATAAAACGGTGTTTTTGATGTAAAAAAAAAAGATAATTTCAGCAGTAAATTTTTCGTTTGAATTCTCTTATATATATAATATATAGTTATGTATATTCCAACATCTCTCTTTTTTAGTTGGTTAAAAAATAATGAAACGACATATGTCGAAAGATTGCAATGATTCCAATGAATAGAAAACACGTACAAAATAGTAATACCCCTTTCAATCGTTCTCACGCCTCTCATCCTTACACAGCTTATCCACTTAAAAAGACTGAAAAGAAGAATACTAGGGATCTCATTTAAATAAATCTCTTGTCATTGGACCCTAACATTCGACTACAAAAAAAAACCATTGGAAAATTGACATCTTTTAGTAGAATGAAATCAACTATGAATATATACGTTAGTACGATAAACAAAATTTTAATAAGGCCACGATGATTATAGATCCCCGTTTGAGTAACTTGACTTCAGAAACAAATAATTGTGATATACCTAAAATTGGAAAAAGAAAAATGAAGGGAAGTAAAGATGAAATTGGACAAAAGAAGAATGTGTTAATATCAGAGCTATATATAATTTTCTTAATACTTTTCATAACATTTCATTTCAGTTCATTTCCAAGATGCTAAAATCCAAAACGCTGGTGTTTAAACCCAAGAAGTCATAACCAACAGCATTACTACTACTAATGTCGCTCGAAGAATAGCTGCTACTACCACTGTCCTCTATTTGACATTCCACATCATCACAGCTACACTCCTTGCCGTTTCCCAACCCAAAACGGCACGCAATGCACCGAGACTTCTCTCTCAAAAACCGGAGTTTCGACTCGTCATGGTGCTGCTGCTGCTGGTCTTGCCATGGCGGGCTGATTCTAAGCTCAAGATTCAAATCTAAGCATCTTTCTTCGACAACTGAGTACTCAAATCTCTCTTTCTTGCAAACCAGTCCCTTTTGATGATTTCTCTCATCCCCAGAACTTTCCCTTCTCTCCAATTGAGGACCGAAAGAGAGAATCTTCACAAGGCAGTCCTCTGTTTCTCTAGACTCAGGCGAACCACGAGGAGTTTTGGTCTCGTTGATCGGCCGATGAGTCGCGGGATCAATCCCTCTTCTTAAAAGCTTCCTCTTTACATGTGTATTCCAGTAATTCTTAATCTCGTTATCTGTTCTCCCAGGTAATCTTGTCGCAATAAGAGACCACCTTAAAAAAAAAAAACAGAGCATAAGAAACAGAGCATACAAAAAAAGGCAGGGGATTTATTGAAGGGTTTGTGACTCTCTCACTTGTTTCCGAGGAGGCTATGGAGTTTGAAGATGAGATCGTCTTCGTCGAGGGTGAAGTTTCCCCTCTTGAGATCAGGACGGAGATAGTTAATCCACCGGAGACGCCAGCTTTTGCCGCAACGGAGAAGACCGGCGGATCTGGGAAGAGAACGCCAACAACCTTCGCCGTGAGATTTGATGTAAGAGATGAGCTTATCGTCTTCTTCCTTAGTCCAAGCGCCTTTGTTCGTGTGGTCTTTCTCGCAGCAAGGAGACCTCCCCATCTTGTGATGATGATGATGTCTTCTTGTGATGATGGAAATTAGGGTTTTTATGGTGAGATGTTTAAGAGAGAGAGAGAGAGAGGTTGGAGGAGGAAGGTGAAGCCTAAAATTGTTTCTAGAAGAGAGTTGGTAAGACACGTTTGAAGGAGTGGCTAGTGGGCTCCGTCTCTGATTTCTCCTTTTCTTTAAAATGTTGTAAGTATTTGTTTTTATTTCTTTGGATCGAAACTACAAACTGCAATTAGAAAGAGCTGAGAGGCTGATGACAAAGAAACAAAAAAAAAAAAAAAAAACTACAAACTGCAATATTCACACGATCTTACTTCACTATCTCAATGGGTATTGGGAAAACGCTACGGAGCATTTAAGTGTTTTTTGGTTCTCTATTCAAATCTGAGTCTAACTGTACTTAGCCCTAGTAGGTGTGTGAAACCATAATTATATAACGTATAGTCATAGACACGTTCGAAGTTTTGAACGGCGACATGCTTTTTGTTGTATTTTAATATTCCTAGAGCTTTTATATATGGTATTGTTTATGAGAATTTGCAACTACAACACATTGATTTTGAGTCAGAATCTAACATTTGTGTAAACGGCAGTACCTTTTTAAAAATATTTTTACCACTACACACCATCACAAGACAATGTACTATTGTACAAGAGTTATTAAGAATGGTAATTTTGAGGATAAAAGTAATAACTAGAGAGGATTGTTTTTTTTTCTAGACAAAGTAAGGTGGTTTCGTACTGCATCGAATTATGGACATTTATGTTACAATAATGAGAATTTAGTATTTGTCATAGTGAGTTCGGTAAGGAGGTGGTAAAGAGCATCCAAAGTATGAATATTCAAATCTATAGGTTTAAAAATGTTAGTTAGGATTTCAAAAAAAGAAAAGAAAAGAATTTGTTAGTTTAAAAGTAAAGATAAATACCATTACAATAACTAAAACCTTAAAACAACTATATTTCCTTGTAACTAACTCCAACTCAGGAGTCTCTAGAATGTACAATTTCTCGAAAATCTTGCCTATCATGAATAATTTGAAAAAGAAAAAACAAATTTCACCAAAATGGTCTCTACAGAACTTAAAATGTCATGAAAAAATAGTGTTGGAGGACGAAGTCTCACGTGGAGTTTGTAAATGTGATGACAAATAGAGAGTGGATTTCTACCTGCTTTCTTAATGATTTCCACTAATACGCGACCTTTTTTTTTTACTTCCCAACTACCAATCCTTTAATTGTTTTTTCGTCATTAATTCAAGGTTTCCTATTATTGTAACGTCCAACTAATTTTGTTCAAAACATGATGGTTTCTTGAAAAACGCTTTTCGCAAGCTTATCATGGAATAAATCATTGGATTGAAATTCCATACCAGTTAAGCAAACAACATTCTTTTTAAAATCTTTATGGTTCTCCGTTGTTTTTATAGGCTTGACCCTTATCAAAATCTGTTTTCCTTCAATTTTTTCATGATTTTTTAGTTGGATCTCGCATTGTACCGTCATATTATTTGTTCTCGACAAAGTATAAAAGACTATGGGTAAAAGATATTCGAAAATTTTGTTGGCATGCTTCAGAAAGATTGACGGTGATGAACTAAATGGTTATTCGAAGACCCATTCACCCCACAAAATAAATGTATTTAATCACTGAGTTGGTTACTTAATTTCTGTAAATTAGGTTACAATATAAACGAACAAACATTCTTGACTAGTTTTTTTTTTTTGCTTCTTAACCAAGTATAGATATAAAAAAAAACATATCGAATAAATGATTCCGGTTTTTAAATTTGTTTGGAGCTTTTTTTTTTAGAAAAGGAAAGTAGATTTGCTTTATTGGTAAGAGTTTGTTTGATACCTGAAAGACAATCTTAAGGAGTTTGGTAGATTTCATGGTGTACATTTACTCCGAACTCCTACCGACATAATAGAGTATTTAATTAACAATAAAGAAATTGGATAGACTATACATGTGATTTGTTGTCCACACACCCGAACAAATCTTAAAAT
Organism: Alliaria petiolata; assembly: GCA_020283515.1. Taxonomy (NCBI): domain Eukaryota; kingdom Viridiplantae; phylum Streptophyta; class Magnoliopsida; order Brassicales; family Brassicaceae; genus Alliaria; species Alliaria petiolata. Next base: position 168,533,329 of record JAHZTW010000001.1, on the reverse strand, counting down.
AAAGGTACATTTGCATATACGATTTATTAACGTACATTACATATACGATTTATAAAGGTATCATGTACACATACCCAAAATGGGCAGCAATACAGGAGTGCTACATCTAACAGATATTTCCTAATCGTCCTCAATAAAATTGTAACTTTAAAAATGCCTATTATTATTTTTTAGTTTCTGTCATATGCTTTATAGTTAGGTAACAAATCTTTATATTCCACATAATAATTTTCATTTACGTAAGAACATAATTTATGATAGAAATTTTGGTGACGCAAAAAAACGCTTTACGTCCATTAGATGCCATGCGAGCCAATCTAGTGGGCAACTATCAACCAACATTATTTCTTACCGTTTCTAATGAAAAATACAAAAATGAAAATTAAATAAAAATCTAAAGAAGCTTCTTACCTAACAAAAACCTAACATGTTATGTTAGGTCCAGTTTCAGGTTATGTCCCACTTTGTAGATATCGACCTTTCGTAGATATCCACAAATTTTGCAGCATAATCATTTAAGTGTGTAATGAACATTGCAATGAACAGTCACGCAGCCATGAATCACGACCAATTTCAAACCCCAGAACGTTGAGTTTGTCTATTTACTACGAAATAGTTATGATCGTGTGTATTAAAGAGTTTAGGATCTTGTAGCAGCACTACAAATTCTATTAGATGATTGATAGTTTCTTTAATGCGAAATAAGAGTATCGATACTTCGTGGGGTCTTTTTTTCTTAGTCCCTTCTATTTCATCTACTTCATCCTCTTTCGAATCTCGTAAAAGTAACCAAACGCAACGACCGCAGCAGCAATGGCAACCCCAAACGCGCCCTGAGCCAGAACCGTGCTGTCTTCAACTGCTTTAGCCGCTGAGGGATTCGGGTTGAAACCGAGCTCAGAGAGTTTCTTGTGCGATTCAGAGTAGTCTTTGAAGAATGCATCCTCATCCTGTCGCCACAAATTGAGCTTGTCAAATAACAGCTAGGAGCAGCAGGACACATGGGATAAATCACTTGCTTCCCTTATTGAAACTTAGCAAAAGATCAAGTTTTCAATCATTATTCAGGAAAAGAAACGGTAATGAAGCGTCACGGTTTTCTATTTACATTTCTAAGAAAAACTGATTTAATTTACATTTCAGGCCCATGAAGCTTGGCGTCCCAAGCAACATTTTCCGGCATCTTAGGTTCATTTATGTCTGGAACGTCCACTATCTCCTCGGTCTGAATTTCAGCACCTTTCTTTAATTTCCGAGGAGTCTTATCTTTGGAACCAATTGGTCTTCCACGTTTCAATCGTGGTTTAGACTCAGTAGCAACTTGACTCGGTCCTTCTTGGACATCAATACGCATTGGTGCATTCACGGCTAGTATATGCGATTTCGTTACCCTCTTTGGGTCTGCAAAGGAATCTGGCAATTGTATAGCTAGCTTTTGCAAATGTATTATCTTTTGGACCTCTAAATCACTTTCATGAGTCCGGGGATCTTGCCATTTCAAGGATGTTTGATTCCATGCAATTTCTTTTATCAGCCGGTTTCCATCACCTAATGTTGGAAAAACGGATTCGTCAAAATGACAATCCGCGTACCTGGCCTTAAATAAATCTCCGGTGGTCGGCTCAAGGTACTTTATGATCGTGGGTGAATCATATCCAACATATATCCCCATCCTCCTTTGAGGTCCCATCTTAGTCCTCTGTGGTGGTGCAATCGGCACATAAACTGAGCAACCGAATATCTTAAGATGGGAAATGTCTGGCTCTTGTCCCGATAATAATTGGGATGGGGAATATTTATGGTCACTAGATGGCCTGATGCGAATTAGTTCGGCAGCGTGTAAGACAGCATGTCCCCAAGCGGATACAGGAAGCTTTGACCTCATGAGTAATGGTCTAGCAATCAACTGTATGCGTTTTATAAATGACTCGGCCAAGCCGTTTTGTGTATGTACATGTGCCACGGAGTATTCAACACTTACCCCCATGGACATACAATAGTCATTAAACGCTTGGGAAGTAAATTCACCAGCATTATCCATTCGTATGGTCTTTAAAGGAAAGTCTGGAAAGTGAGCCCTTAGGCGTATTATCTGAGCAAGGAGTCTTGCAAATGCCATATTCCGTGATGACAATAAGCATACATGTGACCATCTTGTAGATGCGTCAATGAGGACCATAAAATATCGGAATGTCCCACAAGGTGGGTGTATTGGTCCGCATATGTCTCCTTGAATTCTTTCCAGGAAATTTATTGTTTCCTTAGTCACTTTCACTGGTGATGGCCTTACAATGAGTTTCCCTTGTGAACATGAGGCACAAGTAAGATTCTTTGGGATTACTCTCCTTTCTTTCAAGGCGTGCCCATAAGTATTGGCTATCAATTTTCGCATCATATTCGACCCGGGATGTCCCAGCCGGTCGTGCCATAGGTTGAACCTATCCGTAAACTCTTGGTTTGCGGTGGCATTGGCCTCAATCATATTGACCTTAGTGCAATATAAGCCGGTAGCTATAGCAGGTATAGTCTCTAGGACTTTCTTTTGGCCTTGGACGATTTCAATTATTTGGAGGAACTCTCGGTTTCCTTCGTCCATTGTTTCAACATGAAGACCATTCATTCGAATGTCTTTAAAGCTCAATAGGCTTCTCTTTGAGCTGGGGGAAAACAATGCATCCGCAATCTCTAGATGCGTCCCCTTAGGCAATAGGACATTGGCCTGGCCGTAGCCTTCTATTAGGCCGGCCATGCCTGCTATAGTACTTATATTGGCCTTTTTCAATGTAAGATTTATGAAATATCTCTTGTCCTTTAAAATCGTGTGGCTTGACCCACTATCCACCACGAATTCATCCATGTTGCCTTCCTTATCATGCTGGATCATGTGGGCTTCTGGATTCTTCCCTTTAACACTCTCTTGATAAAGTTCCACAAGGTGTTTGGGAGTCCTACATGTCTTGGCCCAATGATTGTCCATCCCACATCGATGGCAAACAGACTTAGTCGGGCCGGACTGGTGTCCGGTTTGGTTCCCGTGGCCACGCCCTCGGCCACGGCCTTGACCGCGGTTAAAATCAGATCCGCGGCCATTCCCTCGACCATATGGGTGGTAGCGACCACGCCCTTGTCTCTTTCCACGTCCACGGCCATTATACTTTTGGTATCTCTGGACATGGTTTGCCTCGGTTTCCATCTTAGTGTCCTCGGCCACGTGGGCTTCAGGAAGTGGGGTTGATCCAGGAGGTCTCATCTCGCTGTTTCTCATCAGCAATTCATTGTTCTGCTCCGCAAGCAATAAACAAGAGATCAAACTTGCATAGGTCGTGAAGCCTTTCTCACGATACTGTTGCTGTAGCAACACGTTGCTTGAGTGGAAGGTCGAGAAGGTCTTTTCAAGCATATCCTTCTCTGTCACAATCTCGCCACATAGCTTCAATTTTGAAACTATCTTAAATAGGGCCGAGTTGTATTCATCCACGGACTTAAAGTCCAGGAGCCTTAAGTTAAGCCAATCATATTTGGCCTTAGGCAGTATAACCATCTTCTGATGATCATATCTTGCCTTTAACTCCTTCCAGAGATCAAGAGGATCCTCAAGCGTCAAGTATTGATCTTTGAGACTCTCAACGAGATGGTGGCGTATGATTAAAATCGCCTTATACCTATTTCTCTCGGATTCGTTATTTGCATCATTAATGCATTCACCGAGCCCTTTTGATTTCAGCATGATCTTTGCATCTAAAGCCCATTGCAAGTAATTATCTCCTGAGAGATTAAGGGCTGCGAAGTCCAAATTATTGACTTTCGCCATCTGAGATCAAGCATCGGTTTTTCTCTTAGGATTTTTAGGGTTTCTTTCAACCGCTTTTATTTTATGCACATATCATGCGATTTTAATTCAAGCAAGTTTCCAATTTTAATCCTAACATGTAATTCTAGGTGATAAAAGTAAACAGGAAATTTTCCAAATTCAAATAAGGCAATTTCCAATTTGCGATTTCTATGTGGTCAAACAAAAAGGAAATTTTCCAAATTCAATCCTAACAAGGAATATCTATGATTTTCGGTTTTGGCCAACAAAATTTTAATGGTCCGATTTTTATCATGCAATTCCTAGTTCAATTAGGATTTGGCCAAGCAATAGATCAAACAACCAAATTTGATTTTAATTAAAGCATGCGATTATAGATTAGGGTTTTCAAGCAACCATGCGATTTCAAACAAATAGGATTTTAGGGTTTGATATTATCATGCAAAAGTTCAAGTTCGATTTAGGCCAAACAATCAATCAATCAATTTACAAGCAAATCCGATTTTAGGGTTTTATCTTTTCTTAGGTTCAATTCGATTTTAGGTTCTTAAGAGATCAAACAAGTGGAACAATCAAAATCGGATTTTAGGGTTTGATATACATTAGGTCCGATTTCGATTTTATGGTGTTCTTGAGTTTTAGGGTTTTGATTATACCTTTGATCCTTCTTTTGGGTTGACTGGAAAAGAACCGGAAGCTAAAGACCTCGGAAAACACTTAGGATCGGATCGCACAACTCCGGCGTAGAACGGCGACGGACGGCGGCTGCGGACGGCGGCTACTTAGGGTTTATCAGAGCAAGCTCGTGCTGATAACGTGTTATGAATCGAATGATTTGTGTTGTATTATTATGAGGACCAAAAGTCTCTTTATATAGTGATTACATAAAAGGATAGAAAAGGAAATAGTCCTTTTACTACTTTTACAAGGAAAAGGAAAACATCTACTAATCCTATTGGACTTAGGAGTCCTGACCGCCAATGGATAATGGACTGGGCCGTGGGCCGGTTATGAAGATCCAAATCTCAATGGATTATAAAACAAAAAGGAAAAACATTCAATAAAATGGTTACAAACAAAAAAAATTTTTTGGTAATGTAGTTTCTTGATCGGATCATATTCGAATATCTTTCATACTCGTGATTAGCGTTGAATTTAAGAAATTAAACATAAAGAGAACGACAAAAATCGATGCCACAACACTTTCGAAATTGGTCTGCTAAAACACAGAACATGAACCAATCAACAAACCGTATGATAGTGATATATAAACCCTCAATTCTTCTTGCCACGGCCACACTTGACTTGCACCGCAAGCGTCTTCACAACGTTCTTGCATGAATCCTCCTTGTCCTGTTGGAATGTGCTTTTGTTCACCGGAATCACACACTCTGCTTTCCCCAAACAATGCTGTGACAATAATTTTTGCTGGTTAATTACTTCCCTATAACACAAGCTACACATTATACAAAAAGAAGAAGCAAACTATGATATTTACCTTCTCAACGACTTGCTTTGAAACAGGAACGTGACAAGTACCACGTGTGAAGTTTCCACAAACACCAATAGGGTTTCCGAAGCTAGCGAACTCAACGGCTGCGATCTTTTTAGTGCCTGAGCATTTAAGAGTCGCCGTGAGACTCACGTTACTGGTGATGGCTTGGACTTGGTCTTGCTTCCTAGTCCAATGTCTAACGCTTGGAGTGTAGTTTTCTCCGACATAAGAACAAACAGTGTCTCTGTTGACGACGACGAAGTCTATAAGCTCAGGCTTCACATTAGGCTCTTCCTCGAAGATAACAAGAATGTTATGCTTGGGCTTCAAGAAAGATCTAGGGATGTGATACTCTACTTGCGTAGGTTGACCTAATGGAGACAAGAAAGACATCCAATATCTTCCCACGCCTTCTCCGTTCACCCAAATCAAACCTTTTCCCATTCCGCTCATGCGGATCGCCGCTGCGCTCTGGCTCTCAGGTGCATCGAAGTATGTCTGCAATGTTTCACATTCATTCATTAGAATGTGTTTGGAGATGATTGTAAAATTTCTACATTTCTCACCAATTACATGCTATATAGTCTGATATTTTAATTTCTTTTTATTACCTGGTACCATGTAAGTCCTGGTGCTTTCCCAGAGAATTTTTCCCATTTGACCTTCCTTGAACCTTCCTTGGTGTGGATTTCGAGTCTTTCGCCTTCCATACCGACCTGATCGGAAAACCAGATCAAATCAAGGAGATATATTCTCAATGTTGTGAATCAACTTCAGAGATTAATTTCAAACCTTGTTCCCCCATTTGCTGTTTTCAGTGAGATCAAGTGTTCCAGAAATCAATCCTAAGATGGAAACACTACGAGGTCCGGTGTATCTATGCTCCATGTAAGATCCACTGTCCTGTAAGAACCAAAAAAAGCCCCAACATATAACTTCATCTCTATATTAAATTTCTAAAACTCAGATTTAGAGTTATGTTTTTGTTACTTACTGGGAATCCTGTAAGAACACCAAGCATAATAAGATGATTCTCTCCTGCTTTAAGTGTAACCGGCTTCTGGAAAACAAAGCTCTTCTCGTCATGGCTTCCATGTCCATTTCCTAGTAGACAAAAAGATAAAAATCATTTTTATATAGCTCAGTTTCATCTTTTTAGATCATCTTGCAAAATTCTTACCAAGGTATTCTCCGTTAAGCCAAACGTGCAACGCATGTCCAAGACTAGCAATCCTCACAAGAGTCTTATCTCCTTTCTTCTTAGGTAAGTGCTTCTCATGGACCTTGAAGCTATAAAGCAAAATTAAATTCAATATCCTCTTATTCTTTTATTTGCTTTTTGATGCATAATCACATAAAATGAGTCTTTACCTTGTTGTGTACCATCCATAGTCTGACTTGTCTTTAGTCAAACCGTAAAGCTCAACGGGTATGTAAGAGTCACCTTCGAGTTTACTAGGCAATGTCTCAGTGAAAACTTTGAAATCAAACTTCTTGTTTGCCTATTTAGACTTCATAAAGTTCCTTGAAGTGTGTTGAGAAACAATCTGGTCCACTCCAAAGAAACAAGATCAAGATAAAGACTCTGTTTCTTCTGCTTGAATAAACCGGAAATTAAATGTTATCTTCACCTGTGCAGTGTTGTAAACAACAGTTTTACAATCTGGAAGAATACTAATGGAACGAGGCGCTATCACGTATTCTTTCCCCCTGAATTTAATGGTTTCTGCAGCTTCCGTGTTGTTGTTAGCCAAGAAAGCCGCACAAGACTTCGTTCCAGGCTGTTCGTAGTATCGAATCTGTAATTACAAACAAAAAGAGTTTGAATGCCTCTAAACATTTTGGAATGTTTTTCTTTTTAATTGTGTACATGCTTATGGTAATACCTCTGTATCTTTTCCAGGCTTCTCGGTTCGAGACTGACCCCAAAGAAGTGGTTTCTTGCAGAGGTTAAGAGCACTATGAAGATGCTTAAGATGACCATACTTAGGCTCTCTCTCTAAACCAAACTCATCAAGAGGTGCATCATCGTAGTACCGAGTTGTTACATAATGTGCAGAGGTTCTTCCAAAGTTAGTCCCTCCATGGTACTACAAGATTATAACACAAGTTAAATCCCCGTTTTAAGAATCTGGCTAGTCATTTTCGCAACATTTTGAAAGGCGGTTTATTCGAATGCCGATATTACTATACCATGTAGTAGTTCACATGGCTTCCGTTCTTGGAGAAGAATCGAGCAACTGAGAAAGCGATATCTTCTACTGATCTCTGAGTTGGCGGATCACCAAACACGCGGAACCTGTGAAAGAAATTCACAAGATCTTAACACTTACTATGAATGAATCTCAAGTTTCTACATTTCTAATTTAAGAGTCACAACAACAAAAAAAAACTCACTGAGTAGTCCAATTCTCAGTCCACAAAGATGGTTTGTTTTCTTTGTTTGGACCGGGGAAAGTATCACCGCAATGTCTTCCATTGCAAGCATTGATCTGTGTTCAACATCAAATTCTCAATATGTTTTTCAACATTTTTCAGACAAAACACAATCTGGAAATGAATTAGAAGATTACCATAGGATCAGGAGCGTCGTTCTGCTTGCACATAACCCATGGGATCCCGAGATTCATTGAGTCCACAAGCTTAGATGCCCATTTAATGTAGTTTAATCCGTCTTTTTTATATGCGCGTTGAACCGCGCTATACTCGTTCTCTATCTGCAATATTCATATCCAAATCCATTACAAAACCATTCATATTATATAACCTTCTTTTTTTAAAGTCATTAGGTATATGTGTTAGGGCTTTTATTACCTGTCCTAATATAATGGGGCCTCCTTGTGAAGCAAACAAATTTTCCTCCTTCATTTTGTCGAGTATCATCCGTACATACCTCTCTGTATGTTCCTGCAATAGTTTTTTTGTTTTGTGGTCACATCTTTTTATCTCTTTAATTGTAACAAAACATACTCACACGTTTATACCTTGAATGGTGTGTTGTCTGTACGGAAGAAAATTCCAGGAACTTCTCTAAGCCAATAAGGAAGTCCTCTGATAAAAATGATTTCAAATAAAACGTTTTAAAAGAAGAATTAAGAAAGGAGAAATCAAAATTATAAAAAAACAAAAAGAAGCAATGCATTCATTCGTTACGTACCCATGAGTCCATTCAGCTTGAATAAACGGTCCAAGCCTCAATGTCACATACATGCCATTCTTCTCGATCAACTTTATGAACTTCACCAAATCAGCTCGTCCCGAAAAGTTGAACTAATGAAAAACAAAAAAAAAGCACTCTTTTTTAATATATATTTATGGTTTATATGATCTACAAATCGATTTGTGTTTTTAAATTACCTTTCCTTGTTTAGGCTCGTGCACATTCCAAAAAACATATGTTTGTATCGTGTTCAAACCGCCTTGTTTCGCTCTCTTGATAATATGTGGCCACATCTGCACAAAACCGAAAATCACATATTAATCTCGATATCTACACAAAGAGCCTTTTAATAAATAGAGATTAATTATTGACGAATCAAAAAATAATACTTCAGGAGTGCTTCGAGGATAATGTATAGAGCCAGAGTAAAGAAGTTCTCTTTTGCCATCGATGATCAAAGACGTTCCGTCATAAGTCACCTCCTTACTATTCTTCTTCTTTGCCGCCTTCTTTTTCGCGGCGAAGGATGAAGAAGACGAGAGGAGAACCACAAGAACGGCCGTTAAAAGCCATCGATCAAGAGAATGTTTTCTCATTTAGCTCTCTTCTTTTTTCTTGAATTAATTTTGTTTGTTTTGTGTTGTAGAACAAGAAGCTAAGTTCTCTTGGAACCTCGTCCTTGTCGGAGGAATAAAAAAAACAAGGAGAGCTCAAATAACAAGCTCTGAAAAAAGACAATGATATAAGAGAATGTTTCGCACTCAGCATTTCAGGTTTCGGAGATTTTTACGCGTCTGAAATAGAATCCATCGTTGTAACTCTCAAACTCATTCTTCTTTTTCATTTTGAATTTTTTTTTTTTAATTTGTTTTGCTATTTTTAAAAGTTTGTTTTACCCTCTTTTTCGCCTAATATGGTGGACGAATACATAACTAATTTTTATTATTATTCATTTCCACACAACTGATTCTCTTTAACGGTCAATCAGTGTTTTTAACAGATCTAAACTAGCCAGCTTCAAAAGGTTTCTTACCGTGATCGGTTAAATAAAAGCATCGTTTTTTATTTTTAGAGAAGTTGTATAAAATACGAATTCATAAAATACACATATAGTTGTAGCTGGAAAAAGAAAAAACTATTTTATTTTCATCCCATAAATTTGTGTAGGGTCTTCTTTTGGGGAACGCACCAGCTGATCAAGAAATGCTATTTAATTTAATTTAAGTTTTGTAAAAGAAGAAAAAGGAGGTTTGAAGAAGACCAAGAAGAAAATTCAAGTGCATGTGACTGTGAGAGAGTAGGAAAAAATTAGGAAGAGACTTTGAGCAGCTATTTCTTTGTCTTCTACCTCTTTAACTCTCTCTGTCTCTCTACACCAAAATCCCCAAATCGCGAAAAATTAGGGTTTGAAGTTTGAGAAAGCGGAGAGAGAGATGAGTGCTTCGAGGTTTATTAAGTGTGTCACCGTCGGCGACGGCGCTGTGGGAAAGACTTGTCTGCTCATCTCCTACACCAGCAACACTTTCCCCACGGTCAGCTTAAAGGCTTCTCCTTTTTGTTTTCTCTTTTCTGGTATTTGTTGTTTGTATTCCTGGAAAAGATCTTGGTTGATATTTAGCGTGGGAAAGTTGGATTTGTTGTTGGGTCCGAATGTGCAGGTAGGTTTCTTAAAGCTGAATGATGATGCTTAGGTTTCTGTTGTGGGCTTAACTATCTGGTAGAGTTTGATTTTATGGTCTGATTCCTTCCGTAATGTATATAGATATTCTTGAGATTTTCTAGGAAAGTTACTCAAAGGCTTGTTCTTTTTGGTAATCTGGTGAGAATGATTTTTACTGTAGTGATGATCTTTAGGATTGAGAATCTGTTTTATGATCATATCAACTGTGTTAGAGTTAGATATAACTTTCTGGAGACAATCTTATGGCTAATGTGAGTGGAATTTTCGATGTGACAGGATTATGTGCCAACTGTGTTCGATAATTTCAGCGCCAATGTGATTGTGGATGGAAACACTATCAACTTGGGATTGTGGGATACCGCAGGCAAGTTTACCTTTGATTTGTGGTGTTCTTTCTTGCCTTTTGAATTTGTTCCTCTCCAGAGAGAGTCATTTGTGTGTTTTGACTCGATGAAACAGGACAAGAGGACTACAATAGACTAAGACCTTTGAGCTATCGGGGCGCAGATGTCTTCTTGCTTGCATTCTCTCTCGTCAGCAAAGCTAGCTATGAAAATGTTTCTAAAAAGGTTTGATCTTTTGTCGTCCCCCTGAAACTTCTCTCCTGTTTTATATTGTCTTTTTTAACCCAAAAATCTCATTCGGTGATTCTGATGGAATACTACATTTGGTTTCTTGTTTATTGATTCTCAGTGGGTTCCTGAACTGAGACATTATGCTCCTGGTGTTCCAATCATCCTCGTTGGAACCAAGCTTGGTTGGTTCTTATGATAACTCGATTACCAATATTTCTGTACAGGGGACTTATCTGATATTATGATGACTAATCCTCTTTTAGATCTTCGAGATGACAAGCAGTTCTTCGTCGAGCACCCTGGTGCTGTGCCCATCTCTACTGCTCAGGTACCTTTTTTCTCATACTCTTCTCATGTGATCTTAACTCAATCCTCGGTGTTGAAACTCCTCGTGTTTCATCTTCTGATGGCATCATAACAGGGTGAAGAACTGAAGAAGCTGATTGGGGCACCTGCTTACATCGAATGCAGCGCAAAAACACAACAGGTGAACCTAAATACTTCAATATCTTCATCTAAGTCTTTACCCGTCAAAAACCGCCTGACAGAATCCGAATCCAATATTTTTCAACAGAATGTAAAAGGGGTGTTTGATGCGGCTATCAAGGTAGTTCTCCAGCCACCTAAAAACAAGAAGAGGAAGAAGATAAAATCTCAGAAAGGTTGTTCTATATTGTGATTCAATAAAGAGAAAGGAATCAACTGGAGAATTAGAGCTACTACATCTTGTTTTCTTCTAAGGAAGCAGGAATCTGCTGTTTGTAGTCTGAAATTTGACAAAATCAGAAGAAACTAGTAACACAAGTATTTGTATTCTTTGTTTGCATTTTGATCTGTAAATATACCACGAATCCTTGATTTCTTTGTTTCCTAGACTCTCACGAATCGTTTAGAGATTATTCTCCGATTTGAATTTTTATGTGGTTTCAGCCAGAATTAGCGGTTACTTGTATTGTTGCAGAGATGATTGGAATGTGAATTTAGGGGGCCCTCTCACCCTTTCTTGTTTCTTGTTTAAATATCATAATTTTTGCAAACAGAGCATGTTGGTAAGTTTGATTTCGCCGAATTGTATGACATCATATTTTGTTATTGTTGTTATGTTTTGGTGGTTGATATTTTCAGAACCAAAGTGTTCCACCCAAACAAAAACAGCATTGAAAACATCTGTTTGGACATTCTTTTTTTTTTTGGTTAAAGTTGAAACCATTTCTAAGGTTTCTAAGATTAAAATGGCAAGGAAAGTTGAAACCATTGAAACAATTTTTGTAATAATATTAAGTTTGTTTCGGGTTTAATGTAACGTTTGACTATGATTTTTCGAAAATTTTGTTTGATTAAAATCGTCAACAGTTGTATTAATGGCTGATCTCAAATCTGACCTAAAAAGAAATGAAAATCAAAAAGAAAAAACATGACGATTATGATGTGTATATAAAGGTGACATATTAATGGCTCGTGAAAATAATAACCTTTGATTTTCATCAAATGTTCGTTGATATTTATTTTATTTTTATTTATTTATTTTGTTGATATTTATTTTGATTATGGAGTAAGACGTTTTCCCCCATCGGAGATAGAGTATTGATTTAATTTGTGGTCATAAGCTTGGCTTTATCATTTACCAAACGAACCTCGTTTGTTGATCAATCTCTTTCTTTGCGTTAACTGCCTCTCGATTCAGACCCACGCATTATTCGACTCCCACAATACTAAATTATTAAGATATCTCAGCTATGTGTCAGGACTTTTAGCGAACTAATATTCACCTAAAACACCTTTCAATCACAATAGAAGACTTATATAATCTGTTCCACACCTAAAAACTTTCCTCTCACATGTTTTCTTCGCTAGGCACTAAAATTTATTTTCTATTTCTTTTATTTTTTTCTAATATAAAACGTGATGATCTTTTGTATTCTTCTATTGATCAAAAGTGCGATACATGAAAAAAAAAAAGGAAATTAAAGAACTCTTGTCTTTTTTTGCTATGAAAATTTAAAAAAGTGCTCATGTGTGTATTAAATTTTAAGATTAATATCTGACATAAATTCCATATATATATATGTATTATTGATCTACGGATGCAGTTGCAAATTATGAAGACGAGACGTGACAGAGGTGGAGCCAGATTAAATTCCCTTTTATTATCTATTACAACTGATTAACCACTGATGTCAATGATTATGATATATACTTTTTAGAATTACGAAATATAGTTTTTTTTTTTTTGGTTAAAGGGCCTTCAGAATTATAGTAGTTTACGTGATTGTTTCTGGAAAATCGTAACAATAGCCTATAAGTACGAGTACGAACCATTTGTTTTTCAATTGATTCAATATTAGAAAATGGAACGTGTACAATGCATTAACCTGTTTGTGGTTTATGACGTCATGATTCACAAAATACAGTGATAAGATCTACCTAAAATATCAATCTACTCGAGCCAAAATCCTTTTTAAATTAGACTATTTTCATTTCTTTAAAAACAATACTTGCATATGATATTATTGAGCTACAGTTTGTCATTTGTTTTCTAATGTGTTCTCCTTTGGCTGTTCATTAACAGTTTAACCCACATTTCAAAGTTGTTTTTAAAAAAAAAATGTCATTTCTTAAAAATATACCATTTGGTACACATGCATGATTGATTCTGGATACACAAAATATTCAGACAAGGAGTTGTTCAAAATCTCACCAGTCACCATCAGATTACCGGATATATACTTTAATATAACTAACTTCAGAAGAAATAAATTTACTAATCAATTCAACATTAGAAAAAGCTTCCCATATGTGTCAACTCTTCCAAATCATAAATTACATTATTATTAACATTTTACTTGTCTTACTTGCCTACTTTATTAAAACGGAAAAAAATATCTTAGATTTATCAATTCTTCTCATGTCTCCCAAAAAAAAAGTGGAAGTTTTTAATATATATATATGAAGAAGAAAGGTAGGTGCGTAGTGCACACGGACTTTGTTCATTTAATTACCGAGCCATCGCCGTACGTAGGAGGAGAGCCTTCAAGGCTTTACTTCAGTCAAGGCGTGTTCGTTACGCTTTACCCGCAATAGCCAGTGGTCACACACTCAAGAAACTCCTTATAATCACCGGATAACGAGGGTTTCCCGCGAAATTTGCCGGTTTCCGCTACTCCTTTAAATAATTTTAAAAAGTCTAAATTATTAACGAGCATAAAATCAGTAAAAACAAAACTAGTCACTGTCTTCTGTTTGCTCTCACTCCTCTTCCCTAAAATCTCTCTCTCTCTCTCTCTCGCAGACAATATTCTTGATCCGATCGGTTGATCTTTGATAATTAAACTCGTTAATTAACAAATTCAATCCTCTTTCTATGATTTCATCATTAGATGATTCAAGAAGATCAACACTTGCGTCTTACAAAAATCAAGTCCTTTGATGTGTAAGATTTTATTTATTTATTTATTTTTGGATCCATCTTCTATTAGTCGTAGGCTCGTAGCAGGTACGTACAAAATGCTGCTGCTGATGGTACATGGCGGCAGATTTCGATTCTAATTATTTAAAGACCGAGTTTAATAACAAACGTAACGAGTTTTGGTAACACTATCTTGTCCCGTAATGCTTATTGTTTATCTTTTTTTAATCCATCTCTGCTACTATTTATCTACAGAAGTGACATGAATTTTAAATTTAACAAAGAAAATATTATCTTTTTCCTTTAGTTTGTTTTCATTCCTCTGTTTTTATACAGATAACGAGCATTTAGCTCTCAACTTGTCACCAAGAATTGCCAGAGCTCATTTTGTTTCAACGATTCAGAAGTTTCTGGATCTTCTCTGGTAACAAAAACAGAGAACTTGCTGAGAAATGGGTTCTTGACAAAGTTGCAGAATCTGGAGATTTCGTTATAGTAAAGACAAGATTTTGAACAAATGGTAACATGTTTTTTTTTTTTTTTTTGGGGTTACTTTTTTGGTAACATGTTTTTTTGTGGTCTTGATAACAGATTGAGTTCAAAGGAGAAGTTTCAAAAGGAAGTTCGGTTAACTATATATAGGAGCAGTGGCTTTGGTTAACACTTCAGTTCATAAGATAGATTTGAGGCCAAGCTCTGAACTTTTTTATGGTGAATGCAAGTCCGGCGAATCAAGAGTTATAAGTGAAGAACTCTTGAAGATGGGTGAAGAAAATAGGAAGATTTCAGGAAGATCGGTTTCGGTTCCATCGATAGACATATCGTTAGACCAGAAACTAGGCTGGCCTTTGCTTATAAGAGCCTCTTCAGGGACACCACAAGTTCACCATTGGCGCACACGGAAAGTCTCAGTGGTCGATTGGGTCATGAGCTTACCTGACCGGTTTCCTAATCATCAGCAGAATCTAAGCTCTGAGATAAGCTTTGTCAAGAAACAACTTAATGACATATTGAGAGACAACAACAAATGGTTCAACTACAATGTTCTTAAGACGGCAACATCAGATTTCTCTCAAGGTACTCTGTTTTTTTTTCTCTCTCTCACTCTCTCTCTGTTTCTCCTTGTTACTAGCTATATGCGTAGCTGAGTTTTGGATTAATCTTTGCTTTTGTATGACAGAAAATCTGATTGGGAAAGGAGGATGCAATGAAGTGTACAGAGGAATTATTAAAGGTGGAAAAGGCATTGCAGTGAAAATCTTGAAATCATCATCTAAAGAAGCTATGACAAATTTTGTTCATGAAATCGACATTATTTCTTCTTTGAGTCACCAAAACATCTCACCATTACTTGGTGTTTGCGTCCAAGACAATGATCTAATCTCCGTTTACAACCTTTCATCCACAGGAAGTTTACAGGAAACCCTTCACGGTAACACAACACTCCCAGCTTCATATATATAAATCCCCTGTCGACTTGGTATATATATATAAAGTATGATGATTGATTATGCAGGTAAGCAAAAGAATAAGCATGTCTTATCATGGGAAGAGAGATTCAAGATAGCAATCGGGTTAGCGGAAGCGTTGGATTATCTTCATAACCGATGTTCTAGGCCAGTGATTCACAGAGATGTGAAAACTTCCAATGTTCTTCTCTCAGATGAGCTCCAGCCTCAGGTAATGAAAGCTTTTGATTTTGTTTTCTTCTGCTAATTTTTCTTTATGAACTCATGAGAGACCGATTGTTTTGATTACGATTTTGAGAATAGTTGTCAGATTTTGGGCTGTCAATGTGGGGACCCACGACATCTTCTAGATATTCAATACAAGGTGACGTTGTAGGCACGTTTGGATACCTGGCGCCGGAGTATTTCATGTACGGAAAAGTCAGTGATAAAGTTGACGTTTACGCCTTTGGAGTGGTCCTGCTTGAACTCATATCTGGAAGAAATCCTATTTCACCTCACAATCCAAGAGGTCAAGAGAGTTTGATCATGTGGGTAAGTTTTTTTCTTTTCTTTTCCGCTGGTTACTTGTAGCGTAAGCAACACTTAGTAAAATCCTAAACAGAGATAACTTGGGATACAGGCAAAGCCGTTGATAGAGACCGGGAATTCAAAAGGGCTGTTGGATCCAGAAGTAACAGAGATATTCGACGAGTCTCAATTTCAGAGAATGGTTATTGCTGCCACACATTGCCTCACAAGATCAGCCACACATCGTCCCAATATCAGACAAGTAAGATTTTGTTTCCTTTCTCTAAGAAATCTAGGTTTGTCTTTCAAGAACTAATCTTTAATGTTTCTTCAGATACTGAGACTTCTAAACGATGAAAACGGAATCGATAAATGGATTAAAGAAGAGGAAGATAATGAAGATTGCTTTGATGACGAGGTTTACCCGAATTTCAGCGCGGAATTACACTTGAGCCTTGCGATGCTTGAAGAGGAAGGCGATGAATCTGCATCCATCAGCACCATGGAGAGAAGTAACAACAGCCTCTTTTCTTCTTCTTGTTCATTTGGGGAGCTTCAACCTTAGAGCACTCTGCTTTTAGTTATGGTTTTTTACTTAGTGGCTTCAAAAGTAAAAACTCCCTACCATTTCCAAGACGAGTGATTCTCAATATCAAAAACGCCGCCGTCAAAATGCGATTTGTGGGATGCACTAATTCCAATTGGCGAAGGGTCAATCTCGACAGCTGTATCTTTGTTTGATTGATATCTAATAGGCATTTTGTGTGAGTAGACTTGTCATTCTATTTTTCAGCTTAAAACAAATATTATTCACACTAGTAAAATGCTGATACGAACTTTCTTTCAATGGAGAATACATTACATTTTATAATAGCTTGTTTTGGACAAGTGGGTGAAAAGAGAGAGTTTAAAGAAGTTTTTTTTCCCAAAGCAGCTTTGTCGCAAAGAGAGATGGTGACCGCAGAGAAGAGAGAAAAGAAATGACGAGTGCATTGATATTAACTTATTAAGACATCTGATATGAGCAAGAGTACGAAATATGATTTTTCAGTTTCGAACCGGCTCCTTTGTAGAAAAAGTCTATTCTTTTTTTAATTATCAATAAATGAATTTTGCCGTCCAAAAAAAACTAATACAAAGTCATGAACAATAAAAATTAGCTAAATTTATTCTTGCCAAGGTAACTTTAGGAATTTTTATTACTTATATATATAGTACAGCTAACATTTAATAGTAATATATATATATATAGTTTTATGACTTTTTATGATCAATTAAGCCAGTATAATATGCAAAAACGTTACAATGTAAGTGTTCCTATATTTAAAAATTATATGCATATTAAAACCAAAAAAAAAAAAAAATTATATGCATAGTAAATGTCTAACATCTCCAGAACTTGTGATATAAAATATAATCAATTTATCAAACGAGTACAATCATGAGTTTTTATATATAAATTCAAGTAACGATAATGTTTAATTTCATAAAAAATATTTATATTTAACTCTCATTAAAGAAAAGTTTATTTAAGAAATCAGGTTATTTTTAAAATATATATATGCTGGCTTGAGAAACATGCCACCTTTTTTGGTTTTTGATAATATAACATGCCATATGTTGTTTAATGTTTATGTATATATTTGTCCTTATTCGCATTCGGGTTGCTTGAGATCCAAAACAAAACTGACTATATATCTGGTGCAATCATATAGATAAAAGATGAGGGGTTATACTATTGCTTGGACTTTCATAATATATAGTAGTAACTATATTCATTACATGTATTGATGTAGACAATAAATGGGTTATGCTAATTATAATTTATTGGCGTTTACGGGTCTGCATAAAGTTTTAAAATACAAAATAGTGGTAATGTGGGCTCTAATGTTTAAAGTATTGTTCGATTTGTTATCTATTAAAAAAATTGGAGGGTTTTCAAACCATATAGAAGAAGAGTGACCTACAAAGTAAAATTAATTACATCGTTACACCCATAATTCAATTTAAGGGATATATAGATAGAATTGCGATGTTCTGTTCTGAAATTTGAAGGTCCCTCTGACACATCTATCTATCCATAGCTTAAAGAAGCTTAAGTCAGATCGTAATGAAATCAGATTGTATGCAAAGGTAACAACAAAAATCGAGCTCATTTCAAAGGGGACGTCGGGAAGAGAATTAAGAACATAGAGAATATCGAATAAATTAATTAATTTATATAAGTATCCCCACTAGCCAAAAGATAGTATAATATTTGCACCAAACCTTCTTTTCTTAAAAAAATATACAAAGTACAAACCCTAAAAGAAAGCTACGTCTCTCACGATCACTAATGTTCACATCAACCAACCATTTAAATAAGAGAAGCTTTCCAAAAGAGAGAAAAATAACAAGCTGAAGATAACAGATTTATAGATGGTGATTAAAGATCTATTTATTTTTTAATCACAAAAGATATAGTAATTCTGGTGATTAAAATCTAATTGTTTTCTTAATCACAAAAGATATCTTTGTTTTTCATATAACGACGTGGGATCTTGTTGTCTATATTTTTTTTTTTGTTCAAAATTGTCTTGCATATATATATTACAACAATACGTATTGCAATTGGGAATTTCAGTGTACAGCGATAAAAACTTAATTACTACTAATAGATATATTAAACTGCTTATGTGCTTCATACGAATCTTTGGTCTGGTTTTGGAAAAACGTTATAGATGTATATAAAAGAATGTGATGCGCATCATCATCTAAAATTATTAGCCGGTATGAATAAATACAACACATATCACTCCATATATATACTCGTCCAAGTCTATATACTTTTGCAATATTCGATGTTAGAGATGGGTTCAACATTTTCTGGTCGATGTCTCCACTCGAAAGTGGCGTTTGATTATTCATATTTCTCAATATCTTTTTCACGAGACAAAATTAAATGAGATGATGTTACAAAAATAAATATATGTAGCATGTAATTTTCAAGAATGTATTCGAAAAAAACAAAAAAAAAAACGAATGTGGATTTAAAAACAGGTAACGAAAACAAAGTCCTGATGAAAAAAAGTCGGGACGGTTTTTTTTCCTTTTAAAAATGAGTAAGGGGGTGATTGGCGTTTGGCTGTTAGGGCTGTAATGCATTTCACAGTCTTTACAGTTCAAAAAATAACCAATCATACTTTTTTTACTTTAAAATATTTAAAAGCCTTAAAAGTCATTTTCAAAATTTCCTTCTTGCTTTTTTATTTTTTTCTACAGCCATCTTTTAATCACTTTTTCCACTTTTCTCTCTCCTCATCTCTCATATATTCAATGATTTTGGGTTTGTATTTACTTTTTTTTTTAAATTCAATAGCATAAATAAATAATTGTTTCTTTTTTTTGCTTCCCAAAAAATCAAAATCTTTCTCTCTATCTTGTATAAATTTTATAACAAATAAATTTTAACTTATTAATTATTCATATTTTTTTCTCTTTCTTTTAAGATCCATTTTATTCTATTATTGGATTAATTTTTAAATTTATTTGTTTTCCATATAAAAAAATTCAATAAAAAATAAAAAAAAATATTTATTTTGAATACTTATATTTACAACAAAATAAAAATAAACAATTTCTATTCTAGATAAAAAAAT
>JAHZTW010000001.1:168441893-168513393 GCA_020283515.1 Alliaria petiolata | reverse complement strand
GTTTCGCCGAGTTAACCTACGCAACCTTTTGTCTTCCATGAAGTATTATAACTCAGCCGTGAAGTATAATAACTCAGCCGTGAAGTATAATAACTCAGCCGCGAACTTACCGGAGCAAGTTTGTTCGTGAAAAGGAGAGATTTTTAGCCGAGAAAACGAAGAGTCCCCACTCGAGTTCGTGAAAAAGGAGACGAAATGCGATGGAGATAAGAGAAGCGACCGGAAGAGATGATACGACAGTGGAATTAGGGTTCGACTTCGGAATCGCCGAGAGAGAGGTTTCGCCGCGAGAGAGAAGTTTTTTTCCCGAAACTGTATTTCATGACGTGGATTTAGTTTTATTCATGTTAATGAGGTGGATTAGATATTAATGAGGTGGATTAAACTAATTTTGGTTAATCATTTTTAAATTAAAAAAATTGCAAATTAATGAAAGATGTTTATTGTAATTACACAAGGGAAATATCTGAATAATTTTTTAAAAATATATAATATTTTAGTAATAAACTAACTTTTGTGTAATATCTGAATAATTCTTTCTTTTTTAATTATCAATAAATGAATTTTGCCGTAAAAAAACTAATACAAAGTCATGAACAATAAAAATTAGCTAAATTTATTCTTGCCAAAGTAACTTTATGAATTTTTTATTACTTATATAGTACAGCTAACATTTAATAGTAATATATATAGTTTTATGACTTTTATGATCAATTAAGCCAGTATAATATGCAAAAACGTTACAATGTAAGTGTTCCTATATTTAAAAATTATATGCATATCAAATGTCCAACATCTCCAGAACTTGTGATATAAAATATAATCAATTTTTCAAACGAGTAATCATGAGTTATTATATATAAATTTCAAGTGACAATAATGTTTAATTTAATAAAAATATTTATATTTAACTCTCGTTAAAAAAAAAAAATTATTTAAGAAATCAGGTTGTTTTTTAAATATATATATGCTGGCTTGAGAGACATGCCACATTTTTTGTTTTTGATAATATAACATGCCATATGTTGTTTAATGTTTATGTATATATTTGTCCTTATTCGTATTCGGGTTGCTTGAGATCCAAAACAACTGACTATTTCTGGTGCAATCATATAGATAAAAGATGAGGGGTTATACTATTGCTTGGACTTTCATAATATATAGTAGTAACTATATTCATTACATGTATTGATGTAGACAATAAATGGGTTATGCTAATTAATTTATCGGCGTTTACGGGTCTGCGTAAAGTTTTAAAAATACAAAATAGTGGTAACGTGGGCTCTAATTTTTAAAGTATCGTTCGATTTGTTATCAATTAAAATCTGGAGGGTTCTTCAAACCAAATAGAAGAAGAGTGACCTACAAATGTAAAATTAATTACATCGTTACACCCATAATTCAATTTAAGGGATAGATAGAATTACGATTTTCTGTTCTGAAATTTGAAGGTCCCTCTGACACATCTATATAGCTTAAAGAAGCTTAAGTCAGATCGTAAATAAATCATCTTGTATGCAAAGGTAACAAAAAAACTCATTTCAAAGGGGACGTCGGGAAGAGAATTAAGAACATAGAGAATATCGAATAAATTAATTAATTTAAAGAAGTATCCCCCACTAGCCAAAAGAAATATAATTTTTGCACCAACCCTTCTTTTCTTAAAAAAAATATACAAAGTACAAACCCTAAAAGAAAGCTACATCTCTCACGATCGCTAATGTTCACATCACCCAACCAATTTAAATAAGAGAAGCTTTCCAAAAGAGAGAAAAATAACAAGCTGAAGATAACAGATATATATAGAGATGGTGATTAAAGATCTATTTATTTCTTAATCACAAAAGATGTAGTAATTCTGGTGATTAAAATGTAATTGTTTTCTTAATCACAAAAGATATCTTTGTTTTTCATATAACGACGTGGAATCTTGTTGTCTAAATTTTTTTTTTTTTGGTTCAAAATTGTCTTGCCTATATATATTACAACAATACGTATTGCAATGGGGAATTTCAGTGTACTGCGATAAAAACTTAATTTCTACTAATAGATATATTAAACTGCTTCTGTGCTTCATACGAATCTTTAGTATGGTTTTGGAAAAACTTTATATAGATATATATAAAAGAATGTGATGCGCATCATGATCTAAAATTTTTAGCCGGTATGAATAAACACAACATACATCACTCCATATTATATACTCGATCGTCCAAGTCTATATTACTTTTGCAATATTCGATGTTAGAGTGTACATTTTCTGGTCGATGTCTCCACTCGGAAGTAGAGTTTGATTATTCATATTTCTCAATATCTTTTTCACGAGACAAAATTAAATGAGATAATGTTACAAAAATAAATATATGTAGCATGTAATTTTCAAGGATGTATTCGAAAAAAAAACAAAAAAAAAAGAATGTGGATTTAAAAGCAGGTAAACAAAACAAAGTCATGATGAAAAAAAGTCGGGACGATTTTTGTCCTTTTAAAAATGAGTAAAAGTAAAACTAATAAAGACCGTACTTGATAAATTATTAGTATTGAAAACTTGACAGGACAATTTTCATTTCTTTTTTTTTCCGTCAACTTGACAGGACAAATTAAGAAGAGAAAAAAAAAACAAATACCCAACCGTTATTTTATTCCTTTGAAGTCAATGTTTTGTTTTTTTCTCATGTACATCCATGTTAGTCTTATTACTTATATTATTATGGTTATTAATATACAAACTATAATAAATAAAGATAGAAGATGCTGAGCTCCAATCACGTTCAAGTATGTAATTTGGAAGGAAATAATTAAACTCTAATTAAGAAAAGAGTTATATATAAAATAAAAAAAGAATCTCTCTGCAACTGGAAATCAATCGTTCTCGTACGTCCATGTCTTTTCTCCGGCCACCGAAATGATGCCATCTGTTTAGTGCGTCTTTACAAATCAACGGCGTCGAACCTCCTCCGTTTCCTCCCCCTTACTCTATAAAACTCCTCTTACCTTCCCATCTCTCTTCGCAAATTCGATATTTTAGGGTTTTCCTTGGATCTCTCTTTGCTCAAAGGTACGGGTTTCTTCTTACTTTCAGATCGGATACTTGAATTTTTCTGCAGAAATTGAGTGCTGACTTTTGCTGAATTGCTCGGATTGTTGTAGGATTTGATTGATTTGGGAGCTCGATTTTTGACTAGTTGATTCGGCCAAGTTTGAATTGTACCTAGAAATCATCGATTTTGGGGGTTGGTGTGTGTGGTGAATAGAGAAGTTAGGATTACTTTATTCGTGGTTGGTGGGTTCTAGTAATGGAAGACGGCGAGCTCGAATTCTCGAACCAGGAAGTGTTTTCGAGCTCGGACATGGGTGAGTTGCCGCCAAGCAACTGTTCGATGGATAGTTTCTTTGATGGGCTTCTGATGGATTCTCATCAAGCTGCTTGTACACACACCCACACCTGTAACCCCACGGGACCAGAGAATACGCATACTCACACTTGTTTCCATGTCCACACCAAGATTCTACCGGAAGATAGCGATGAAAAAGTTTCCACTGATGATACAGCGGAGTCCTGTGGGAAGAAGGGCGATAAGAGACCCTTGGGAAACCGAGAAGCCGTTAGAAAGTATAGAGAGAAGAAGAAGGCTAAAGCCGCTTCCTTGGAGGAAGAGGTCACAAGGCTTACGGCGATCAATCAGCAGCTGGTGAAGAGGTTGCAAAGTCAGGCTACCTTGGAAGCTGAGGTCTCGAGGCTCAAGTGTTTGCTTGTGGATCTAAGAGGGAGGATAGACGGGGAGATAGGATCTTTTCCTTATCAGAAACCTATGGCTCCAAACATTCCCTCTTTCTCGCACATGATGAATCCCTGTAATGTACAGTGCGATGACCAAGTCTATTGCCTTCAGGATGGGTACGGAGGGAATAGCCAAGAAGTTGCGTCGATCAATGACCAAGGTTTAAGTGGTTGTGAGTTTGACCAGCTACAGTGCATTGCTAATCAGAACTTAGTTGGCAATGGAAACGGATCATTCAACAACGCCACTGTATCTGCCTCTAACAAGAGAAAAGGTGACTCCTTTATACCTTACCTTCTCCTCTCTAGATAATTTAGATTCTGCGGCTAACTGTGAAGATCCAGAGGTTGTTTGCTTACTCTTGCCTTAGTATGTTTCAGATAATACGAAGCAAATTTGTGATATTTCCTTTAAGTTTGCCTATCATTTGATAGACTTTATCATTGTTTTCCGACTGTTAGTACGAGCTCACTCATGCTTTTTGCTCTTCATTTCAGGTGGACATCGTGCACCTAAAGCAGTTTGAAGCATCATCAAGCCTGTACCATCTATTTCCACCAGGATAGATATTGTATTCCAAATAAGTTGTAGGGTTCAGCTGCAGAATCAGCTTCACTCAGGTTCCTTTTGTGTTTGCATTTTTTGTTTTTTCTGATTCTTTTTTTTTGAATCTCATTTCCTTCCATTGTATTTCCGTGTTGAGTGCCGTACAATAAGGATGATTTGTTAATACAAACTCAAATTTTCCGTATGTTCCTTACCATTTGTTTTCATACTTGAGTAGCTTCTTCATACGTTAATGCAGAAGAAGTTGATTGAATATTAGATCTATGTATTGTTTTTGGCTACAGAAGTTATTGATAAGATGCATGAAATTTTTAACTGCTGAATGACAGCTTTAAGGTGTTGGTGTGGAGTTTCCTTGATGCTCCAAGTGAAATCACTGAGCAGGTGAGTTATAAAAGATTCACTTCCTGAGAACTCCTACCTTATATGCATCATTAAAAAAAAAAAAACAGCTATACCCAGATTCGGTATTAAGGCAGGAATTCGACTTCCCGTTAAGCATCATGTTGCTTGTGAAGAACAAGGATGACTAAGATCCTGAGGGCCTGTCTCTGCTCTACCTTTACTGTAAGATTAAAATGTTCTCACAAAGAGTGATCACAGATTGCTTGGCAAAATCTTTTGTTGATCGGAATGTGATCTGTAGTCTAATTTTTCAATTGAACCAATCTCAAAATCGGATTTTGCAATAGGGTTTAGTTAACCATCAAACTTAAGAATCAGAGCATACACAGCATACACCAACGTTGTTTATATAGATTGGCTCAAACACGTTATCAACACTTGTAACGAGTCATCATCATTCACAAAAAGACTTGAATCATTTCTGATTTTCATTGGTATGTTGTGCATTTTGGCCGCCTTCATCATCATCATCATCGCGGTAGATGCTTTCTGCCATCTGCCAGACCTGAAGACTGTTGTCTTCAGCTACGCTTGCGATGACCCAAGGCTCGTCCTTGTTCCAAGCAAAATCTGATATCTTGGCCTTGTGGCCTCCATGAGAGAAAAGCAGCTCAGGTGGACCATCTTCTGCATCCAACTCTATCTCGAGCTGCTCATTCCCGACCCTGGCCGATCCATCAAGTTGAAACTAATTAATCCAATTTCAATTATGAGGCAAAAGTAAAATGAAATTATCTATTATGGTACCTATTGATATCCCAGACCATGAGTCTTCTGTCCTCGCCAGAAGATGCAAGCACTGTTTCATGGTTGGGATCCCACTCCACTTGGAAAACTTCTCCCCTGTCACAAAACCCTCCCAGTCCTCAGTTACCAACATTTGATCGAATATAACTATAGATCGTAGAAGCTGAGGATTCAGAAACTGTGAAGAAAGTGAGAAACTATGGGAGAGGCATACTCGTGTCTGCTCAGGACATGTAATGGAGTAGTCAGCTTGCGGAGGTCAAACAAGGCGACAGTCGAGTCTGAGGAAGCTGTGGCTAATACCCATTCATTAAACGGATTGAAAGAAAGATAGTTTATCTACAAAACACAAGATAGTGTAGAATGGTCATGACTCATGAAGAATGTCAATTGCAGAGTCTTTTAAGGGTTAACACAGCAAAACTGGCATGCCGGATTGCGAGATTCTCTGATAATAACTTCCAATTATCTAATTATAGCGAGACGTTAATCTTGCGCAATCAAACCTCGGTCATGTAGCAGGTATCCTCTAATTCGCAGATTAGACATAATAGGGAGACAGAAAGTTAAGAGATGGTTTATACCTCTCTCTCGTGAACTTTGACTTGGTGTTGCATTTGGTTTGTCCGTAAGTCCCATATCACCAATTGACAATCATCACCCGCCGACCCAAATATGTTCTCATTCTTCATGTGCCATGCTACATCTTCGATAATGCTTTCATGTCCCTAAAACAATGTTTCAGGAATAAAATCACACGCAGCAAAGCCCAAATCTTCTGAGATTCAGGAGAAAGAAAAACAAAGCTACTCTCAACTTACCTCATACACATGCATTGCATTCAAAGCCTTGTCATTGGCAGTAGCTGAAACATCCCAAAGGCAGATTTTCTGATCTTGTGAGCCACTCAAAAGATAACCCTCCTTGAAGGAGCTCCAAGCCAATCCATAACCTTCTTGTTCATGTCCCATTAGCCTTAGATCAGGATCACACTCACTTGTTTGGGGCTTTGCAGAGTGTCTGGCGTAGTCAAACAGAAACACCTCAGACCCACTTGTTTTAGCACCCACAAGAGTCGGCTTTTGGGGCATACACCGCGCTCTGTTCACTTCCCCATCAACACGTATCTTCTGCCGAATCTCCACCTGCAAAGGATAGTTTTTTAAAAGTGTCTCAGTCTCTACTAGTAATGACTAATGCTCTATGGTATGGAGAATAGTTGCAACTTGCAATCAAAAACTCTCCTGCATACTGATACGCAGTTGCGGAAATCAATTCGAAGATCTAAATACTCAGGAATGTTAATTGATTTCCGTCTTCACTTTAAGCTAGTACTTTCGTCGAACACATGGTGTGCGCAGAACACAACATGTAAAAATCAGCAAAAAGTGAAGGAGCACCCAAGAGCCAAGAGTCAGTTACCTTGGGGACTATATGATCTTGGTCTCTGCCGCCTAATCCTGGCTCAGCGTCTGGTGTCGGGATAACGACGTCGGCGACCATTAGAAAATCCGGAGCACCACCGGAGGTGTGGGTCCCGAGGATAAGCTTATGGACGGCGAAGTAAGGATTCTTCGCGTACGGAATCGGCTTCGAAGGGACCCAATGGAGAGTGAGAGATGGCCATTCGAGCGGGTGGGAGATCATAAGGTCGTAGAGAAATGGCGTGTTCCTTTTCCACACAGAGAACTCTTCCTCCACCTGATCCAATCCCGCCTCCCCTTTTCCCTCTTCCGCCGCCATATCTCTATCTCTCTCTTCTCTTCTCTTCTCTGCTCTTGAGGATTTTTTTCTGGTCGAGTTTCCCGCCAAAAAAGGTAGATAGATGAGAGGAGAGGGAGGGTTATGAGCAAAGCGTGCAATGCTGCTTCCGTCGTCCAAAAGGAAACGCCTTGCCGTTTATATATATACACACGGCATGCATTTATGTTCCAGTAATATCAGGACGACCTGTTTGTTGTTACGAAAGTTTGAGCTGAAAATTGAAACAGTATTGGACTATTGTTTCGGAGGCCCAACTAGGGCTTAATTATTTATTTATGTAAGGCCCAATTAGGGCTTAATTATTTATTTATTTTTATTTTATTTTTTAGGGCTTAATTATTTATTTACGTAAAACCTAACTCTCCGAAACAAAATTCTTTTTATTAAATTATTTTCTAACTTTCTTTCATTTTCTGGACCGAACACTACTACTAGCTTTTGCAAATGTGATTATTCTCCAATAAATTAGAAGATTCTCTCTAAAATGTAACGTTGGCGAGGACAAAGACGGGACACATATGGCTTGTGTGGTGTTTTGGAATTTTTATTTGTTAATATGCCAATCACATCCAAATTGATGACAAAACACTTCAGAGAAAATCCATGGTTAACTGATAAACTTTACCAACGAACACAACAGTATTCCTGTCAAAACCAATGCTGGTGGGTGACAATTAGCGACAACTATTTGGATTGTATGCTATGTATCCCATGTTCTTTCCTTATATTCAATGATAATCCTAAATTTGCTCATATTTTCTCTCATTTCATAATTACAGCATAACCGTGAGATGCTTCCTTTTAAATATTTAATTAGTGACAACTAAACTAATAATTCCATTTCATCATGGCTATAATGATTAAATGAGCACCGCAAGCTATCAAATTTGCATTATCTTTTTGTTATTAGTCAATTCCACCGAACTAATTATGTCCAAGGGAAAAAGAAATGTCAACTTTCTAAATTCTTTTTTTCCTTCCAAAATTATTTGGGCAGCTTACCAAATCGCAAGAGTTTTACTTTCTCTATATACGCAAATCAAATTAGTTCTTCGTACTATTTAGTCGCCATTCCAATAAGTTCTTAATCATTTTTTACCTAACATAGTAAAACATAACCCAAGAAAAAAAAAAAAAAACCAATTCATAATCATACAATTGATATTTTTAACTCGGTCTTAATCTTAATACATTACATTTACATACCCAACATATATAAACAAACCAAACAAAAAAAAAATGGAAAGGAACAACAAAGTAAATCACATGATAACACAAGCGGAGGCGTTCTCGTCGCTAAACGCCGTAGTATAACGAACCTCAGTGGAGCTAGCACGTGCGAGCCGCGACACGTGTGGATCATACTCAGTGTTCCTGACGTAGCCAGTGGGAGCTCTGTTATCGTAGACACCAGAGGCATAAGGATGAGCCACAACGTCGTAAGGAACGAAAGGATAGAGCTCGGCTCTTTTACCGGTCCGGTGAATGATCCGAGCCACCACTTTGTTTGCCTCAACGTAACCAACCACTGTCACTTTCTGAGCATTTGGCTCGATGGTTACATCTCTCACTCCTTTCATTCCTTCTAAGGCTCTTCTCACTTTCCTCTCGCATCCTTCGCAATCTATCAAAACCCTCACATCCACCGTCTAGTAGTAGCATATAGTTTCAACCACGATATATTATAAAGAAGTGATTAATTATGTATGATGGAATATATATATATATATATATATGTATGATTAATAGATTGATGAAGTTAATTACCTGTAGACTTTTGTGTTTCCTGGAGCTTCCATGGGAGCGATCGAAATATTCAGAGACGTGGTCAAGAACGCCCATTTGTTCTTCTTTTCTTGGTTTCTTCTTTTGGGTTTGGAGAAAAATAAACTAGACAGAAAGAGAAACCTTGAGATTTCGAGATGTATGATATGATTTTATTTTATTTTGGTTTTTTCAACATAAAGATGAGTTTTAAATTTTGGAAACACGACCTACCAAACTCTATAAGTAGTTTTAGACCATATGTTTATATTTATATATGTTCTGATATTTTGTATCAACTTTGGTGACTTGGGTGTGAGTTTGACTACCGAACAACAAGAAAAGCCAATACATATACATATTTCACGGTGTGCATAATCTTCTTATAAAAAGACTTTAATCTCTATATATATATATGTGTCGCTTTTGTTATATATCCACCTTCCAGTGTGGCAATAATTAAACTTGACAGATAGATGAAATAGACATCTGCAATATAATTCATGCTTGCTATTGATCGATTTAAATAGTTTTTAAGATATCTCTTTTCGCAACTATTTTAAATCTGACTAAACAATTAGATAATTGATGGTTAATAATTTGGGATTGGGAGTTGGAATCTCTTCTCTCAAGATGGACGGCTGCTCATGTTTACGTAATGGTGGATCACTCTTGGCATGATTATAATATGCACAAACAAAATTATGTTTCAACATCATGTTTTTGTTATGGTTTTAAAATTGATAACTCTTAAGAAAATATTGATTTTTTTCTTACATATAAGATTTTGTGAAAACCACGTCTCATTTTCAATTTTCTTTTCTAATAATCTCTATAATTTCATCACGAAGATAAACTACTTGTTCCATAACAAGTAACAATAACGAGCGATAATATTATATATTATATATGTGTTATCTTGTGAACAGCCATCTATATATCTATAAATTAATATTTAATAAATTAATAAAAACTATAAATTAATAAATCTATTTGGTCATGAATTTAGTCAGTTTAAAATATAACACAATTTGATAAGATAATAAAATAACAAATTTTAAAAAATCATATACAAATATATGGTTCTATTAATATTATTAAATAATTATTATTATCTATTATCTTCATTTCACATAGTAAGTGATGTTTTAAAGACAAAATTTAACTTAAAATTATATTATGTTTTAAACTTTCAATAAAATTTAATTTTTATTTAGCAAATTGTTTTATCATGGTTGAATTGTGTTTTATAATGCTTTTATACCAAAACTTGTTTTTTATGATATTTGTATAAATTAATATGAGTATGTTAGTTAGATAACAAATCTTACTTTTTATTTGTGATATAAACATAAAAGTTGGTAAGTTGGTTACTGGCTGCAGTGTGAACGAGATATGTGATGATGTAACGATATAGGGAAATCAAAAACATGTGTCTGTATTTACAACTCATATATACTTGGTTATGTTTTGCTTTATCGATATATTCATTCTGTTGTTTGCATTTTTTTGTGAAGAAACTAAACTTTCGATTATATACTTTATAAACATTGAAAATCATCTAGACGCTGAATGAAAAATAAATAAATAAAACTCTTATTTTCTCGTCTTCACATCTAATGTTATTACACAAAAAAAATAACAACGATATTACACAAACTATTAAGTTACATGTGTAGGATTGATTACACAAACTCTTATTTTCTCGTCTTACACAAACCTAATTCATACTGTAGTATAAACCTACACATGTTGCTTATATTAATGTTTGTAATCTGTATAATATCGACGTTATGTCATTGTTCAGATTAAGCCCACATTAACTCATATTAAAAACAAAAGAACAAAAACAAAAAGTTAGCCCTTGAAGTGAACTTACTGGTGGACGCCCATCCGCCCGTTAAATTTTTCTTTCTTCAAGGCCCACTATGATCCTAAGTTACGGCCCGTATCAAAGTATTATTTAAGTCCGTATATGGTATGCAATGTATCATCATTTGTAAAAGAAAAATATGTATATGATGATGTAATAATATATAGAAATAAAACAGGATAACTGTCTATATTATCGACATAGTAGATTTAAACAATATCTTTAATGTTGTAAAAAAAAAAAGTGGAAATCAACACAGTATTTAGTGGAATCCACGCCAAAAATCCAAAAGAAATAAAGAATCCGTTGTTTTACGGTGGTCCAACAAACAAAGTGAAAAAAGTAATTATTTTCCGTTAAATACATTTCAGCTTCCCTTAACTTTTTAATGAATAAGGTGATGAATGTTTGTGTTGTTTTTAGATTTTGGTTTTTGGTTTTTGGATTTTGATTTTTGTTTTTAGATTTTAGTTTTTAGATTTTGGTTTTTTGATAATACTTGGGAGAAAAACTCCAAAAATATAGATTTTGGTTTTTGCTTACAAATTGGAAGTTATTTTTAAAAACTAGTTTCCCTAAATTTTAGGGAATCTATTTATCAAAAAACTTGATTGGCAAATAAAATGGTTTTTGAAAAACAAAAGACAAAAACTCTTTCAAAAACTACAAACATTCATCACCTAAGTCTTTGCCTTTTTCCTTTATAAATCACTACCAGTTTACTTAGTCGTGGTAATGCACGTTTGATGAAAACGATGTACATATGGTTTTTTTTTTTATTGTTAAAATTCCCAGTGACTTAATCAATCAATACATTTTTGTAATGAGAAAAATAAAAAAATTAAGAAATACTTAAAAGGTAGAATTAATGGAAGTGGGACAAGGAAATGAGGGAGTAGGAGAGCTAGGAAGATAAGTCAAATAAATAACAAAATAAAAAATAGTATTACGTAATTCATGCAGAAGTATGGAATATTGTGTTGTGTGTGACAGGTCGTGGCCTCGATACTTTAAGACCACCTCCACCGCACGATTATACGGATGTCTTTAGTATAAAATATATTAAAAAAGAGAATTCAGTATAGATCCGTGTCTATACGGAGACACATAAGATACTGAGAGACACCTTACGTGACAGCTTATAATTGGAAGCTGATTTTATTTTTTCTATTTTCTTTATTTGGTAAAAGATGTGTCGATCTATTTTTCATTTGCAATTTGTTTCTTCTGCAAATTTTTTCTTCGTTTGCTAAACCATCTCCGTGATATCGATTTTCAAATCGATGAATCAATTTCGAAGAATCATTGTTCAGGGGAAGTATTGAATCTCGAATTACCACTTCCGAATCTCGTCTTCTTCGGTTCAAATCCAGCAGAAGTTCAAGGAAGCAGAGATAACTAGGTATGCGATTTGTCACTTTTTTCTCGATTCTTCTTCTTGTCAGTGAGATATTCGATTATTGTGTTAATCGATCTCTAATTCTATTGTTTTTGTTGTTTGATTGTGTTTAATTAGTGACCAATTTGAGATCGTTATATAAATTCAATTTCATTAGAAATTCTGATTATGTAGATCGAAAATTTCATTTCCATATCATCTTGGAGTTTTGAATCTCTTGCATGTGTGTTAATCAATGTATGTTTTGATTCTCTTGCATGTGAGTTTTGGGTTGGTGACGAGATTTAGTTGGTGACAAGAAGTACCAGAAGATGAAGGAGAGAGTAGTCGGTGTTTTTGAGGAGATGACCACTGGTGTCAAGAGGATTTAGCAGATGGAGGAGACTGGAGCTCTCTTGTTCCCTGCCATTAACGTCAAAGATTCCGTCACCAAGAGCAAGGTATCACTTTCTTCTTCCAGATTAAAATTCAAGTTCGAATTCGCAAATCTTCACCGATTTTAAAGCTTTTCCATCGGCTTTCTCTTCGTAGTGCTACACCTCGTCTTCATCGGCTTTCTCTTCGTTTGCGATGCCTCGTTTGTGGAAGGAGAATCAGCCTCGAGTGGCAGAAGGACTCCAACTTCATGGGGGAAGTTGGTTCTGGACTTGTATCCTCCAGGAACATCCATAAGGTACATATTGAACCTTAATCAAGGCTTCTTAGTGTATGAATCTTGAAAAAAAATCAGCTTATAACCTGTTACTATTATTAGTAGGAAAGAGTGTACTGAGTTGTTTCTGATATAACCTGCAGAAATTTGATGTGCGGCTATTGTCATGTGGAGCAGGTAACATTTGAATCTTGTATAGTTGTTGAACTTGTTTTGACCTGTTTGATTTTGTCAAGTTTGTATGTTTTTGATTTAATTCGCTATTTTTTTACTCTTATGTTTTCTTACTTACATTACTGATAATGGTCTTTGCCATCAATAGAAAGGATCTTTAAGCTAGAAAGAACAAAAGTTCCGGAGACCATTAGCAAGCCACGTCCACACAAGGTTTAAGGTGAAGTCTCTCTCTCTTTCTTACTCAGTTCTCTTGTCCAAATGGATTTTTGTCGAAATCTAAGAAAGAACTCTGCCATAGGATTGAAGTTTATACTCTGTTTCTTGGCATAGGATGCTCACTTCAATGTTGCAGGTTAGTAATGAGTGAGACATAAAGTATTAAGTCAGAAATGTTTTTTTTTTCAAAAAGATACTCAAGTATCAAAGTTGTACTTCTCATCAGTTCTTCTTCTCTCCATCTTTCCTTAGTTTAGGTTATGGGTTCTAGTCATATGATTGAAGTTTGTACTTTGTTTCTTGGTATAGGATGCTCACATGAAGTTTACGTGCTAGACAAATGAAGAATTTACCATTTAGCTTTGATGATATCTCAGATACGTATTGCCAACATACACCCTTTTCAATGATTATAAAAATGCTAAATCCATATACCATATGAGACTGACTCTGAATGATAGCCATATTAGATGTGTGTATCGGACTGTTTTCACAAGAATCATTATTTGTTGAATTTTTTTTGTCTTTCTCTGGTGCAGTTTCAACTTCATGGAGACAGGACAGGACCAGTTTCACATGGTGCTTCTTCTCTACTTGACGTGACTGGAAGGCATCAATGTTACAGGTTAGTAATAATAAAAACTGGAACTTAACCATAATTTGAAAATTTCTAATGACTGAGACGACATAAAGTATTAAGTCAGTAATGTTTTTTTTCAAAAAGATACTCAAGTATCTCTTTGACTGAGAAACAATAACCCTAAAATTATCTAATTGCTATTTATGCTGAGAGATTATCGAAGTTGTACTTCCCAGTTCTGTTTTTCTCCATCTTTCCTTAGTTTAGGTTATGGGTTCTAGCAATCCATATAGTTGTTCTCAAAACTTTATGGATCTCTTGAATAGCCAACAAGAGAGTAATAATCTCGAAACTCTTCCTTCTTTTTCCCCTCCTATCCAAGTTAGTTCATCACAAATCCCTCAGTATAGTACCCAATATAGTGATGCCCAAAGCATAGATGAGAACTCAAGAGAAGCTAGGCGTAGATGGACTGCCCCTGAAGATGTTGTCCTGATCAGTGCTTGGTTAAACACCAGCAAAGATCCAATCGTGGGGAATGAGCAAAAAGCTGGTGCTTATTGGGAGCGAATTGCATCCTATTATGCAGCAAGTGCATCAGTAGTGGGTAAACCAAAGAGGGGGGCCAACCAATGTAAGCAGAGATGAAAAAAAATCAATGAGAGTGTCAACAAGTTCGTAGGATGCTACAGCCAAGCTTCGAGTCAGAGAAGTAGTGGCCAGTCAGACGATGATGTTCTCCAAATGGCTTACGAGTTGTACTTCAACGATCATCAAGTGAAGTTCAGCCTTGAGCATGCCTGGTTGGAGCTTCGCCATGATCAGAAATGGTGTACCTCTAAAGGTAATGACAGATCCAAAAGAACTAAGCTAGATGAGGGTGGCACATACTCCTCAAGTTCAAATACAACATCTCATGCTGAGGAAGAAGCATGTCCTCGACCTCCTGGTGTTAAGGCATCCAAAGGCAAAGCCAAAAAGAGCGGCACTAGTGAAAAGAGTGAAGCTAGTTACTTGTTAAAGTTTGAGGGGTTGTGGGAGATCAAGCAGAAAGACATAGCTGCGAGAGACAGATTATCCAACAAGCGACTTCTAGACAAACTCATAGCCAAGACAGAGCTTTCTGAGGCTGAAGTTAACCTGAAAAACAAGCTTATTGCTGAGATGTTAGGTAATTGATGCTACTGATGCAGTTGTCGGCACAAGACAACAAAAACAATGTCATGTCTTTTATTTGCTTGTGTAATTTGTTTTATTTTCTAAACTTGTATTATTGCAGATGTCGGCATTGTATTATTTGGGTTGCCAAAGTTGTGTTCGGCAAAAGACAACAAAGACAATGTCATGTCTTTTGTTTGGTTATGTAATTTGTTATCTTTTCCCTATTATGTAATTTGTTTTTTCCGCACTTGTATTATTGCAATGTCCGAATTTGTATTATTGGTTTTTATAAAGTTGTGTTCGGCTTTTGAATATATATAGGCACAATGTAACTACTTCACTTTCACTTCCATATCTGTTTTTAAAAATCTCCCACACTCTCTTCAAGCGTTAAAAATCTCTCACACTCTCTTCAAGCGTTAAAAAAAAAAATCTCTTCACTCCCTTCACTTTCCAATTTTGTTATTACTTACAAAGTTGTTCAGTTTTCAATTTTGTAATTTCTTTCAAATCTCTTCTTGATTCTAATTTTCTCAAATCTAAACAAATCTCTTCACTTTGACACAAACATGTCATCTTCAAGTTTAGATGAAGAATTTGATCAAATTTTTGATGAAGAATTTCAAAATCTATTTCAAGAAGGCATAGATAATTATAGCCATCATCTAGAAGAAGCAAGTTCAAGGCGCAAACGATCTTATGTCGAAAGAGGGCGCGAGGATGGGCACACTCGTTTATGGAATGACTATTTCAGTGAAAATCCTAATTACTCTCAACCTATGTTCCGACGTCGTTTCAGAATGAACAAGCCATTGTTCATACGTATTGTTGATACATTATCCAATCAAGTACAATACTTTCAACAAAGAAGAGATGCTACCGGAAGGTTGGGTCTTTCTGGATTACAAAAGTGTACAGCAGCCATTCGTATGATGGCATATGGTTGTGCAGCTGATGCAGTGGATGAATACCTCCGCCTTGGTGAAAGCACCGCACTGGAATGCTTGGAAAATTTTGTGGACGGAATTATAAATTTATTTCAGGATACCTACTTAAGAAGGCCTACACCAGAGGATCTTCAACGATTGCTCAATCAAGGAGAAGCACGCGGATTTCCCGGGATGATTGGAAGCATTGATTGTATGCATTGGGAGTGGAAGAATTGCCCTACAGCTTGGAAAGGGCAGTATTCACGTGGATCCGGAAAACCTACAATCGTTTTAGAGGCTGTGGCTTCACAAGACCTCTGGATTTGGCACGCATTTTTCGGACCACCAGGTACCTTAAACGATATCAATGTTCTTGACCGCTCACCAGTTTTTAATGATATATTAGAAGGTCGAGCTCCGAGAGTGGATTACTTTGTCAATGGACGACAATATAATATGGCTTACTATCTCACTAATGGTATATATCCGAAATGGGCAACTTTCATCCAATCAATTTCACTTCCACAAGGTCCGAAAGCATCATTATTTGCTCAATGTCAAGAAGCTGCCCGAAAAGATGTCGAGCGTGCTTTTGGGGTCTTGCAAGCTCGATTTGCGATTGTCAAAAATCCCGCTCTTAGTTGGAATAAGGCAAAAATAGGAAAGATAATGAGAGCATGTATCATATTGCAAAATATGATAGTAGAAAACGAACGACATGGATACAGTCTATACAATGTATCAGAATTCTATCAAAGAGAAGGAAGCGGGACTTCACATGTGGATTTAACGTATTCAACAACTATGCCTACCAATCTTGGCAATATGATGGGAGTTCGAAATCGACTTCGTGATACAACAATACATCGGCAATTAAAAGATGATTTGGTTGAACATATCTGGCAAAAATTTGGCACAAATTCAGATTAGACCAATGAATTATGTTCTTGCTAATGTCTTCTAGATTTTTTTCTGTTTATTATATCAAATTTTAAGTTTGAATTTGTTTTTTTTTTTCATATTGTAATATATGTTTAAAAGTATTTATAATGTAATATATTATTTATAAAATATTCTATAATTATAATTTATAGTTTTATTTTTTTATTTTTCATAAGTTTTACCCAACATTTAATTTCTTACATTATAAATTTTAACTATAAAAATACATTTTTAATAAAAACACATTTTTAATAAATAATTATTTTTTAATTCTTAAGACACTCTTAAAGATATCACTAATGGAGGGTGAAAAACTAATGCATACTTAGTAATGGGTCTTAGATTAAAATATTATTAAAATTAATACTAATTAATTCTTAAGACACCCACTTATGTATAACTAATGGAGATGCTCTAAGCTTCTTGGAAACAAGAATTAGCCCAGAGAAAAAGATATATACGTTACCAACAATTTCTGCTTTTTTAAGTAATTCATTACTAGTAATTTATTTCTACACCGAAAGTAACTAAACCGGGAAAGTGGGAATCATTCAATGCGTCTGTCCGATCGTCCGGTTCTTGCACGAATAAAAAGTTCACCACCATGGAAGACAACTAAAATCATTACATCTAAAGAGAACTTCTTTCATGAAAAGTCTTACTAGTAGGTTCAGCTTTTATTTTACGTTACCAAAACGGTCCATTGATTTAAATCAGTTTAATTTGACGAAGAACGCAAATCAATCAAATATAAATCTCTGTATTTTGTACTTGATTTGTCAAAAATTATTGTTATTCGTGCCAAGTATGTCGTATCAAAACGGTCTTTCACGTAACACTCGGCCGACTTTTCTAAACTATTAGACTAAAGTAAAAGTCGTTGTGGTCTTCAAAGAAATGTATTAACCGAAGAAAGAAAATTCTATATCATAGAGAGAGAAATGTATGTATATGTGAAGAAGATAAAAAAGCGGAGGATGATGATGAATCCTCCTGTTTCGTAGTCAAAGCTACACGAGAAATGGTTGCAGAAAATTATTTATTGTATTCACATATTTTGTATTTTCTGTTACAAGGTGAAAATCTTTATCTGTTAAATGAATGTCTTTGTCCTTCTGTCCATTTTTTAAGAGGAAACCGAATTACAAATAATGTTTCGTGTCAAATAAAACGAAAATAACAATATTATATGCCTTTGTCCAATTTGGATGATTGTCTCGAGAAGAGAAGAGAAAGTGAAAAAGAAAACAAAGAGAAAAAAAGAAAAGAGAAATAACAGTTCACATGAGTTTCGTGTGTCGGTGTCCATCGTAGACTGTGACACGAAGCTGACACCTTTGCATGGCCACGGGAAACC
Source organism: Alliaria petiolata (assembly GCA_020283515.1). Classification (NCBI taxonomy): domain Eukaryota; kingdom Viridiplantae; phylum Streptophyta; class Magnoliopsida; order Brassicales; family Brassicaceae; genus Alliaria; species Alliaria petiolata. Next base: position 168,495,078 of record JAHZTW010000001.1, on the reverse strand, counting down.
ACCCCCACTCTCTAAACCCTAATTTAAGTTCCTCTTTTTTTTTTGTAGTATCACTTTTTAATCCCGGTTCTCATAAAATTTAAAATTATTTTTTACAAAAAAAAACAGAAAAATCCAACGATTTTAAATGTCTTTTGAATTTATTGATATAATATTTTTGTTCTGTATCGTGAACTTTCTTTGTGTATCGGTGTAATCATCTGGGGGCTTATCGACGTGGACAATATAGACAGATTCGTATATCATTTAATCAGTTGGAACGATGGACCATGTGTTTTCAACATATGCGACAATGCAGGATCTGCTCTTAAGTCATACCTTACATACTAAAATAATGTGTAATAACGGTGAAATATATATTATTATTTTGCTCTGAATCATACAGCCTGGGAACTCGAACCCGAGTATTGTATAATATATAGTACACAATAACACAAATACACGTAATCTTTAACGTACGTCTAAAACGTATGTACATACAACATACTATTATATGGTACTCATATATAGGTCATAACGTAATATGTTATGGCTTTGAATGCGTTTGGTGATGTCGCGAACGTACCGAACGCCGATGGCACAACTATTGGCGACACAGCGAGGGCCAATACTTATATCGCATGCATGTGGACGATATAGCTGATATTAAAAAAAATAAAAAAATTCATTGTCATTAAAAAAACGGGTATTATAATTGCTCAATATTAATGAACGGAGCTTGTAGTCTAATGATGATTCATAGTAATATATCACTGTCCTATTAATATTATAATTCAGGTATATCTGATATATATATATGAATAATTAAATGACTGTAAAAAAAGCTATTTAATTGTCTATCCGTAGATTTTCGTTACTATTTTTAAGTCTTCAATATGCAGATTTTTTTTTGTTGTAAAAGAAACATATCTAATTTGTTTTTTTAACATGGTCTACATTAATTTATGCCAAAATCGTGAAACTAATCAAAGAGATACAAAAAGATAACGATACTTTATACATTGGGTTTGAATTGAATTTTAACAGTACTCGTGGAGCCTACATATGCGATAATGAGGGGAAGAAGAACATAGAGCAATGGGGGGAAGTGATGTAGCAGTTGTACGGGGCCGGTAAGGCATGCTTAGCAAAGAGGCGCAAAAACCTTTGCTTCTTTGTGTTTCTAAAACGTACAATGCCAACAAATCCCGTAACCATCCAACGTATTTCTGTATGTTTTCCTCTAAATTAGAGAAGGGTTGAAGAACATTTAACTATAAACTCTAGTTTTTACTGGAGATGCTCTAATAGTTAGAGTCTCTTTAATTGTTGAGTGGTTATATACATTTTTTACGTAAACCCTAAACTATTGCATGATGTTTCCTAAAGAAATTTGCATGCTATATGTTTTGGCAAAAAAAAAAAAAAAATATCGCATGCTATTAATAGGTTACATGTGTAATTAATTTAATTATCTAATTATTTCGCTCGATCTACGTTTAAAATACGTAACATGTTTAGGTATATCTCGGTTTACTGTTTGAGATTTAAAGTTAAAACCATTAAATGGTGTGGAATTGGACCAATAGGTAAACACGGGAATTGGGTGTAAACGAGAGTGGTGTGTCACGATGCGTATGTGACAATTTTGATCGAACGCAACGCGAGGTTTTAATGTGCAGCCGACTGTATATACTACTCCCTATGTCTCATTTTAAGTGGTTTTAAAGAGTTTTTATTTTGTCTCATTTTAATTGATTTTCTCATTTATTTATACAAAAGTTTAATTTATTTTAATCTAATATATTAATTAAAAAAGTTTTGCACAAAGAAGTTGAAGAGTTTTCTAACTTTTTTTTGTTTTCAAATTTTTTATTAGATATTTAACTTGAAAATCACTTAAAATAGATCAGAAGGAGTATTTTATTAATATTTTTTTGTTTTTGTTAAAGGTATAGTATTGTACTATTAATACGCGCATTTAATTACATTATGCAACACGTACACGTACTTCTGAAGGAAATTTCGTAGTAAAACACGGATTGAGTAAAACTACGAGCTTTATTTAGATAATTAAGTATCTTTTAGGACGAAACAAAAAAGTTGTCGGGTCGGTGTCGTTATGTGCAAGTATATATTTAAAAGTAAACTGGGTTAATGTCTGCTTTTCACCGCAAACCACGAAATATTCGAGATCCTCTCTTTTGCTAAGAAAAAATAAAAAAGGCCAGACCTCAATAATTTACAGACATTTATTTGTCATCTCATCTGTTCATTTTCCTGACGTCTATCAATATTCATTTTTCACCTGACTAGAGTCACTAAACTAGTCAAGATACATTACACATTAAATTATATCATAATGGTGTGTGTATTTAGCATCACAGACACAGATGCTTGGTAGTTTGATTCCAACCGATGATGTTAGATTAATCGTGTTTCATTTTATCACTTTCTTATAATTACCATTCTAATTAATATACAAATTCTCAACTTTTATATTGGGGAAAAAACATTTATACACAATTTTTTTAGCATATATATCTAGTTATAAAGACTTTATCTTAAAGATATATATGGTAATTAGATTTTACATTCTATATTTGTTTCTTAGTAGTATACTAATATATATGAAGTTATGAACTAGTTGATGTAATGGTTAGGTACATAAATATTGAAATTTAGAAAAAAAACAATTTTGAAAAAATATATGTTTAAAGATGTAGAGTGAAGAAAATTCCGCAACTTATTATAGAGGTCTCGAACATTAAATGAGACCATGTAATAGTAATGAGAAGGAATTGCGCGCGATTAAAGTTAACTACTTCTCAAACATGTACATGTGTAACACATTTTCGTCGTACGTAAATTCGTAACAAAAATTTTGTGCTAGATTTGACTTAGGTTTACTGGATAATTTTTTGGCTGGAAAGAATACTTTATAAATTTTAGTAATTTTGTCGTAAATGTAGTTTCTTAATTCTGCGACATGAATGATTTTGATTGCAAATGAATCGTGAATTTATCATGAATATGTATGAAAAATGCATGTAATGCGTAAAAATGTTCAAGTTTGTTGGTAGTTTTTTTATTTATATATAGTGCGTTTACACCATCCACAACGATCATATTTCTTAATTTGCCGCACAAAAAGTTTGCATGCAACGACTTTATGTTTATCTTAGTTCAACGGAATTACATCTATTCTTAATATTGATTTCGTTTTTAACCATGTGATTTTCTTGGTTGGCCAGTATCGAACCTAGTTTGTGTAGCTGAAATTTTTGGTGATTTGAGTGATTGAACCACATCTGTAACACTTCAGTGTGGTGTATTCTCTATGCTCATTTTAAATTATTTGGCGATAGGCCTAAGATCTATCGGTAGTTTTGTATCGGTGCGTGAACATTCGGCAAAAAACCCGTTGACCAATCAATGTTTTCGGGTTTAGCCGCATCCATAATATCGTTCAAGGAGAATTGCATCACGTGTACTTCGTAATCACCAGTTTTATAAGAAAGTGGGATTAGAAGTGATACAATTCGCCACTATCGGTAACTAAGTCTAAGTGTATTTGGGTTATGGATCTGTCGAAGATGCAATGCATCGGAAACGTGTCGGCAGATACAAGAGGTGGGAATTTTGGGCTTTTTTGTTGCGTGTTTTGTGCTCTTCTTATTTTCTTTCAACATTTTTTTTTTTTTTGGCAGGGAAACAAAACAACACATCCACCTCCCAAGAAACAGGCGACACACACTCGGATGATGATAACAATAATAGCCAACAAGTGTCTCTAAGTCATCCTATGTCTGAAGCATATAATAATAAAAAAAAAAAACTTATTAGAGAGAGACATATTATAGTTGAAAAGGATCACATGGTTTGCACCATTCCTCTAGCATGTATTATGTCATAATTCATTAATATGGACCCTTCTATCCATGTTTTCTTTTCCTTACCGTCCAAAAGCCAACCCACGAAATAAATAAATTTAAATAAATTTTAACTTTAATACAACCATACAAAAACACAGTTGCATTTTCCTTATGTGTTATGCTTCTAATTTGCGAGCCATTGCTTTGCTCCATAGTTTTTTGGAGCATGTGATAGCAAAAGGTAATAGAGACTAGGCCTATCGATCTCAGTTCGGTATGTATACATTAAGTGATGAAAAGATTCGACCTCGGTCTGCATTTAGCTTATAGTCACAAAATTCTTTTTAATATGCATAATTTTTGGGAAAACGTTGGAAACAGTCCAACTTTTTACAGATAGAAGAGATTATCTAGATTTTGGTATGAGATTGTCTTTGTTAACCAAACAAAAAAAACTTATAAGTTCATCTATAATTTAGCAATTTTGGTATCTCGGTTGAAGGCTTGAAGTACAGTTTGGTCTTAAAGATTAGCAAACTCGTAACTTTGCACCATGAGAGATATACGGGGATCATCACGTAGTGGCAAGAATCTACAGTTACACCCATGAACATTCAAGTTGAAGCTTTTTGTGGATGTTTTTCATTGAAATTTAATTGAAAAATATATATTAAATAGGAAATTTGAACAACGTAACATTCATCATGATCTTGAGGTTGAGATTACCATCTATGTGTTCCTATTTTGTTATAACTTGAGGTTGACGTCTTGCATGGATTACACGCGACACTCCTAAATCAGCACTAATATGTTAATTTGTCGTGTCTAATATATAAATTTAACCCTAAGGTTTTTCCTCTGCCTATGGCGAAAACATAATTACAATTTGTCTTGTATTAGTGTATTACATATTATACTTTAAATCATTTTTCTGTTACACATACTACACGCTTGCATTTTTTTCTTTCTGGTAGTATATAATATACATAGCAATAGTCGCAACTACTATTTAATTATTTAAGATATATTATCTTAGCTAACAAATTTTTTTTTAATCGTAATATATATTATATATTAGCTGTAAACTTGTAATATATACTATATATAGCAATAGTCAAAACTAACAAAATCAAATGAATAAGAGAAACCAAAATTAGTCAAATATATTGACTGTCAATTGAATAACTATTTTGTCAAAACTATATTTATTTAGAATTTATATAAATATTTTTTTTAAATTAATGATTAGTATTATTATTTTCGATATTTTATATATCGTAGAAATATTGGCCATAGAATGTAAAATATACTAGATTTATTAAAAGAAATGTAGTTATTGTTGTGATAATTTCTTTCTTGAAACGTAATTTTGGATTTTTTTTTTTGTTGCTAAAGCATTTTGGATTTTTTTTGTCCCAAATATTTATAATAAAATATGGTTTTGTTATTGATATTAGCAATCCGAACTACAAAAAGGATTAAAAAAAAATTAAGATATATAATCTTAGCAAACAAAAAAAAAACTATACAAATTAACTTTTCGCTAAACAAAATTTATCTAATAATCGAAAACCACAACTACAATACAACACATATATATGAAACAGTTAAGCCTATAATTAACTCTAACCATAATCATATCAAATTACGATAATTTACTGTTATACACAACCTTCTAATTAATATTACTTGTTAATGTTTTTTTTTTGTCGTCAAAAAATATTACTCCCTCTGTTTTTTAAAGAAAGTATTTTTAAGATTTTTACACATATTAAGAAAACACATTAAAACTTGATAATAAATGTATTATTTTCTGTGATTAATAATTTCCTATAAATTTAAACCAATAAAAATTCAATAAATTCAATTACTTTTATTGAAATTTGCAATTTATCATTATTAACTCATAAAAAATACATAAAAAACCTAAAACTACTATCTATTTGAAACAATTTTTTTTTCTAAAAAGTCTTTCTTTAAGAAACAGAAAGAGTACTTATCAAGTCGGCATATATTGCCTTTTTTTGGTTTCCGTCAAAAGAATCTTCTTCCAACCTAAGCTCAATATGATATGGATAAAACGATATATTGAAAATTTGCGAAAGTGATTAAATAATTACAAGAAACGTGTAATTCCAATTCTCTAGACAGATACATGGATGACGACGACTTACCAATACGCATCTAATGTTTTTTTCCGTTTCTTTGTCTTTTTACATATGTTACAGCTTATAATTGTCCTTTCTTTTCTCTCTAGCTAGAATACGATGCGTATATTGTTTTTTGTTTATTGATTTGTAATAAAATTCTTGGATATACATGGTTTATTGGTTTCTCGACTCTAGAATAATACACAGACACATATTATAAAATAAACTTGCATGTACTCATGTTGCGTCCCAAATTTTAATACTGTACCAAATTATAGACGGATTAACACATTTTGATATTTAATTTCTAAAAGTTACAGTTATTCTCAACTCGTGAAGAGAATGTGTTTTCGTTGACGCTTTCCTAATACATTAAAACTTTATACTCAGTTTACTATTTTGTTTTGGACCTTGTCTGTTTACTAACTGGAATCTAATTGTGCACCTTTCAAGTATACAAATTATAACAAACGTGAACGTTGCAATTATAGTCACGTATATGTATATCAAAGCATCATAGTGACAAATACAATAACTTCGAGCTCATCGTGTATGCTATTAATAGAGTATTGTTAAGAACACCAAGTCAAACAAGTCTAGAACTAACTCGGCATCGTTGTTGAAACGAAGAGTTTAACGGACATGTATTTTTTTTATTTTATAGTTTTCTCAATTATTTATTTTATATCGTCGTTTTGTTTGTTTTTAAGATTTGTGGTGTTTTCTCATAGAGGAGTCCTTCTTTTAGCACATTTTTGTTTCTTTCTACGGTTTTATGAAACCTATATACACGCAACAAAATATACGGAACCAATGCTTATATAGCGTAAATTTTAAAAACCAAGTGAATTGATTTATAAAATATACGGAACCATAACCTTGTTATAGAGTCTTACCAGCAACTAAACGAGATTAATTTTTAATGCTTTAATTCATGGTCCAAAAAGATTATAATTGGAATGCTCGAAATGTATGTGTTTTAATAACCAAAATTATTAGTTATTAGTCACTATGAGAAATAACTTTAAAAATGCAAACTTTTAATTCCCAAAAAATGTTATAAAAAACAAATTCTTTGTAGTATCATACAGAGTAAACACAGTCAAATTGCAAATATTAGTTTATAGAAAAACAACAATTCTAGTCATCCAAGAGCATGGAAATTAGCTATTAATAAGAGACCAATCAATGATCATTGGAATTTCAATTCAAAGTTCAAAATTTCTTGGTGTCCCAAAGGTAACGTTCCAACAGGTTTGATTATATATATTTCTATAAGAGTTCACTTATTCATCGCACATTTCATCATCCGACTAAGAAAATTTATTTGGAGAAGGAAATTTTTTATTTCAGTTTAATGATTTTGTAAAAAACCAGCTATGCCATATTTGACCAGAAACCTTTTCAGTGGTCAACTAAAGCGTTTTGGAGTATATGATTTCAAGGAAGTTAATAATGAATTTAAAATCTGCCGCGTTTTAATTAAGAAATTAACCAAACATTTTATAAAAGTAAATGTCTCTGAAATTTACTAAACATTGTCTTAAATTTTTTAATATAACATCAACACATTAGATGTTTATATTAAAAATATGGGCTAAGTTTGTGTAAAATTATTAATTTTAAGAGTCAGTATAATGAGCTGTAAATTAAAATATTCTATAGTTTTGGTTTTTTTCCAATTTTGTTTCTTGTGCGCATCTAAAATAAAGGCTATGGTTGTGGATAACAACAAAAAACTTAACGTCAATTATTTGTAACAATAGTGTTATTTGTAACCTTTTCTAGAACAAAATAATGGGTAAATCGGCCATCGTTTGACTAAGAAAATTACAATTACCTCTCATAAATAGAAAGACAAAAATAGTTGTAAAAAAAAGGAAAATATCATATAATTCAGGCGTTCCAGATGACCCAACTGACCAATTCAGAGAAAACAATAAATTTTAAATCAGAGAAAATTAAATAAATAAAAAGGAAAGAAAAAAAAACTCTGTGCCCTGCCATAATTCCACTTGGACTTGTATTTTTTTCACATTATCGAAAAAGCCGAAAAAGAATCAATAAAAAAAAAAGGAGACTGGTACTAAATAAAAGACAAAACGGCTCTGGCAAAATCTCTGACCTTGGAAAGATAAAAGATAGTTCAGTCACATAATCAGCATGTGTACGTCGTTTCTTTAGTGCTAATATTAAAAAATAAAACAATTTTTGTTTTTAATTAAGAAAACTTAACTATCTATAAATAATAATAATGTCAGATAAATATTATGACCATTAACCCAACAAAAGTCTCTCTCTCTCTCTCTTTTTCAACTTTTTCAGTTACTTTACTCCGTTCATCTTTTGTTTTCTTTTCTTAGATTCTCATCAATACAAATCGACAGATTTATATATAAATAAAAATATATATAGAAGGTGGTGTTGTACAGAGGTTACATGCATTGTATTGAAAACCAAAGTTTATTTCCCGAGAAACAAGCGGATCAGAGACAACAAATCAGAGTCGGTTTCCTGCTTTTTAATCCCTCTTAAAATTAATCTTAGAGAAGATCGTTTCTACTTCTCTCTATCTTGTTCTTCTTTCTTTAATCACGAAAAATCAAAAGCTCGAAGCTTTTCTTCTATTCTCTTTGCGTTGGCGGGAAAAGAGATGGCGATACAAGCGCAGTTGGATTACAACGCTTCGAATGCGAATCAATTCGGGTTTCCGTTAACCGGTAGGACTGGTGGGTCTGAGTTTTCTTTGATCAACAACAATGGCGGAATCCGAATCGATCAGTCGCATATGAGCAATAATCTCCCGTCGCAGAAAGATTTCAACCAGCAAGCTCTGTTTCATCATCAACCTCAGAATCAACAGTATCGTTCTCAGAGCTTCCTAGACGCTCATATGGAGAAACAGAAGCAAGAGATCAACCAGTTCATCAGAATACAGGTTCGTAATCAAATAATTTTCGCTGACGAAGGCTCGAATTTTTAGAACATGGGGACGCTGACAAAGATTTGATCTTTGCAGAACGAGAGGTTGAGATACGTGTTGCAAGAACAGAGGAAGCAGGAGATGGAGATGATCCTGAGGAAAATGGAAACGAAAGCTCTGGTTTTGATGACGCAGAAGGAAGAAGAGATGTCGAGAGCATTGAGCAAGAACATGGAGCTCGAAGATCTCCTGAGGAAAATGGAAATGGAGAATCAGACGTGGCAGAGGATGGCCCGCGAGAACGAAGCAGTGGTCGCAACGCTTAACTCGACGCTCCAACAGGTTAGGGAGAGGGCCGCCACGTGTCACGACGACGCAGCGACGGCGGAGGACGAAGGGTCGTGCTGCGGCGGAGATAGTTTTCCGGGGAAGAAGATGAGCAGCAGTTGCTGGAATTGTGGGTCTAACGGAGAAACGAGAGTTCTGTTTCTGCCGTGTAGGCATCTCTGTTGCTGCACGGATTGCGAGGCGGGTCTTGTTCTTTGTCCGATCTGTAATACACCCAAGAAAAATAGAATCGAGGCCTTTATTTTCTAGGGAAAAGCTGCTTTCTTTCTTTCTCCTCCTCTTTTTTTTCCGAGAAAATTGGTATTATCGGTAGGGTGCTTTTTAGGCCGGTGAACGGAGAGATTTTACACCGGGTAGATGACGTGGCAGGGTAATTTGGTGTTTTCCGAGAATTTTAGGGGAAAAAGGAAAAAAGTTAAGATTAGGAATTTTAGAATAGGAAAAGGTTTTAAAATCTGATTAGGGTTTTCTTTTTCCTCTTTTTTTTTTATTTTATTTTGCATCAATGGAAAGAAAAAATCCAGCTGGATCTGATGAACATATAATTCATATTTTCCCTTTCTTTAATGGATTTTTGGATATCAGTTTTGTGTTTTTCCCTATATTTCAAGAAAATTTATTGTTATTGTTTAGAAATATTTACATATAACTAAATATTATATTTTATATTTTAATATTTGATTTTCCTAATAATTACATATTTCTCTTTAAAACAAATCCTGGTAATTTTAAAATTAATAATTTAATACTAATTCAATTGATTTAAAAATCTGTATGAAGTTTATATTTTACTCCCTCTGTATTTTTTATAAGAGTTTTTAAGCTTGTAAAATACCTATTTTAATTTTTTATTATTAAATATACTTTGCATTTAATTGTATAATACTTTCTCCATCTTATTTAAAGTTTATTTTTTTATTTGTTTTGGTTGGTTTCATTAAAATTGATTTTTAAGATTTCAATGTAATATATACAGTAGTACTAATTAAATCAATACTCCCTCCATATTTTTTTATAAGAGTTTTTAAGCTTGCAAAATACCTATTTTAACCTTTTATTATTAAATATACTTTGAATTTTGTGTGTTTTGACTAGAAATTATGTCAATAATAGAAAGATAAAAAAGTTATTTTATACCAATTTTTGCATAGAAACCTGAAAACATCAGATATTTTTGAACAAAAATTTATCTTTAAAACCTCTTATAAAAAAATATGGAGGGAGTATTGATTTAATTAGTACTACTGTATATATTACATTGAAACCTTAAAAATCAATTTTAATGAAACCAACAAAAAAAAAAAACTTTAAATAAGATGGAGAAAGTATTATACAATTAAATCAATTGTTTTGATGTTGCACAATATGGCGAAAAGAGGTGGGAGTAGTAGAGTCCGTAGACACGCGTATTGGAGATGCTGTAGGTATTATTGGGTTGCCCAATAATCAATACATAGTACAGTGACAAGAGAGCACAATAATAATTATTTCAACATTTTATTTAATTTTTCTTTAAAAGTTAAAAAATTAAAAAAAAAGTAGGGAGGGGGAATCAGAGTTTGGCCTGCCATAGGATTGAGTTCTCGCACTTTCCTAAACAGAAACATGTTTCATTGATCACTTGAGCCTTCTTCTTCCATTATGGATTCTCGATCTTTGTTTGGGACAGATCTGTGCTACCTATGTTTTCTAGATCCTCCCTAATACCTATAAATATAATTCTCGTTAGTTATATCATAGCATCTATAATAGGTTGTACTATTTTACGTACTCCTTCAATTTGTCAACAAATAACGCGTGTTATCAGATTTAGTTTCGCGTATTTTTTAGAGATTATGGTTTTTTGTATTTGTATATTGTTTGTATTATATTCGGTGTAATAAATATAGAAGGAAATAGACATTGGATTTAAAATATCGTAGTCAGATTTTTTTCAATCTTATTAAGCATGTTTAAAAAAAAAATACTAAAAACAAAATTAATATTGTAAGTGTATATAATAAGATATATATATAAATAGATAAAACATTAGAATTCAACCTAATTCATATAAGAGTATTAAAACATATATATTTGGAATATTAAAAATAAATTTTTTTTTTACATATTATCCGATTTATTTTCAATTTATTTTTACGAATTTAAAATATTTTATTAAAAATCCGCATATATGCGGATCCTATATATAAAATCAAGATTATTACTTGATTAAGTTGTAGTGGAATAACTTATGTATGCCAACTGTGATTAGATTTGCTCCCCAGTCGCGATAGAATTCGGTTCGTGTATTCTACAACTGTAGAGTACTATTTATCCATGGATATTGGTTACCAAGGATTTTCGATTGTCTCAAATGCAAATTTCCTTGCATGAAATATATTTTAGCATTTCATAGAAAGAGAGCTTATTGCACACTAAAAAGATTCTTTCAGTTTGCGTTTATATTTAAGAGTTTAAATATAAAAACCTACTAACATAAAACAGTTAACAGTAGAGAGGCTCAGAGGCTTGATCTAGGGTTTGTAACCTTGTAGTTGTAGGGTGTTTACTGTCATTAACTCTCAAATAATATAAGTAATTATTTGTTTAGTTATGGATTAGAGTCTTCTATGGGGTAAGGCCCAAATTAGCCTTATTTTAGCCTCTTCGGTGAAAAGCTAAAAAGCTAACGAAGATTTGTCTAATCCCCCAATTTGGCCAAATTTTTGGATAGGTTTTACTTTCCTCAAGTCTTAAAGAAATCATAGAGGGTAAATATGTGGATTACGTATTGGCCCGTGGGCCGGCCCGTTATTTTCCACAATTGTTGTTAGACCGGTTCAATCACACGCGTGCACTCGTTGATACTGTTTCTGCTACGACTTGTTCTGGAAAACATGGTAGCACAACATTTTCCAGAGCATGATGTACTTTCTGTAGTCAATAGTCAATACAAAGAAGAAAAAGTAATGTCTGTATATTTTTCATCCAAGAATACTCTTTGATACAATGCGTCTTTTACTTATACAAAAAGTTGACTACTATAACTTTACAAGAGCTAACTAACTCTTTAACCATAGTTAGGAACTAACCATGACAATTACATTAACTAGCTTGATAGTTGTATCCGTCGTCTCACACGCAATCAAAGTATACATCTCTCTACTACTCTATCAAAGCTTAGATTGAAGATACCATTTCTCGATTTTTTTCCCAAACTCAAACTAGCTAATTTCACTTTCATTTGTTTAGGCTCTTTTTCAACTTTCGTTTGTTTCGTATAAATTAGGCCCTGGTATAGATCATAGATGTGTGTATTTGTTGAACTCTTTGCACACATGTTGTTTGTTTTTCTTCTGAAAAAGATAATAATTTATTATGACATGTGCGCCACTGCTGCTCGTATATAGTTGCGTAAGAATTAAGGATATCTTGGAAGATACAAATAATTGGAGTACTGTTTTGCAATTATCCTTCTTTTCTTTTGGTTAGCTTCGCAATTATCCTAAAAGTTATATATATTTTAGAACAAAAGAAATAAAGGATATATTTTTTTTTTTTGCTCACGTATTTCATATTTAGCCACGTAGAAGCATTTATAAGCTCATAAAACATTTCGATTATTGACATGCTGCACCATTTTGTAAAACTTAGAATTACGCACGTAAACAAATTGGATTGTTCTAAATTAAATGGTGAAAAGGAATTAGATATATATTGATATTTGCAACTTGGGTAATTGGGAAATGTAGTACTAGTAGCTAGGTAGGTAAAACCATACAAGGAGACGAGGAAATAGTAAACCAAGGAAGAGAAAGAAAGTGGATGGGTCGTGGATTCCATATCTCGTTGCTTTACTTTTCCTTTGTTAGGCGAAATATTTGACATTTCCAAACAATTATATAGTATGCTTTTCCTTGTCATTTATTGGCCTGACCAACTATATAAATTTTACATACAAATTATATGTTAAAAAAAGTATTTTACATACATATGATGAAACAGGCTATACCATGGGTTTTGGAACTTATTGATATACATTCAATCACTATAATAAAAAATATACTCTTTTTTTTTTTTTTGTATATATGAAAGTTAGATCTAACTTTACTATATAAAAATGCTCCTTTATTTTTGTCTCATTGCTCATTAACGTAAGAATATTAGGTAAGTCGGCTTTTAAACATGGAATCTGTCGAATATTCAAAATTAAGCATTTTTATTTAACAAAATATCCAAGATCGGTGTGATTTTTTTAATTAATTCGTAATTTTTGTTCCCCCACAAATTGATTCCTATTTTAATTACCAAGGATATATTTTAAAACATTCTTATATCCATCTTTAAGTAACAGAAGCGCACGTACTCCCTTTTCTCCCAGTTTGCGAGACTCGGAGCTTGTCACCGAAAGAGGAGGAGGACGCCATGGAGAGGCTTCTGCAACCATCGTCTTCTTCCACAATTTCTCCTTCCAAATTCCCATCGAGGACTTCTCCTCTCCTCCCTCGTCTCCGCTCATCGAGCCTGGGCTTTGTCTCCTCGCACCACCGACCCGAGTCACGCCGAGTCAGTTCCATGTCCTGCAACATTTCCCAGAACCCATCGGCTTATTCGCCTATAGGATCTAATAAGACTAACAATTCCTTCAATGGGTCTCCCGAAGCGGAAGAATCGAAACCTAATCCCGGATTTCTCCACCGGATCGTGAGCACCGCTTCTGAGCAGCGAAAGGTATTCAATTTTCACGTTATGATTAGTGGAAACTACTAAACCTCTGGATTTACGTCTACGTCTGTTTACATCAACGCTTGGGTAAATTTACGAGATTTGGGGTTTAGGAGTTTTAATGGGGTTTCATCTGATTCGTCAAGAGATAGGACACGAAACATCGAAATTTGTTATATAGTTAACTTGAGAAGAAGATTCCAAGAAATTTGAAAAGCTCCAATTTTGTAGGGTTGTATATGTTGGGGATCCACCAGTTTCGAGAATCATGGAATCAGGTTCTCGTAGTTTCCATGATTCGTTAACTAATTGTTGAAATTGAACTTGCTTTTTCTTGTTAGATACCGAGATGCCCTTATTTCAACTTCTCTGCAATTTTGTTGATTCATATCTGTTGGAATTTTGATCATTTTCCTCGTTTGACAATATAGCTTATATTCTGTAAATCCAGAGCAACATCTCAAACTAATCTAGTCTCTTGTTTATCAGCTTCGTTTAATCCATAATTTCAAAGGTTAGGCTTTGTAAGTTGTAACTATTTAGTAAGGGAAATGTGTTGTTAACCCCTCTCTGAACTTGTAAGATCGATGGCTGATCTGTCTCTGTCTTTACATTTGTGCCTGCTCACTGCCTTCTTATGCAGTCTCATGGGTGTTTCTTTGCAGACATTATCTACTGGAACGGTCATACTAATCTCTGCAGTGGCCGCGCTTTTGCTTAACCCGCTTCTTGCGCCACCTGCTTTCGCTAGCTTTCAAACCGCAGCTAAATCCGGCTGGCTAACAAGTGCCTGGACTGGTTTCCTTGCTGGTTGCCTACACACGCTATCAGGACCCGATCACCTCGCTGCTTTAGCTCCGCTTTCGATCGGACGCACCAGAATGGAGAGTGCTGCTGTTGGAGCTCTCTGGGGATGTGGGCACGACGCTGGTCAAGTCATCTTCGGTTTACTGTTTCTGCTACTTAAAGACCGGCTCCACATTGAAGTATTACAAACTTGGGGTACGAGAGTTGTTGGATTGACACTCGTCATCATCGGTGCTATGGGAATCAAGGAAGCTTCCGAAGTCCCAGAACCTTGTGTGGCCTTAGAAACAGACATCAGCATGGTACCAGCAGAGAAAGAAGCCTTAGCGCCGCCTAAAAAGAAGAAAATCGGGTTTGCTACCTTTGCAACTGGAGTGGTTCACGGGTTACAACCGGATGCTCTGATGATTGTTTTGCCTGCACTGGCTCTGCCATCTCGGTTAGCCGGGTCTGCGTTTCTGATAATGTTTCTGGTTGGGACGGTCATCGCGATGGGAAGTTACACAGCTTTTATTGGGTCTTGCAGTGAGGCACTGAAAGAGAAGGTTCCACGGATCACAGAGAAACTAACTTGGGTTTCGTCTCTTGTGGCAATTGGTCTTGGATTGGGAATTGTCATCAGCCCTTTCTTTGGGTTTAGCCTCTACTGAGAAAGTAAAGCTTCTTCACGTAAAATGAGACAAGTTGAAATATTTGTAGCTCTAGAAGAAAAAAAAAGATTTTTTTTTGGTTTTGGTCCATTCGATTTACGAACAAAATCTCTGCTTCTGAAACTCCTCTCGGAGAAAAACCATTTCGTGATTCTTTTTTCCCCCTTTTATTTTTTTAAGAGAAGTTTGGTTTTGGTTTGCATTTTCAAACAAACAAGTGGATGTAACCATATTTTTTTTCTTAATTATGAATGTATTATTTTCCGTATTATTGTTACCAAACATTTCTACGTAGATTTATTGCCGCAAATCATTAGTTTTTTCGTATTTTCATACCTAACTTTGTTGTCAAAAATAAAAAAATACTTAAAAACTCTAATACGATTTTAGTTGTCCACCGCTGAAGAAGCAAGCAATCATGTATAACCAAAAAATTACCTAAACTTATTAATCTTTCTGTATGCTTATTATCATCTCAAGAACTGTCTTTTGTCACAAATTCAAACTCAGATTGTCAAACCCAAATTAATTTTTTAATGTCAGAACTCAAGACCCTTTACGACTCTGACTTTGATACAACGTTCTCTAGTGTGGCCAATTCTACAGCACATATTGACAACAACTCTAAATTCTCTAAGCCCACACAAATCATATAAGATTCTGTGGCCTTCCTTGTCTTTTTCGTTTCATACTTGCTTAGCGCTTTCCCCCAGAACATGTGTAATAATAATATGTCCCTGTCGATAGGCATGTGGTTCTTACTTTTTAGTCTAATAAACTCGAGTTCGTTTATAAATCTAGAATTATAGATGTTCAAGGAAAAAAGGAGCTCTCATAGCATAACACCCATTATTATAATCTTTCAATGTATTATTCTGACAAACATAAGACAAAAACTACTAAGGTCACAACACAACACAAAAGGTTTTTTTGGTCTTTAAACAGATACAATTACAACATAGCACATAAGATCCACATGATGAAGATTATACTATGGCAAATCTGATCTCTTCCCATTCTCTCTTCTCTGCTGATTAGAACCACACAACGACCAATCAAGAATCTTTCACTAGCAAACACTCCTTTTAGATGCTTGGTTTCACGTTCAGACGGCTCGCCAGCTTCTGTCCCAGCGATTTATCAGCCTGTTTCACACATATATTTAACCAGTCAGTGTCTAAAATGTTACAAACGGTTGAGGGTTCGGGAAATAGACAATGACAGTTAAAGAGATTTTCAGATTTTATACCTGAGACCAGTAAGAGATCCAGATGCTGCGGATTTCATGTGTGATGCGAGGGTCGGATAGGGCATCAATCCATCTACAGATGAATCGTTCTTGCCTGAAGTTGAATTCAAACCGTAAAAAGAGTAAGAACATGTAGGCTTCTTTTATACATTAGGCATCATCAGAAAAAGAAAAACAATTAGTACCTCTCTGGTGGGAAGGAACGGTATCTCTCTCCAGGCTCCTTGAAGTTGTTCTCTTTCTCAATAATGCACTGCATCACACAGATTTTAAACTCTCAGATCATATGTCGCTTATGTAAAACAATCCATATAGGGAAATGAAACAGAGAGGAAAATAGGTTTGATTTGATTACTGACCCTCTCACGTTTTCCGGAGCAGACTGCAGGTGGAGTTGGATACTTCTCAGCATGACGAACCGGGTCATACCTCGATGGGAAGTAGTTGACCTGTACCAACAGCTTCTTGTAAGATAAAAATGATATTCTAGCTTCAAGTTCAGTGGTAAAGATACAGATACAGTCATATTACATACCTCCTCGTCCCTGTGCATGAAATTCATGAAGCCCTCGTGGTGGTTGTTGTGGTGAGCACATTTCGGGGCGTTCACAGGTAGCTGAAGGTAGTTTGGTCCAAGACGATGCCTCTGGGTGTCGGCGTAGGAGAAGACACGGGTCTGAAGCAGCTTGTCGTCTGAGTAGTGTATCCCTGGGACGATGATCGCAGGGCAGAAGGCAAGCTGCTCATTCTCCGCAAAGAAGTTGTCAATGTTCTTGTTCAACACCATACGCCCAACGGGTTGGAGAGGCAAGATATCCTCGGGCCAGGTCTTGGTGACATCGAGCGGGTCAAAGTCGAACTTGTCTTCATCAGCAGGGTCGATTATCTGGACAAAGAGCTTCCACTCAGGGTAGTTCCCAGCAGCGATCGAGTCATACAAGTCCTGAGTCGCGTGGCTGTGGTTGGTTCCTCCGACGCGGATTGCATCTTCTTCCAAGAGAGACTTGACCCCACACGTTGGCTTCCAGTGGAACTTGACGTAGTGAGCTTTGCCAGCTTTGTTGATGAGCATGTAAGTGTTGACACCTGAACCATCCATGTGCCTGTAATCCTGTGGGATACCGATATCGTCGAAGAGGAAAGTGAACATGTTCAAGCTCTCAGGGTGGTGGGAGAAGAAGTCGAGGACTCTCCAGTTNGACACCTGAACCGTCCATGTGCCTGTAATCCTGTGGGATACCGATATCGTCGAAGAGGAAAGTGAACATGTTCAAGCTCTCAGGGTGGTGGGAGAAGAAGTCGAGGACTCTCCAGTTCTCCTGGATGTGAGATTTGGGGTTCGGCTTAAGGGCGTGGACCATGTCAGGGAACTTCATCCCATCGCGGATGAAGAAGACTGGGAAGTTGTTTCCAACGAGATCAAAGTTCCCCTGCCCGCAAAGAATTTGCTTAGTCTATATTTTGCTATTTTGCTAAAAAAAGAAGAAAGAAAGTATATTGAGGTACCTCTCTGGTGTAGAACTTGACTGCGAAACCACGAGGGTCTCTCAAGGTCTCGGGACTCCCACGCTCATGGATAACGGTGGAGAAGCGCACAATGACTGGAGTCTGAACACCTGGAGCTCGGAGGAAGTCGGCACATGTGAGGTTGGATATATCATGAGTGACCTCGAAGAACCCTTTTGCGCTGGCTCCTCTGGCATGAACCACGCGCTCTGGAATCCGCTCCCTGTCGAAATTGGCCAGCTTCTCCACGAGATGGTAATCCTCAAGAAGGATAGGACCTGCCAAAACAACCCATTCCAATACAAATCAGAAATGTAACACTTAGCTTTTACAGATTAACCACGTTTTCTGCGTTGAGAAATCCATAATAAGACTGTCATGAGATCATAAACCAAATGATATCTTTGTATAAAACCGGTGAATTCAAATCGGAACACCAAATGGTATCTCATAATATATGTATATATATATATATACCTCTGGGTCCGACGGTCATGGAGGAGTTGTTGTTCCATACAGGAGCACCAGAGTTGGTGGTGAAGAATGGAGAGTTGTAAGAACTCGCCGGCCGATACTGCAATCATCATCCATAGTTAAGCCAACCAATTCAATTGGAGAGGAGATCAAAATCATCATCATACATAACAAAACCCAACAACGATTCCAAATAATCAAAAAACCCAAAGTCAAATCGACCACATAAATCCCCCACTGAGTTACGCATACGGAAACGACTCGTTTGCATAGTCCAATTAGAAGAAAGTCAAAACCCCATCGACGCTAATCGAACAGTTCCAGAGGCTTTACGGGTGCAATGCCAATTGCAAGCTAAAAACAACATTTTTCCAAGGCGAAATAGAAAAGACGAACAGGTAAAGAGAGAAAGAAGAGAGTCGTGCGTACCTTGTAAGGATCCATAGTTGATGAGATGAGAGTTGAGAAAGAGAGATAGAGAGAGAGATTCAGAGATTTAACAAAACGAGGAGATGGTGATGATGATAATTATAATATTTGCTTTCCCTATTTATAAATGGCGTGTGCCTCTCTGCCTTTGCGCTTTAAGGCCTTTTTTTCTCTCTTTTTATTTTATTTTTGGGGGGGAATTTTAAAGGTTATCGATTTTTCTTATTTTAGTTTTGTTTTCAGATAAGTATTGGAAAACCAAAATACACTACAAAAGTTATTGTGGCGAGATATTCAGAAACGTCACGAGATCATACCATAAATTGTCTTTTTTTTTCTTAAACTAACCACCGGTTTGAAAGACCAATGTTAATTTGTTGAACGAATATGTCATTTGTATAAGAAAATGATTAAGACAAATAACGGATTGTCTCATAACACAATTATATATGAATATACTTTTGATTAGTATCCCATTTACATGTTTTAACATAATCTCTTTTTCTTTAAGTGAAATACTGGTTATATAAAGTCAACTCTTCAAAACATAAGAAAACTTATCTTTTCTATGTTATATGATGAATTGAAGATAAAAACAATGGCATTGTTTTTTTTGTTTTGCTCCTGAAAAGTGAAAATTATATAATTTATATTTATAAATTCGTTTAAATCCAATTTACGTCATAGATTTGTAACCTTATAATCTGGATAATACGACCAATATATCTTCAACTCGCGAGATTATTAGCTCAACACGATAAATTGTACAATGCATCCGAATTTTAGATTCCCAAGAAAATTAAGATAAGCTGAACCCACGATTGTGATATCGTCAAATAGTACATTTTAACAAAAAAAAAAGATATTGTCAAATATATTTTCTATATAAGAGTTTTTTTTTATATGGTAACAACAGCAGCGAAGAAGGAAGACAAAAAACAAATAAAGACATTTTGCAAAACGGAGAGCAAAATAAAATAAAATAAAATAAATGAGGACGTCCTTGAGCTGTGGTTCCTTATCCGGTTCTTTTGGCCTTTTACCAAGAACCTTTATAAGTGGTTTAGTATGGTTTTGGATGACGTGGATGATTCTTTGGGTTCCACGTGTGGTTTGTTAATGTGAACGCCCCAGGCGGGAGAATATGCCTTTTGAATTGATTTATTGTGTTCATGTTTTGGCCCTTGGGAGACGTGGTGAGATGAGATTTATCAACTTCCGAATGGGGCCCACCTCAGAACCTTCTTCTTGCTGCAGAAGTTTATGTTATATTGGACCGCATAGACTAGACAGACTATATACAAAATCGAAATGTGTAACACGCACATTTATTCATCCACCTACGTAAGGCTTGTACAATTTTGAAGATATGACCTGCTGCAATATATATGGTCGCCTAGCAAAAACATACACATGGTAATGGATTACCAACCCCGTTGGTTACAGAGAAGCCAAAAACGTCTGCATACAAAACAAAAATTGTGTACGTTAACATTTACTATGGGCTTTAAAGTATCTAAGTGGACCAATCCGTGATCCATTTCTTCTACAATCTTTCACTCTTCGAGACATTTCGATGAATTTCTTTACCGGTTTCATATTTCCGCCAGCTTAACGGGTTTAACCGTTTTTTGGTCTAAAGTGATTGATTTCTTCTACAATCTTCGTTCTTCGAGACCATTCTTCCGTTTCAGATTAGTTTTTGATCTTGTAATCCCATCAAAATTTGTCGAAAATTGATCAAGCGGGATGAAAAAGAATAATAATTGACTCCATTATGATTAGACTTTTATTTGATTTCTTGACACTCCATTATGAGTATACTATAGCCCAAAAAAGCAATCAAATTAAATGTCGCTTACTCCACCGGATCAAAGCGGCAGCAACGCAAAAGTGATGATATCAGTTTGGGCCGGAATATCTGGGCTGGCCCAACTTGAAGTTTTTGTTTTTGTTCGGGTGCAAAATACGATTACAAGCTATTTACTTTTCCATGGACCACCATTACCATGGTATTCTATTTTACTTTGTTTATAAAGATCATTAGGTGTATAATCTTGGTTTACGACGTGTCCGTTTCTTGAAGTTCCCGACTAATCTTGAAGTAAGAAGGTTCTTGGCAATAACTTTTTTACAGGCCCATCTTTTGGTTCGTAATTGGATCGAAGCCCATGTTCAAATAGACCGAATTTGTGTGTTCGCAAACAGCCGATTTGTTCTTTAAAAGTGTTAATAATATGTTTGGCTGATTTTTCTGTGATAATATGATGGGGTTTACAAGCGGTTGTAATTCATGATGTGGAATCAGGATAATGATCAACTCTATTCATCTCCTTCACAAGATTCACCTTGTCTCACTTTGGTTCAGATTCTTCCAAAAGTAATGATACAAAGTCTCTTTTTAGTTCCTTTGGTCGACTGTTTCAGGTTTTGTCTCCACCTCCAAAAGTTTTTGCTAGAAGCTTGTAAAGGTTTAAAATTTGCTCAAATTGAATTCCCTTTGTGAAAAGGCAGCACTCTGTGTATTAAAATATTAAGTTGTTAACCATAACCCAAAAAGAAACAGCTGAAAATCTGAGTTATTGAGGAACACCAAGTTTTTAATAGATAACTTGTTTAGACATACTTTTCTAAAACGTTAAAGCATCGGTAAATTCTCCAGTAAAAACTTTTGATTTGTTTACGTTAAAACTTAAAAAGCAGTGGCCGTTGGATAAAAATGGAATTAAAAAGAAAATTTTGAAAACGAGGACCATTTTGCAGGGTCGGGAAAAAGACAGATGTTGTAGACCAATCTAGCCGTTACCAGATACGGTACACGTGGCACGATCTGTATGGATTGACGAAGAGATCTGACCTGTCTTTTGCCAAACTGATGTGGAAACAGTGACGTGGATGTTTTAGAGATAAAGATTGGGGGCAAGCAAGGCTAGGCTGCCCTAATGGTAGGTCATTTCTTTCGACTAAAAATTATTTATTAATAAGATACTCCTATAGTATAAGTAATTGAAGTTCGTCAAGAACATAATATTTTAATAAACCCCTTATTTTCTGGAAAAAAAACATTGGCAGCGAAATCATGTAAAGATATGATGATTCATCCTCACATGCAATGATTTCGGCTGTACCAAAAATTATTATCCAACCTCTTCTGCACCACGGAGATTTTAATTAGGGAATATCTTAGATGGCAAAACCACCCAATTTGATTATCTTTTGTTTCCAAATTATATTAGAAGATATAAACTCAAATGCTATTGCATTTCAAGACTAGAATAATCACTAGCATTTGATGATACAAATGATACGCATTAGGATTTGAAATTACATAATAGCAGTATACTTTTTTTTTTTTTTTCCAACTTACTTGGAGTATACTTAATTTTACAAATATAATTTTGTTATGAGAAAACGCATACACTCCATGAAAAAAAAAAAGGAAAATAATAATCAATTTCCATGATTGCACAGCGACCTGGCAGTTTCTTTCGCAAAGACAGCATAGTTTCAAAAACAAATATTTCTTTGTCATAATGTACTTGAATGATGAATACTAGTTAACGTTATCCCTGTGTCTATACAGTAAGTAAAAGTATTTCCATTACATGCTTATATATTCACATTTGCGTAATAGTTAAGTATTAATAATAGTATTACATAAAGTGATCAAGTAATAATTGATAAAGGTTATTGTCCAAAGAAATTGATTACGGCTGGGACTGGGAGGATAAGGACAAATGTCGTATTCACGTATAAAAAAATTCGAAAGCACAAGAGTATATACAGTTATACACTATCATATGGATATGGTCTGTTTTATAAACAAAATTAAATAAAAATTGAATGTACTTTGTTTTCGGGTCTCGGCGGATCAAAACGATAATAATAATAACAGACTAATTTAAATAAATAATCACTGGTTATGGTGGCTTTCTCTTTTGTTACAGCACTTGCGTATTATCCGTTGATCCCACTACTTTACCTCGAGGGAAATTGCTAGTTCTTGCGCTAATGATGTGTCTTTATGCAAATCCTTAGTTTTAATTACCATTCATGGACGAATATCCTTCTTAACGTAAAAGATTGTTCTCAGCTCATCTAGTATAATTATATAAAATAACAAGTTTACACGTATATAATTTTCCTATGAGCAGAAAGTCTGAATTTTTTTGATTTAGAGACCTAACTTTTTTGTTTTGTTTTGTCATTATGCATAATATATTCTTGGAGATTTTTCAAGGAAAGTATTTGAAAAAATCGTCAAAAATATATAAATCAGCATAGAGTATAAGCATCTGCTGGTGAATAATTGTTTTATCTTTACAAATTTTGTCAAAAAGTGTACCACACCATCTTTTGTTGGTATAAACTCTCCCTTTCATCTTTTTTTTTTTGTGCGTGTAAACTCTCCCTCTTTTTAATTACTACCAATTATAATGTTCTTGTTAACTGCTAATAATTTAGGTAGAGAGTTTAGTCTAACATAAAGTTACAGCTGGAAAGTTAGAGCACCTCCAACGCCAGTATATTAAAATTTTTAAAAAGATTCTTAAGTTAAAAATAATAATAAACAAATCATTAAAATGTAAATTTCTTCAGAGCCGGTTCCTAAATCAGTAGTTTAAGAATTCATAAGAACCCGTTACGTGTCAGCAGGTGATTGGATTAGATTTTTTTGGCTTTCTCTATCTCGTGAGGCCGTGGCCTAGAAGCCCCCTTCTCTTTCGTGACTTCAACCTCTAGCTTCCATCGCCGGATTTCTCGTTCTTGATCATCGGAATTCGTCGACGGACCGACCAAATCGGAGAATGAAGGTGGTAACGGTGATCTCGGTGGTCCGACCAACCCGCTTCTCGCCGATAGTGCCCTCACCACTGTAATCGCGAAGCCCAACGGGAATTGATATCCCGAGGTTTTGTTATTATTCTCGATTGTCGATTGCTGAGAATTGCAGGATGTGTCTCGTTGAGGTCGAGAAATCCCCAAAGCCTGTAGCGTCGTGCGCCATGCCCGCACTTCCCGGTTATTGATTCGTGAACCCCTCCTTTAATAGAAATTTCAAATCGAATTTATGTTAATGGTGTTTATGAAACCCATAGGCTAGGTATGGTTGATGTGCGAGAGACACTAGGTAGTTAGGTCCTTAGGGATCATCTTAAATCATTGTTGTAGCTGATTCATCACTCATTCAACGGTGTTGATCACTCATTTTGCTTTTGATTCAATGGAGTTGATCTTGAGGCTTCTGGACAATGATGAATTAAGTCCAGAACAAGTAAATGACGTCAAAGATTTTCTGGACGATTATGTTGAACGAAATCAAGTCTGTATCATCTCTAACCTTGAATGTTTTGCTTATATGTGTTTTCATATAATATATTCTGGTTTCCAACAATATAAGTAAGCTGATATTTTTCTGGATTATGTTTAACTTTTCTTTATGTAGGATGATTTTGACGAATTCAGTGATGTTGATGAGCTCTATAACACGTTGCCACTAGATGAGGTGGAGGGTCTTGAAGATCTTGTTACTGCCGGCCCCTTGTTAAGGTGAATTTTTCTTGCAATTTCTCTATTGTATTGCTTAATTTTCTATCTGTGGAAAGTGGAAACGGGAAGTGATGTGTCCTTTTGGCAAAAAGAGCTCAGGAATTCAGTATTCTTTTGTAAAGAGATTAGTTCAGGACATTTCAATGTAACCATCAATCATATAGCTTTAGATTTAGTAATAAGAGATTATCTTAGTACGAGGTTATCTTTTCTAATATGTATTTCAGAGCTCTGCCATCTCTCCTCATGGTAACTTGGGAATTCAGGCACCAGGCTTTAATGTCATGAATTCTGGCTCCTTACAGCAGCATGTGACTAGGGACGGTCCTGATTTCTCTCCTGGACAACCCGGTCAACTTTCAAGTAGCCTCGGGGTTATTGGATGTAGAAGTAACTCTGAAGCTGTTAAGGAAGAGCAAGAACATGTTGAGGAAGAATGCTCAAGAAAGAGGTAAAAGATTTAAGAATCAAAATCCTTGCTCTTTATGTTTCTTTGTTCTGATGATCTCAATACGCTAGTGTTTTTTTTGGTGTGATGTGTTTCTTTTGGTAAAACTCTTGTATTTGATTCTTTTTATAAATTTCGATCTTGTTAGGATCAACCACAAGTTTTTTATTGATTACATTATGTTTCTTTGATGTCTTTGTAGGTATGTAAAATATAGCTTGCAAATAATTTTTGAAGTTTAATTTTTTTTTTTTTAAGAACCCTTAATGGATTCTACCAATGGAAGAGAAAAAACATTAAATTTTTTTAAGAGGTTAGACATGATAGAAAATTAATATTAAAAAAATTGTTAAGAATCCCAAATGGAATTCTACCATTGGAGATGGTCTTACCTGGCTTATCTGGTCGTCGACGATGAGAAAGAGAGTTAAAATCCTAATCTCATGTAA
The DNA here is from genome assembly GCA_020283515.1 of Alliaria petiolata. Taxonomy (NCBI): domain Eukaryota; kingdom Viridiplantae; phylum Streptophyta; class Magnoliopsida; order Brassicales; family Brassicaceae; genus Alliaria; species Alliaria petiolata. The sequence goes on along the minus strand of JAHZTW010000001.1, from coordinate 168,469,537 downwards.
TCTATCATATAATTAAATTTTTAAAACATTTTGACCCAAAAAATAGAAGAAATCATTTAATAAATATAAGAGGAAAGTTGCCAAAAAAAGATTGGGAAAAAAAGACAAAGATATCGATATAACCGTTGGGAAGGAGAGAAAAAAAAAAGGTTGGGATGACAGGCTGACGAGAAAACCATACACCTCATTTCTATCATTAACCCTCACATGGCTTATCTGTTCACTTGGGTCCCACCACCTTCTACTTTTTTTTTCTTTTTTTTCCCATTAATTTCAAATAATTTAACCCGAAATATTCAGCAAACTTACAAAACACATGGCTTTATTTATTGATTAGCGCATTTTGTTTTTATTATATTGTTCCATCTTAGTAAGAAATATATTCACAATCTCCAGAACAGCAGAAGATTTTTTGTCCATGCACATATAGAGCCCACCTTTGATTGTTAATTTCGTAACATCATTGTCAGATAATATACTAAATTAAATATTTGACTATTGTGCCTGTAATAATGCATAAAACTACTGGTGATAGCAAAGAAAAAAAAACCCCATAAAATTACAAGTAAATGTTTTTTTTTTGTCTCCTTTGTCGTTTAATGATCTAATGACTCGATTCTTCGTTATTAACTAGAACGAGAAAGTTCTACTAAGACACATTTAATTATTTTTTTCCGACTAAGACACATTTAATTTAATTATTACTATTATGTCAGTTTAGAGTAGAGGCAATAAACTGACATTTATTAAGTTCCCGAAACCTCAAGAAGCTTTCCATTAACACAGCATTAACCGTACAAATAATGATTTTTAGCAATACTTGTTTGAGGGTTTAGATTAACATTATACTTAAAAAAAAAACACAAAAAATACCGGAAATACCCTTTAGCTTATCCATGTCATTGCAAGGTTTGTTTTCTCTTTTAAAAGGGAGAAGAGAGACACTGTCGTCGTCACACAACACCACTCAATTCGAGCAAACTCCATAGCTAGCTAGAGAGAGAAAACAAGTTTTTTAGAGAGAGAGAGAGATTAACGATGTCGAAAGAAGTCAGCGAAGAGGGACAAACCCACCACCATGGGAAAGACTACGTTGATCCTCCGCCAGCTCCGCTTTTCGACATGGGAGAGCTCAAATCGTGGTCCTTCTACAGAGCTCTCATCGCTGAGTTTATCGCTACGCTCCTCTTCCTCTACGTCACCGTAGCCACCGTCATCGGCCACAAGAAACAAACCGGTCCATGCGACGGCGTTGGTTTACTCGGGATCGCTTGGGCCTTCGGTGGTATGATCTTCGTCCTCGTCTACTGCACCGCCGGTATCTCTGGTAAGTTAAAAAATTTCCCCAAAGTAACCCTTCTCATGTACGACTCGTTAGTTAAATCTGTTGCAAATCTCGTTTTTTGATTTGGTTTTTGTCTTTTTGCAGGTGGTCACATTAACCCAGCTGTGACTTTCGGTCTGTTCTTGGCCCGTAAGGTCTCTTTGGTGAGAGCTGTTGGTTACATGATAGCTCAGTGTCTTGGAGCCATTTGCGGCGTGGGTTTCGTGAAAGCCTTCATGAGAACTCCGTACAACACCCTCGGAGGCGGAGCTAACACCGTAGCACCCGGTTACAGCACCGGAACTGCTCTCGGAGCTGAGATCATCGGAACATTCGTCCTGGTTTACACCGTCTTCTCAGCAACTGACCCTAAGAGAAGCGCTCGTGACTCTCACATCCCCGTAAGTGTTCTTTCTTTGATCTCAGATGGGTCTGTTTTGTTTCTGTTAAAGTTAAGTTAGATCTTTTAGGGCTTTTTGATAAAATTTGGTTTACTCTTAAACGGGTCTGTAGATTCTGATTGTGTTTGAATCTATATAGGGTTTTGTGATTATTCTAATGGGTCTGTGTAGAATCTGATAAAGTTTGAATCATTTTGGGAATACTGATAAAGTATGGTTTAATCTCAAATGCGTCCGTGTAGTATCTGAACATGTTTTAATTTTTGTTGGTTTAATGGTAAATATTGATTGTTCTAATCTCAAATGTGCCTGTGTAGTGTAAAATTCTGATAAAAGGTTTGTATTTATTTATGTTGATTAGGTTTTGGCTCCACTTCCAATTGGATTCGCTGTGTTCATGGTGCATTTGGCAACTATCCCCATTACTGGAACTGGAATTAACCCAGCGAGAAGCTTTGGTGCTGCTGTTATCTACAACAACGAGAAGGCTTGGGATGACCATGTAAGTCTTTAATTATCATCGCATCATCTTGGTTAGGCTAAGTATATCATTCGCTTCTCCAATGTTGACTAATTAATTGTTTGGTAATCAATCTTTTCTTGCAGTGGATCTTCTGGGTTGGTCCGTTCTTGGGAGCACTAGCAGCAGCAGCTTACCATCAATACATTTTGAGAGCTGCAGCGATCAAGGCCTTGGGCTCATTCCGAAGCAACGCAACCAACTGAGTGAAGAAGTGCGAATGTCCCACTTAATCAAGGCTTAAAATGTGAAAAAACAACTTAAGATTTATGTGCTTTATTATTATTTGTTCTTCTTTTGTGTGTAATGAGAGAGAAATTTAAGTTGGTGGATTGAATGTTAATTATGATTTGTTTTTTTTCTTCATTTTAAATCCTACTTTGTTACTTTCAGTAGTTTTCACATCCGGTGGTATGTCTTGTGAATCTTTTGCCCTTTGTTTTCTCTTTAGTAGTTTGGTTTATTTATTATCCTTTTCTCTACATCCATTTCAAGAGCATTTTGATCACTTAATTTCGTAAAATCGAAGAATCCAAATTCAAATCTATTGTTGATCACAGTAGTATTAAATGATTTTTAACTCTTTATCAGAAGCGTCCAAAGAAAATAAAAATTTCGGCTGAACGTGGTATTGTGACATTGTGTTATGAGATGTGTGGTGGGTATTTGAGCTCATTATAATCCTTGGGTCGACCCAAAAACCAATCAACCATTGACACGTGTACTTTCATACCAGATGGAACAATGCGTTACGGGGTGTTTCTCGATAGTTCCGCCGAAATTGGATTCCATTTGCCATGATTAACTTTTTTTGTTAGTTGACAACAAAAAAATCATTTTTTGTTCGTTCCTTCTTTTTATTAGTCTTTTCTTTCGATTTTTAAAATTTATTTTATAAAAGCAAGACCCGTGTCAGTACTTTTTGTTGTTTTTGTGATTTTGTGAAGGGATAAAAATAAAAAGGTGGAGCCAATGGGATTGTAGCAACCAGACAAGAAACGAGGACGTTAAACCCATTTTCCACCGCACTCAACCTTTTGACGCGTGTCGCGATGCTAATAGATCATCACATGTGTAACTCCGCACCTGAATATTACCCCTGTTATTGTTTTTCTTTGACGTGTTTTTCTATAGTCGATAGATATTATTATAAGAGTTATAGACCCCCACTCAACACATTTATGTTTGGATCTATTTGGAAAAGATCTGAATTCAGGACTATACCAACTCAATTAAAATCATGTGTTTTTTTAGAAAATAATTGAATCTTGAAGTCAGACTATATGGTAAAGCGTATGTGTTGGGGGTAGAAACAATGTCACGTAATGTTAAAAAAAAAAAATACAAAAAAACAATGTCACGTCTCGTCTTTTCAGTAAAGCGAAACACAGAGGTGAGAGAGAGAGAGTGGAAAAAAGGGCGGAGAGAGGGACCACAACAATAGAGCCTAGCCTTCCAAGCTCTGTTTAAAATACTTAGCCGTTGTGATATTTTTTCTTCGTTATCTCTTCGCTTCGAATATGGTCCACTCATTTTTAATGTTTGTAAACCCTAACAGCTTATGAAAACATTTGCTTGTGTAACTGGGCCTTAAGTTTTGCTTTTTCTATTCCTTTCTTGGGTCCTGGATTAAGCTTGCAATGTTTGCAACTTGCAACAAATCTAATTTCATAATTAGTCTTTTCTTTTACCACTAAAGTTTCTTGAAAGAAATGATGTTATAATAGCTTGACAAAAAAAAACAAAAAACCTTCGAATATTAAAAAAGTTCAGAATTATTTTGTTTTGGTGTCGACAAAAACACACCTTTTGTAATAATGTTGATAAAAGAAATGGGGTACAAACATTAGCTTTGGAAGCCAATTGTCTTGAGAGGAGTATTATTTAACAAATTCGTTGTCCAGAATTTTCAAAAAACAAAAACATGAAAACAAAAATTGGCTGTCAAGGTTATTTCAAGTGACAACCAATTATATATATTATTTTTTTGACATCATTTGCCATCTTGTTTCCATTTTGTCTTTGTGAAGCCTTTGTATCTACTAGTTAAGACTCGATTCTCTCCAGTGAGGCCCGCTATTTATGATGACTCAATTGTGCAAAACCAAGGGGAGCTTCCGGTTTACACAAACCTTTTTGCCTTTTTGGGGATTTTTGTTCAATTTCGCCGGTTTACACGTAGTCTTCGGTTCGTGAGCAAAACCAAGGGGAGCTGCCGGTTGGGCCACGTTGCAGTGGGCTGCCTCAGTGTAAAGCCCACAGGAGTAACTCTAGTGACACTGTTACAAATAACAGATTTGGTTTACTCTGTTGCAACGGTTTAAAAGCAGAGAAGTGAAAACAGAGTAGGAGACTTTTTAACCTTTCTTCTTCGTCTTCGTTCTTCTCAATAAATATATTCTTTCTTTTTAAAAAGTTATCGTTTTGACATTTTTCATACTTAATATTAAAATAACTATTCAAATGTTCAACTACTTTTGACTATTGACCAAGTGATAAACTAAAACCTTAAAAAATCTTGTTGTGTGATAGTAAGAGTCGCTTACAAGTTTTAAAACAATCTTTCGTTTTCCAATTGAACTCAAGACAGCTTATATTAGCTAGCTTATATCGTTCCATTAGAGAAAACGAAAGAAAAGCAAAAATAAATTTATAAAACGAAAGAACATTTGTATCACAAAGCCAAACATATTTTTATTAGCAACAACGAAATACCTCAACACCATTACAAGTTACTAATAAATAAAACATTCACCTTAGTGATTAAAACCAGCTTTCCCATAATAATACTTAAAAAGCCTAAACTTCGAAAACTCATTTAGAGTACTTGTTCGATTTTGTGCTACTACTAAACTATTAACAACATCACAATCACACAACACAAAAACTCACAGAAGCTCATCTATAAACGATTTCCCTTTAAATTTCTCCATTTTGAATCCCATTTTCTCCATCCTCGACCGTTCCTTCTCCATCTCGACCAAAAGAGCCCGCGTCTCCTCAATGCGCAACCTCGCTTCGGACACTTCCTCCTCCATCCGAACCAAATCCGCTTCTCGAGCTTCAAGCTCTTCTCTCTTAGCCTTCACTAAACACTCTTGCCTCTCTTTCTCACTCTCTACATCTTCTTGGGACCGCGCAAACTCCTCAAGAATCGAACGTAGCCAAGCCACTTCGATGTTCACAGACTCCAAGTCTTTGAGAACAGCGAGCATCTCTTTGACTTTGACCTTGGTCAACTGCCCGACCGGGGTTGACCTGAGTTCCTGCATCAATGAGCATAAACACTCGAGGTAACGTGACCGCATTGAGTCCGATTCCAGCTTACAGTTTCGAGCAATGTCTCCGTGTTTCTCGATGATACCGCTTAGGATTGTGGACGAGCCCGATCTCACTCTGTATTTCCCGACAGAGACGAAAGTGTCGGACATTACCGATTCAAGATCGAGCTCTACTCCGATCTCATTGCTGTTTTCTTCTTCATCATCATCATCATCAGTGTAATCATCGCTGCTCTGTTTTCCATGCGGTATTGGAGAGCTTAGGAAATTAAATAGTGTGGTTTCGCCGCCTGCTTCAAACTTCCCGCTGTGTTCTTGTTTTCCCGGTTTAGGTGATGCCGCTTTGTTTCGATCAACCTTCATGAAACGCTAGAAACATTGAGAAACATCTAGATGATAGATGGAATCTTGGATTCATGGAAGAGAGAAAAAGATGAAATACCAAATTGTTTGGGGAAAGAGGAGCGACTTGAGAGAGTTTCTTCTCCGGTTTATGCTTGAAGAAATCATCCGGGTCACCGGATGATGAAGAGGAGAAAGACTTGTTCGAATCAGAAACAGTCTTGTTCTTCACAGCAACAGCTGGAGCTACTGAACGATGAACCTTTGGGGAATTAGCGTTTGCGAAACCGCCTCCACCGTTTTGATAAGACCTTGTAGATAGCGGTGAAAGCGGTTGTGAATGCGATTCCTTCTTTTTCCTACCGAAACTCCCTGAGAAGCTAAGAATCTTTGAACCTGTTATAAAAACAACACAAGAATCAGAATACAAAAGAATGAAAAACTTTTACATGAAAAAATAAAAATTGGCAAAACAATAACAAGGATTAAAAAAAAAACAGAAATAAAGCTACCTTGCTTCTTCTTAGTGTTCTTCTTGACATGGCCTTGAGCAATTCTCTCTAAACAAGCTGAAGCACATTCGTGGAAAGGATTGTCAGCATAAACACAATCCGGATGAGCTTTTCGATTGAAATCCATAGCTTTTGATGGACGTCACAGCTTCGATTGCATGCAACTACAATCAAATCCTCAGAAGATGAGAAAATTAACCAAACAAGCTCAAAGGAAACAAACTTTAAAGAGCAACACAAATGAACCTCAACTTCACATCAAGGGTATGTAAAAGGTCAAACCTTTACACCTTAATTTTCAACAAATAGGTCAAAAAGATTAGACACTGGACTTATATATTACAACAAACTCCCAACGAAATTGGATTCCGTTCAGATTTCACCAACCCTCTCATCCATTGCTTTATGTTAAAGAAAGGTAAAGAGAGAGAGAGATCGTGAAGCGAAATGTAAAAGCTGAGAGAGATTCATTCACCAAACATATCCGTAGAGAAATTTCTTAAGACGACTAATGGTGAGTTGTATCCCCCCCCACAAGACCAATCAACTCTTAAAATGTAAGGTCGCAAGATACAAAAAGACGACTTTTCGACTTTTCGTTTTGTTCCTTCTTCTTGATTTTATCTGGACCGACCACTCAATTTGCAAGTACAAATTTCCCGGTGGCTAAATTTCAACGGGGGAAGCACTCATTTATTGACTAAGACCAGGGTTAAAAAAGGTAGATTATTTTGACCGGCTTGTGTTTTGAACAGACATAAAACTTTCAAGGCCCACCTTCTGGATAAATAATTTAAAAAGATGAAATTTCGTTTTCGTTTGATTGTGGGGGCTCTTGTCGTGAAATTTCTCAGCAAACAAACAGAGTACATATCCAATAGAACAGTATCCATCAATTTTCATCATCGATCATCGATTAAATTATAAATACTAAACCAAACCCACGATTCTAAGCAGGAACAAGAATCGATTTGTTGATCAAAGAACCAAACTTTTATTCACATAATTGCAATTTACATGCAAAGATATAAAAATAGAGAGGGAGAGATACCAGGGAAAACGGAGGAGGGAAAGAAAGATGTTGTGCGGAGAGGACGGTAGGGAGAAAATGAATTAAAATGTTTTTTTTTTCCACAATTAACAGTTGTATTTATATGTGGTTGTGTACCTATATTATAAGGTTGTACATGTGACATTGTCTTTGTGTATAAATAATGAGATGATGATGATTTGACCAAAGCCATTTATACCAATTACCAAATGAAGAAATGAATGAAAGTTACTCGGAGAAGAGAGGAGCATTAATTGAGAGGTTGGAAACGGCAATCCATCACACCTCACTAGTCTTCCAGATGTGGACATCAACGTGGGACGGTTACACTGAGAATATCTGAGACGAGAGAACCTAAATTAGATAATTTTGGAACGATTAAACAGCAAAAAAAATAAATAAAAAGTAAAAAAGGATCTTGTCAGTTACATAGCGCGTGAGGCTGTAAACTAAACAAGTCATACATGAATCGCGTCACGCGTGTCATTCTTTGGCATCACACGTGAGAGTTAGTCTCTTAACCCTTTTGTTAACCATATATTTAAGAATTTGTGTATATGTTTTTAATTTTCCCATTGGACCATTTCTGTTTTCCAAACCAATAAACTTTCGACATATTTCAACTAAGAAGATTAAATTTCAATATTTTTTTAACACGATGGATGTATAGTAAAATTGGATGATAATATTAATAAGATTATGGAGACTTAGCTGAAACATATATAACTGTATGATTCAATCCGAAGGAGTGATCATATAGGAAAACCACATTAATTGCCGCGAATCTGATAAAAAACATAGTTTTGTCGTTGTTTATCTGACGTAACCATTATTTTATTTATTAATTTACTACTACATATAGTTTGGAAATGCGAGTAGCTTATCCTGAAGCGATAAATGAGACCATTTCCCCAAAAATACTTCCATCTTTTTTTCCATGAAGGAGTAAATTCTAGTGCTGTCTCTTTCTAATGCAAATTCTCCGGTTCTCCCTGTTAATTTTATCGTAAGTGTTGTTGTTATAGATAAAAAAAAATATATAGTACTTTTAATTCACGATATATATCTCTCTATATACTCAAGTTTACTGAATATTAATTTATTTTTAGCAATTTTAAATTAGTAAAATTGGACCGGCCTCGCTATGACCTAATGCTTGTTTATCGTTTATTAGACTTTATAATTCCTAAATAAATCCGTTTAGTGCTTAATTTACTTGTTTAAGTTAATTGACTAGTTTATCTCATGTTTGATATTGTTTATCTTTAGTTTTTAAAACAATATTTTTGGACCGTCTTTAAATAGATTTGTTTTCTGCATCTCTAATGCATGATATATAATCATTTGTGGTGCAATCCTATAATTTAACGATTGCCAATACTTCACTGTACATATGGGAATTAGTAAATCGGGTTTTCAAATTCAAACACATTAGTATGCATCATGTATTCGAAAAAACTATATATATAACAATTGATCAATTGTGAAAACCCGATTAGTATGCATCATCATGTATTCTAATAAAGAGAATTGTTTACTAATAAAAAAGAGGTAAATGCCTTTCTTTTTCAACAAGAAAATAATCAATCTTTTTTGCTCATAAAGGTCTCAACAAATTTGCCTCCAAATAACAAAATGTACAAAACATACACTAATGCTTATGTGATCTAAGTCATGAATGATCCTAAGTCTGAATTCTCAGTTCATAAGACTGATGATGGTGATACCTTAGTTTGAGTATTTATCAAATTGGACCTGTTATTTATTCATTATTTGTCGTTGAAAATTGATAAAGAAAGCATGAATTGTTTATTTGGTAGTTTGAAATCCCTAAATATACTTTCGAATGTGAAATCTGAGAGTTAAGTTCCCTTTATGATAAAAGAAAATCCCTATATGATTAGATATCTCGTTCGATCACTTAATTTTTATTTATATGTGAAAATCCTTATATGATAATTTAGATTTCTTAACGTTCAAATCTTGATTTTCTTAGGAAAGTCGTGTTTTTTTCAAGATGAGGCAAATATGAGGCTGAGGTTATCGTTTGGTACAAGACTTGAAAAGGAGGATGAAAATAGTCTTGGAAAGGATGAGGATGAAAACAGTCTTGGAGAGGATGAAGAAGAAAACAGTGAGGACTATGGTAAAATTTCATGGTTCAAGATCTGGAAGCTGTTTGTGACAAGAATGGTGTATAATTTTCTTGAGAAGAAATGTAGTGAATTTTCTGCGTTTGGAAATTTCTTGGCCAAGGTTATGATTTGTACAGAAAAGAGAAAGAGAAAATGTATGAGGAAAGCTGGAGGCAGGGGCGGAGGCAGGTGGTGAGTAACGGGGGCAGCTGCCCCCCATAACATTATTAAATCTATTGTATTTATTTTAAATTTCTTTAAGTGCCCCTGGTCAAATATATTTATTGCCTCTATTTCTATTTTTATTTCAATTTTTTTCAAAAAAACTTACTTCTTTATTGTTTTTAAATTATTGTACGAGAGAAAAAACAATCGAAAGTAATTAATAAAATAATTTTTATTAAATGCAATACAAATATATAACTTTCCTCAAATAGTTTGAAATTTCATATATATCATAAAACTAATACATAACATAAGATATGATAGGCTTGAGATATCTTTTTTTTTGTAACTTAAACTTATACTGTATATGTATATTATAATATCTGAACTTATTTATGAACATATGCAATGAATGAACACGAGTACTATTTTAATTATTAAATATTAATTTAATCATAACTTCTAAAATATATTCAAAACTGTCATTTAAAAAAAAATATTATATTAGTTTTATTTGGTATATATTCTGCCCCCGATAAAAAAAAATATTTGCTTTAATTTGATATATATTCATGTTAATTTATTTGTAATCCATATATATTCTGCCACTGGCTGGAGGGAAGATTGTTTACACCCATGACAAAGCCTGCACTGACTTTGCAGAAACGTACACACCAATGTTGATTTTCATTATCCTAGGGATTCCAACGGTTGTAAGTTTTGGTTTGAGTGTATACGATGGAAGAACCACAGGGGCTGAGATCTATGAGATCAAGGGAGCTTTGCGTGAATGTTCAGCGTGGATGGATTTTCATGGTGGAGTACTAGAGAAGATGAATGAGTTGGCTTCCAAACATGAAGAGATAATGCAAAAGCAAGAAGCAATTGAGAAGTTGTTGGAGTCCCCGAAGAACGAGTCTTAACTGTCTTTGTAATTTGTCTCTGTCTTTTCTTTATTTTTTGGATTTTGGTACTCTTTCTTTGTGGGTTTGAACGAGTCTTAACTGTTTTCCGAGTCTGAAAAAGCTCCTGGTTTGTAGGAGTAAAGTAGTGGTGGTCATAGTAGTCCCAGTCCGCAAGTTTCTCTATATTTGGTTGTAGAAGACTTAATCTTCATGTCTTTGGCTATTTAAAGCCTTGCTAGTCGGTTAGGTTAACCGAAGATGACTCAAGATTCTTTGTGCTAATTGACGTACAACTTTCTTGTCACTATAGTTTTTCGTTTCTTCAGCGTACATAAAAATACTTGTAGATTTTGACCCAAAAAAACAAAAAATACTTGTAGATTCTTTTGTTTCTTGTTTGCTTTGTATTAATGAACTACACTTATAAGTACATAAAAAGAATTCTCTTCTTGTCAATTTCGAAGCCTTTTCACATTTTCTACAGATTCTCGTGTTGTTCCTCACCATAACTGGTCTTCCTGTTTCCGCAGAAATCAATCCACGACACGCGGCGAGTTCGTCATGAACAACACGCGGTGAAGACAGTTATGATTGGTGAAGACAGTTCCGAATGTCTTGCTTCTGCTCTTCAATAGTCTCTCTGGTCTCAACTTTTAAACACAGTGATCATAACTGTCTTCACCAATCATCATCGAGACTACATCTAAGACCTCATAGATCTTGTTTGCCTGCACGTGGGATCTGTCTCCGTTTCTGAACACATGAGTTATGCTCTTCGTCTCAACAGTGCTGCGACTCGTTGTTCTGAATATGCCTTTGCTCTTCATGAGAAGCTCGATCCTATTTACATCTTCCCATCTCCCAGCTTCTGCATACATGTTCGAAAGCAAGACATAGCCTCCCGTGTTATCGTGTTCCATCTTGAAGACCTGCTCTGCTGCGAATTCAGCTACGGTTATGTCATTGTGGTTTCTGCTTGCGTTTAACAAAGATCCCCAAATCCGAGCTGTTGGTACAAATGGCATTTCTTCAATGAATCTCTTGGCTGAGCTGAAGTTTCCTGTACGACCAATGAGATCCAGCATGTACCCATAATGCTCTATCCCAGGATCAATCCCGTATTCTCTCATCATTGAATTGAAATGATTCCATCCTTCATCGATCATACCGGAAGTGCTACATGCTGCTAACAGCGAGGCAAATGTGCTCTTGTTTGGATTTACTCCAGAAGTAATCATCTCTGAGAATAAGCAAATCGAAATTCTCCCAAAACCGTGTACCGCATAGGCCATGATGATGCTGTTCCATGAAACAACATCCTTAAACACGACGTGGTCGAAACATTTTCTTGCATCCTCGAGGTCTCCACACATGGCATACATGTGAACGAGTGAATTCAAGATGATGGTGTTTGACCCGTATCTGGATTTTACGACATAGGCATGAAGTTGTCTACCTTTCACTCAGGGGGAGAGATTCTGCATAAGCTGGTAGAATACTAGCGATTGTTGTGGAATCAGGAACAAGAGATGAATCACATAGCTCTTGAAATAGCTCAAAGGCTGAATAGTTCTTCCCGTTTTGCACATAAGCAGCGATAATCTTTTCAGCCATTCGATCAAACAGAGCCTCGGCTGACTTTAACTGCCCGCATTCTCCATACATATCAATCAGAGCGGTTTCCAATAATACTACATCAGGAAGAAAGCCACTCCTCGTTGCGTACCCGTGAATCGTTAAATCTCACAAGCAGGAAGCAGATTTATCAATGTGATAACATCTGGCTGCAACCCATTGGCCTCTGACATTTTCTGGAAACAGAGAAAAGCATCAATGAAACTCGATGTAGCTTCGCCCCTGTCATTCAGTCATCGTCATCATCATCATTGTCATAATATCTTGGCCTTTCGGCCTCCATTAAAAAAAAAACAACAGCTTAAATATTAATAATTTTCAAAACTCGGATTTAAATAAAAGAAAAACAACAGCTTAAATCAGAAGAAAAGTGAAAAGCAAGAGATGAATTTTGAAAATCAAAGCGAGACGGATACACAGGTCAAGAGCTCATGATATGACCAGCGGCCAAGAGAATCCAAACGTTCAATCTCCCCCCGAATCTCGGAGCCAGAACAAGCCAGACGCTTCTCCAACCTAATCACGGCAAACCAAGTTACCTTATTATCGAGGCCAGGAATGCACACGTGAAAATGCTCAGCACTCTGTTTCCATACAATCATCAGCTTCCCACCATAGTTAACTAATTGAATCGTACGGTAAGAACAATCACGCTTCATATACAGATCTGTCAAACCCTCAACCATTAACCACTTTTCACAGCTCAAGTCATACCACCATAACTTATCGCAATAATGATTAAACACTAGATTTTCTATAACGCACCAATGTCTGCTTGTTTCCACTATGCGTTCAAGACCCACGAACCCCATCTCTAGCACCCACCTTCCTTCTTTCGGATCATATGCATACTTCTCATGCTTGGTGATAACGTATATCCTTGCTCCAAAGACTACAACTTTGTGCTTCCTATCGAATTCATCACCACTAGGGCTAGGCAATGGCTTCCAAGTCTGAGTCTTTATGTCCAAAACCTCACCCCAATTCATGGGTTCGTCTCTCTTCCTGCATCCTCCCGTTACATATATCTTCCCGTCTAAAACACATGCCTCGGGGCGCCATCTTCCCACCGTCATGTCAGGAACAAGACGCCGCGTGTGACTCCGACAGTCAAGCACACGAACGGCTCTGCATAGCTTGTCCTCATCGCTTCCGGCGATTTGGTAGATCTCGGAACCGACGGCTACAATGGCTGAGTTTGATTGAGCACAAGCATACGAGGAAGATATCTTTACCGGTACCAAACTCAACCTAATCTCATCACAGCCTTTCCTCTTAAACTTACCGGCGTTGCTGATTAAGGTTTGATCGGGAGTCCTGAGAGTGAACCAGCGATGACGGGCGGCCGTGCTTAACCGTAGACATAAATAGAGGCGAGGCTCTGTGGCTCCGATTTGGGATCGAGCCGCGTATATCTCCGGAGAAGAGAGGAGAGAGTGGACGTTCTTGGAGACTGAGCTGAGGGAACGGTACTGAGTTCTGGAGATGCGGGCTAAGCAATTCGCAACGATTTCATCTGGAACCGATGAAAACGACGGAACCGGGATTTCATCTGGAACCGATGAGAACGACGGCGAAGATGGCTGATAGAAAGGAGGAGAATTCGTCATCTAGTTTTTTTTTTCTGAGGAGGCGGCCGCTGTGGTGACAGGCTTTGAGGGATTTCCTTTCTTCACTATAAGAAAATTAGTAATTAGACACACACATATAAATTTTTTTAACTAATACAAAAAAGTCACAAAAGCAAGCCCAGGAAAAAACTTTTAACTAGTACAAAAACCAGAAACTCTTTTTTTGTTTGTCGTCATTTGCGTTAAAACAAACCCAAAATGGGTAGAGCAGGATTACATTTGAGAGTTTAGGCCCAATAAAAAAAACAAAAGCAAGCCCATTGATCTTAGGACAGGCCTTGTGAGTTCATAAAGTTGCCATCGGAGAGTCGGAAAGCAACAAGAAGCGAACGCTGAGCTGAGGTCCTGAGGAATCAGAAACCCTAATTAATCGATTTGGGGAGCAAGATGATGCGAAACATGTTTGCTAAGGTAAAGAAGAATGATTTCTTGATTCGGATTCTCCTTCCCATTTCGTGATTTGTGATTGTACTGTCTCGTTAGAGAGGAGAATAAAATACAAGGATAGCTCATAGCTTGCACCCTTCATGCATGTATTCGCCCGTTAATCGACATGGCCAGGTCAGGTTTTAGCCCGTTCGGGTCACCCGTTAATCGACATGGCCAGGTCAGTCACCACCATCATGAGTCTGTGGCCGATTCACCTTCGACTCCACAGTCCTCGAGACCATTGAGAAACGGGTACAGACGTACAGTAGTCTCCAAGTGCATGATCATGACCGCCCAATCGACGAGGATGACGATGATGATGAAATGGACGGTTCAGACGAGAAGAGGGGAAGGAAAACGAGGTTTTACTCTTGCTTGTTGTCTACGTTTCTGTTGGCCTTCGCTATCTTCTGTCTAATTTTGTGGGGCGTTTTCAAATCTTTCTCACCTATATTGTCAGTTTGTCACCACGGAGGTAATTGATAGAAGTTTGATTGTTTCAAACATAAATTTTGCACTGTGAACAATTGAACAAATTACATTTTCTTTTTCGGAAATATATTTCATGAAGTAAGCCCCTTTTTTTTTTCATGAAGTGTAAAATCAAATCTAGTTTGAAGCTTTGATTGTTTTTTTTTTTTACTGTTTTTAGCTTTTACAAAAAATATGATTTAAAAACCATAAAAACAAAAGCAAACAAATAATCGATGACAATGATGTTATACTCTTTTGCATTCATTTTCATATTTTATTTTGAATTCATCAATTTAATCTTTTTTTTTTTCCATCAAACTAATTGAGAGCTTGAACGTGCAATCCGGGAACGACGCAACTGGAGTGCTCACAGATATGCTAACTCTAAATTCAACGGTCAGGATCTTATACAGAAACCCCCTGCAACTTTATTGACCGTCCACGTCACCTCCTCTCCCCTCCAGCTCAGCTATTCCCAGCTCATCCTCGCCTCCGGTCAGGTAAACTATATATATTTCACACCTTATTGATTAAACCGGCCCGGTTATGATTCTTGTGAACTAATTAATTTGGTTTTTTTTCAATCTAGTGTGGGAAAAAGTAGATGGAAAAGTTCTCTCAACGAAGGAAGACAGAGAGAATCATTGAGACCAAAATATTGGGGAATCAAATTCCTTTGTACGGAGGCGTACCGGCTTTCTACGCCCAACGAACTAAACCGGACCGAGTCATTTTGCCTTTGAATCTGACCTTCATGTTGCGATCACGAGCCTATGTGCTCGGCCGATTGGTCAAGACTAAGTTCTACGCGAACATCAGATGCATCATCACTTTCCATGGCGATAAACTTGGCAAGAAACTTGATCTCTCTAAGTCTTGCTCTGGTCATTGACAGAAATAAGCACAGCGAAATCAGTTCTTTTTTTGTTTATTAGAGAAGATGTAAATTATTTCTGTGAGATATACATGTAAAGATCTGAACCAAAACGTATATACTATATAGTGTTGTCAATAATTTCTCTATACTACTAGATTTCCTCTTTCTTGTTTGAGGTGTTTATTATGTAATCATATTTACAAAATTTGAATATTTCCATTGAGCATTTTTGTCCACAAAAAATAAATGAGTTTTTTTTTTAGTGTGTAAATAATTTATATGTTGAGCGGTTTTCGTATTCTCCGAATGCCATCGATCGAGACCGTCTTATCAATCCAAGGATGTTGGTGGAGATTAAATACGCTGCCGTTTTCTTAAACTCCACGCATCTAGTGGTCATTAGGTAAAGGTGCTTCCAAAGTTCAACAACCTCCTGTGCTAGAAATTCACATTTACATGCTAACAGTTGCAAGAATGCTTTAGGGCTTGAAGAAGTTTGCATGTAAACCCTTATCAGCCAAACGCAAAACCGAGGCAACCACAAGCAAATTCCTTTGTACGGAGGCGTACCGGCTCTCTACGCTCAACGAGCTAATCCGGACCCAGTAGTTCTGCCTTTGAATCTGACCTTCACCATGCGATTACGGGCCTATGTGCTCGGCCGATAGGTCAAGACTAAAGTTCTACGCGAACATCAGATGCAGCATCACTTTCCATGGCGACAAACTTGATCTCTCTGAGTCTTGCTCTGATCATTGACAGAAACCAACAGCGAAAGTCAGTTCTTTTCGTTTATTAGAGAATATTAAATTATTAATGTGAGATATACATGTAAAGATTTGAGCCAACCAAAATAGTGTGGTCAATAATTTTTTTATATTACTATATTTCCTCTTTCTTGTGAGAGATGCTTATTAAATAGTCATAATTACAAAATTTGAATATTTCCATTGAGGATTTTTGTCCACATAAAAGAAACGAGTTTTGTGTGTGTGTGGGGAATAAATGAGTTTGCCCAATCCAACTCTTCTTCAACCCTTAATTAGTAAATTAACTATGTTAAGCGGTTCTCGTATCCTCCGAATGCTATCGATCGAGATTCGAGACCGTCGTCTTATTCAATACGCTGCCGTTTCTTAAACTCCTTGCATCTATATTGTCATTATGTAAAGGTTCCAGGTTTAACCTTCTATGCCATAAATTAACATTTACATGCTAATATATAGTTGCACGAATGCTTTAGGGTTTGAAAAAGTTTGCATGTAAACCCTCATCAGCCAAACGCAATGCCGAGGCAACCACTAAACACTGAGAGAAGCACCAAAGCAGCCCACCAAAACGTTGAGCAACCACATCAGGCTTTTCCTTTGGGGCTGTTCGATAGAGATCCACATGAAACACGGGTACGTAAACGTAACAAGCAAGCCTATTGCTCCGATAAGAACCGCTAGATAAGGCAAGAACGAGAATCCAACGGCTACAAAGAAACTAACCAAAGTCAAGAAGACACGCAACATCATCCGGACAAAGCGGGAGCAAGGCTTTTGTCTCTTGGTTGTGCATACCAATATATACCTGCGTTATCACAAGCCGGCATTAATTTTATGGGATATGAGCATACGTGCTCGCTCCGAGTAGTCTTGTTCGTAAAGTTTCAAGTAGTTGCCTATTGGACCTACCGTAGCCGGAATCTGTCGTATATAAGAATTAACGGCAAAGCATAAATTGTTCAAACACGTATGCGTTACCTTGTAAAAAAAAAGAATCATATAAAAAAAACATATTTTTTTTTCAAAATGTAAACGCAAACGTAAAAAAGAAAAAATAATTATATTGTAGCGATGGATTTTGACATACCTTGTCATGCCCATTATACAGCAATATAGCCACTAGAAACATACAAACCGCGATGAACACATGAGAGATCACCACGGCTCTCCACATTGTCTTACAAATATCACACAGAAACCTTCTCAATATCTACTAACCCAAAGAGAAATTTAGTTGAAAACGTATTATATATATAATTGAGTTTTAAAATGCGAGTTTCTTTCAAAAAAATCTCTAAGACCTGTGTGTCGAAGAGGAGTTTGTTCCCGCGAAATGCAATAGCTATTAATCCACTGGCCCCGTTGAAAATGTTATCCAAGCTTGTACCCTTAATTTGCATCGTAAGAGACGCTGTTTTTATTCCTTTGCGGACCACTAGTTAGAAACTTAGAGGTAAAATCCAGATGGCGGAGAAATATGAAAGTGTATTTGTGTCTGAGTTTTGACTCAAGATAAAAAGAACAATGTTGTCATCGAAGAAGTTGAGAAGAAATTGACACATGAATTGACACAGTCAATACACCACATAAATGACAATGAAATAAAAGGTAAGAGTTACAAAAGGAAGAAGATAACGCGGACATGGAAACAAAGGAAAAAAGTAATATGAAAATAAAGAGAAAACTTGTCTTTTACGGAAAAGAAAAAAGACAAATTTGAAGTTCGCATGTTGGATATATAAACCAAGAGGTGTCTCATAAAAACGCACGCGGTTAGGATATTGTCGAGAGATGCACACATGTGTGGTGCGTCCCATCATACTATATTTATAGAACCGTTGCACCAATGCTACCGTTGGTAATCATGTATACGGGTTTGATACTGTTTTCATAGTTTGTTTATCTAGAAAAAATAGTAGGTATTGTAGTGTTGAATACCATATGCAATTGTAACTGTAATCTTGTTCTAGTAGATTTTTTTCTGGCCTAAGGTCTTGGGGATGTAGAGAAACCGAATCTTGTTAAAAAAACTTTATATGTTTTTTACTTTATGCACGTACATACACCTGCCTTAGGGTTTCTTATCGCTCAACTAGCCTTATTTATGAACTTTCAGAATATGCTACGGCCATAACATCGATCAACGAGAGTCCAATAAGAGAATTTAGATTCCGAAACTGAGACATGACCACCGCGAGGCAGCTAAAGATCAAGAAGCATTGCATGGTCGTAAGTGGCACTGTGTTATCTTCAGACATAATGTGTAGAAGTTGTAGAAGTTGTTTTATTGATTTTCTTCCGGTTATAACCAGAATTGAACAAGCTCAGATCCCGAGAGATACATCACAGCAAAGACCGAGTTTCAGTGATGCTAAATGCTTTTCTACTGATACAAGAAGTTTCCCGTGGTTGAGTATTACTACATTCAGTTATTAACAAATAAAAACATAATAATAATAGGCTATTATAGTAATATTTTTTCTTCAGTTTAATCACAATTTATCGTATATTCGTATATATAATCTATCAGGCCCGGCTTTAGGCAAGTGCACAAGGTGCAAAAGCACAGAGTCCCATCATTTTTGATCTGTTTTTATTACATTTTAGGGTCCAAAAGTTTTTAGAAAGTGCAATTGAGGGTCCAAATTTTTTAAATATACATGTAAGTTTGATTTAAAATTTTTTTTTTGACATAGGGTCCAATTTATGATTGAGTCGGGCCTGTAATCTATGTGACCAAAAATTGACTTGGAACTCCCTTTACGTTGTTTCCTCGTGAGCACAATATCAGAATATGGAAAAGTATTAGCAACGACGACTAGGAAAATACATTTTTGGTGGTTTTTTGTTTCCTTTGAAAGGATGATATTATTTACGAAGTACACTGTGCAAGTGTTGTTTGACACGATGATGTAAGCAAGTATTTTGCACTTACCAACTAATTAAAAGATATTAAATACTCCCTCCGTTTCATAAAGAGTATCGTTTTAAGATTTTATTTTTGTTTCACAAAGAGTGTCGTTTTACATTTCCAATGCAAAATTTTAATTAAAAATCCAGTTTTGACCCTACTAATTTAATGTATTAACTAGAGAGATGATTTTATTTAAAGTGTGAACAAATGGTAAAACAGAACTTTTAATAATTTTCTTAATTTGTGTGAAATGTGTCAAAGTGACACTTATTTTGAAACAGAGGATGTATATTTTAGTCTAGTGGTTCATTTAAGGATTTTTTAATGCTTTTACACGAGGAGGTCTTGGTTTCGATTCTCAGCAGATGCGATTTTCCCAGATTATTAGAAGTAGCCACCGTTGTTAATTTTAAATCTTGAATTCATTGTTTTTTGATGATATTTATGCTGTAAATATTTTTTAAAAAAATTAAAATTATAAGAAAAGTTAATTACTAACTTTGGCGACCTTTATATAATAAGATAAGATATATTTGATCATATATTTTTCTTAAACATGATTTTTACTTTTGTTTTTATTTTCTTTTTTCTCATTGAATTATATATATATATATATTTAATTTTATTTTCCCTAAATTTTAGTTATTTTATTTTTAGGATTATTATTTAATTTTATAATTTACTAATTTTTTTATTTGCTAATATATTTTAATCGTAATACTTGTCAAAATCTAATAGATTAATTTGTCACGTGTCGCGATTATGTGAGTTAAGCATCGAACTTTATATAATAAGATTCTTTAGATTCGAAAGTCCTATGAAGAGTCCCTATGACCTAATGCTTGTTTATCTTTTATTAAACTTTATAATTTATAAATAAATCTGTTTAGTGCTTAATTTACTTGTTTAAGTTAATTGCCTAGTTTATGTCATGTTTGATATTGTTTATCTTTAGTCATTGTTTGTTTATATTTAATATTTTCTTTGAGAAACTTTATGGTTAATATTAAGAAGAAACTAAAAGCAACTTTCTTGGACTGTTTAAGTAGATTTATTTTATGCATTTCTAATAGCTTTAAAAAATTTGGGACTTTGAATAAAAATTTACGGGTATAAAACGAGAAAGGGAAATTTAAAAATTGAAAAACAATTTGTCAAAAAGAAATCCGATAAGAACGAGACGAAAAAATTCTGATAACATGATAGATTCGAAAAATTTTCTTACATAAAATCCTTTCTCAAACGGGTAATTGTACTGGATAAAATTCAATTTGGAGACATATATTTGGGGAAAATTCGAGAAAAATCAAGAAATTTTATATTCAAGAAAATATATAGAATTTTTAATTTTTAAACAGGTAATTTAGGTATGCCATCTCATATATGTTCCTTTCTTATATTTTTTTAGTATTCGTTTAAATAGAATAAATACTTTCAAATTAAGATTTTTTTTTAAGGGAAAAAAGAATGTAATGGAAACTCGGAACGGGTATTTGATGAAAAGTAATTTTCAGGGCTAATATATAAGATGTGAAATCCTTTAATTTAATGCCGATACTTACCGTCATAATCGGGTTTTAAAACTCAAACACAATCCGGAATCATTTTTAGAAAATTTTCAAAAATGAGCCACTTCCGATTTTCGCGTAGTCTCCCGGAGTTCGCCGTCCCAAAAACTTACAATCTCCGGCTCACTCCCGATCTCGTCGCCGGAACTGTCACCGGAACTGTCGCCGTCGACGTCGACGTACGGGAGGATACTCGCTTCCTAGTTTTGAATGCCGTGGATGTATCGGTGAATTTCGAGTCCGTTTTCTTCACTACTTCTTCTTCGCGCAAGGTATGTTTCCGACGCTTCGATCCATTTCCTCCGTAGCGTTTTGTGTTTGTTTGGTTTTTTAGGGTGATGATATGAATTCGAATTTCGATAGCGTGATAGGAATTGATTTGATGTTTCGGTCGATGATCAATTAGCGCAGCAACAATTTATCGCTTTATCATGTTGCTTCTTAGGTTCCGATTGCGGTAATCAAGCAATTTGAGGAGAATGAGACTCTGTCGTTGGAGTTTTGTGAGTATCTACCCAAAGGAGAGGGAGTTCTGGAACTGGGGTTCAACGGAGTACTAAATGATGAAACGAAGGGATTTTGCAGATGGTAAAGTGTCATGTTTCTATCTCTGAAGAAGTAGAAATTTACAAAGATAGGGATTATTTCTCGAACTAAGGTGTTTACTCTTGGTGCAGTACCTATGAACACAATGGTGAGAAGAAGAATATGGCACTTACCCAGTTTGAACTAGCTGATGCTAGGAGGTGCTTCCCATGCTGGGATGATCCTGCTTTCAAGGTTTCCCACCTGTTCTTTCTCTTGCTATCTGGTACTGGATTATGTTTTTCTTCGTCTTTATCTGTTCATATTGACTCATTGTGCAACAGGCTACATTCAAGATTACACTAGAGGTGCCAACTGAATTAGTGGCTCTCTCCAATATGCCCGTCCTGGAGGAGAAAGTTAATGGGAATCTGAAGATTGTCTCCTACCAAGAGTCACCAGTGATGCCTACATATCTGGTAGCAATTGTTGTTGGTCTGTTTGACTACGCGGAAGTTCATACATCCGATGGTACATTCATTTTGTCCTTTACCAATCTCCCGTCTACTCAGTTCTAGAAACACTAAATCGTGTCGTCTCTTGCTCAGGGATAAGAGTCAGAGTATACTGTCGAGAGGGCAAAGCAGACCAAGGGAGATCTGCATTGCATGTTGGTGAGAAGACATTGGATCTGTTCAAAGAGTAGGTCCTTGGTCGACACTGAAACATAACAAGCATGCATAATTCTGGACTTCTTTTTTCTGGCTGTTTCATAGCTTCCCTTGTACATTTAGGCTTGTATCATACTCAATGCAAAATAACTCCAATCATTCATGTAGGTACTTTGCCGTCCCATACCCCCTTCCCAAATTGGATATGATTGCAGTCCCAGATTTTGCTGCTGGATCTAGTGAGATTTATGGTTTGATTGCATACCCTGAAACATCTCTTCTCTATGATGAGAAACACTCAGCAGCTTCTAACAAGTTTATGCCTGAGGTGATGCGAAATATTGATAGCAGGATGAGTAACACTGAATCTATTCCTGGGGGATTTAACATGCTTAGGCGTATGTATGAAAATGTCCAGGAACATGAGCCGTTGTTGAACGCTACAACAATGTCTGGTAACGCTGGGAACAATGTGGATTCTAACCAGTTCTTTGGGAATAAGACCACGACCAGCCAGTAAGTTGGAATCCCCTTTACTGTATTTTAGGTTCTTTAACTTAGTTCAGGACACGTTCTTAAAATCTCAGTAAGCATGGCTTTATATACTGTTTTCTGTTTATATATGATCTCGTTTGTCTTTGATAAAGGGATCCGGGTGATGATCCAATGCTTGGTGCTGCTCCTGATGCCTCTCAAATGAACCAGTTTTTACACATACTAGGCTTATATTTCAATCCAGAGCAGGTAACGTCTGGATTAATATAATTTAGGCTTTGTTGTTTACTTGTTTATTGCTATGATGTTTTTAATATTATCTTTCAATTTTAGATCAAGAGTCTCAACCCAGAACCCCAAAGCATGACGCTGAAGCCAGAGTTCCTTCCCTTGCTTAACTCCACAGAGGCTATGATGGCTCTGCAGGAAGCACTCTTCTCTGGGTATTGGACTACAACATGCCAGTAAGTGGTTCATTCTTTTATGCTGTTAGCATTTAAATTTTTTCACAAAAGAATGGAGTGATCATGACTAGTGTGGTGCGAATTTTCTGGTTTTCTTGCTCATCTGGAATTGGAAGATAACTAGTTCGGTTTACTGGGATGGGTTTGGGATCATTATAAAACTCTCAACTGGAACTGGTTGAAGTAAACTTGAAAATCAACATAAGGATGGCCTTGTATTGTATACTGTGTTCTGTTTTCCTTCGTCATTGTTATCATTGTTTTGATCTCTATATTTTATAGCTGACAAATCTCGTTTGGTTTTAATAAAGGGCTCGGGAGCAAACTGGTGCTACCACAGGTACACTTGGAATTAGATATTAATTCACAGACCTTAGTTACTGCTAGTCAATTCAACGGTTGTCTTTGCGCATATACATTTTTTCTTTTCTTTTTATCGTGTTTTCATGTGCAATTAATCGATTGAGTGTTGTTACAACGCAATGGTTTCAGGTACAGGAAATAATGTAGAGGAAATGGAGATATGTGCAGACGATGTCGTGCAGAATAAGAAAACTGGAGCAATTGGAGCTGTGAGCCAATGTAGCCAACATAAGCTCTCTGTTGCTTGGATTGATAGCGCTGAACTAGAAACACTTGGAACGGACGAGGTAGTCCTGGTATCGAGAAGCTTCAATCAAGGTCAAAGTATCTGTTCTGTAACAGAGAGAAAGAAGCTAGGGGTTATATGTGGCATAGATGCGAAGGTTGATTTAGCAACTTCTACGGGGGTTATAACTCATCAAGACATAGGAACAGAGTTCTTAGAACGGATTAAAGGTTTCTTTGTGCATGACTATGTTAAGCATCAATCCTGGGTAGGTTCAGTTGAAGCTTTGGAACTGAGCATTAAGGTCGAGTATGAAGACGGTAATAAAGTTACTCTTGATGAACCTGATCCGGATATTCTTGTACCCATTTTCACAAATGCGTTGGAGTACTACGTCAATAAGCCGTACTACAAGGGCCAAACCGTGGTTACGTATTTGAACAGCGGCGAAGAAGATAGAGGCCGTGTGCTTCGACATGGGGTGAACACTGTGACAGTATTCTGGATCGCCACGTGTGTGCCAGGATGGACGAAACCACCTGAGCTTCTTAGGTATACTAAGGTTGAACGGTTGCACGACTCTAGGTTTAGTCAAGGTGCTTGGAGACTCGGTGACCGATGTGTTTTTAGGGGAGAGGACTTCTTAGTTGCTAACCTCCGGTCGCGGTTTAAAGTGAAATGGCAAGATGGGATGTTTGAATACGTTGATGGCAGAGAACTAGTGGTTGGGAGTGAAAAAAATTTGTTCAGCGGACAATTTGTTTCGAAGAAGAATCTAACGAGTGAAGGAGGCGTTATGAGGATGCTTGTTAATGGAGTTGCGTGGGTTAAATGGTTTAACAGCCAACAACATCCTGAGCTTCTATATGCGGTTGAGCTAACACATCACCCAGTTTACAAATTTCGCGTTTCAGATCTTGTAGCTCGGCCTCGGGTGAGGTCAGGGAATGAGAAATTTAGCGTTTCCGAACCTTTTGGATTCGTCATCGGTCTAGAAGATGGCCGAGTTCAAATAGGTTGGGAAGATCAAACGACTTCGATGGTTGGCCCTGAAGAAATTGTAAGACTAGGTCACATCTGTGGTGATGACGACTCTTCAGACGATGATGATGACGCTCCTGCTTACGATGATGATGACAACTCTTCAGACGATGATGATGACGCTCCCCGTGGTTCTGGTGAAACTGCTTCTGATGATGGTGACTATTCTTCTGGTGATGATGTCACAGACGAAGAACTCTAGTGTTTTACAAGTGACGGCGAGAACAGAGATGCTGCTAAATGCTTTTCTTATTTTCCTTACCGCCGGTTTGATTTGGTTGAGTCCAAAATTTCAAACAAATTTCATATTAAACTCGGTTTAGTTTCGGTTTAATCTGGTTTTGAACTGATTCCGATTTGACCGATTTCAAGTTTGATTCGGTTTACTTTTTTTTATTTGGATTTACTTCCGGGGAATCAAACCTAAATTTTGATTTTTGTCATTTGAAAACCGGTTTGATTAGTAAACCATCTTGAATTTAAAATAAAATAAAATAGACACCCTAAACTGCATAGTTAAACAACGTTCAATCGGAATTTGTTTAGTGTAATTAAGTTCGGTTTAATAAAATTGGAATCGGTTCAAGTTCAATTGTATTCGGTTCGACGTGGAACCAATTTAAAACTTAAGACATTTGATTAAGTGCTTAAGTTTATGTGATTAACCAGAAATGTCCTAGTTTTTCTGGGTGATTTGGTTTGAGTTTCGGAAAGTAGACGTCAAATCAGTAATTCTCAAATCCTAGTTAATCCGCCAAACCAACACGTGAATCAAGGTGTGAGTCCAGTGTTAATGATAATATTGGTTGATGCTGATGAGTTACATGAACTGCACGTTGCATGCTAATAAGCACGCGTGTTATGCATTATGCAAGAAATGCTAATGTACGGAATGTGTTACCTCTATGAGTTAACACAATAAGTAAGAGTCGATCTCATGCTCATCACTCATCATCAAAGTTACATGTAAAGCAAATGAATTCACAAGAGTGGATTCTAGGTTCGAATCCGAGAATGGCATTTCTTCAATCAATCCCGTATTCTCTCATCATTGAACTGAAATGATCCCATCCTTCATCGATCATACCGGAAGTGCTACATGCTGTTTGGATTTACTCCAAATGTGCTCTTGTTTGGATTTACTCCAGAATTAATCATCTCTGAGAATAAGCAAATCGAAATTCTCCCAAAACCGTGTACCGCATAGGCCATGATGATGCTGTTCCATGAAACAACATCCTTAAACACGATGTGGTCGAAACATTTTCTTGCATCCTCGAGGTCTCCACACATGGCATACATGTGAACGAGTGAATTCAAGATGATGGTGTTTGACCCGTATCTGGATTTTACGACATAGGCATGAAGTTGTCTACCTTCACTCAGGGAGAGAGATTCTGCGTAAGCTGGTAGAATACTAGCGATTGTTGTGGAATCAGGAACAAGAGATGAATCCCATAGCTCTTGAAATAGCTCCAAGGCTGAATAGTTCTTCCCGTTCTGCACATAAGCAGCGATAATCGAGTTCCATGAGACCAAATTCTGTTCAGCCATTCGATAAAACACAGCCTCGGCTGACTTTAACTGCCCGCACTCTCCATACATATCAATCAGAGCAGTTTCCAATACCACATGAGGAAGAAAGCCTCTCCTCATTGCGTACCCGTGAATCGTTCGAACTTCCAAGATCTCACAAGCAGGAAGCAGATTTATCAATGTGATAACATCTGGCTTCAACCCATTTTCCTCTGGCATTTTCTGAAAACAGAGAAAAGCATCAACGACTCGGTTAATTCTAGCATAACATCCTATCATAACGTTCCAAGCTACGATGTTCCTCTGGATCATACCCTTAAACATCCTCTCTGCATAAATCACTTCACCATATTTACTGTACATGTCGAGAATTGATGTCATTACCATAACATCACCAGTTTCGATTCTGCTTCGAATAGCGTGACAATGTATCTCCTTTCCCATTTTTGGACTATACACATGAGAACAAGCACCTAAAGCGCTCATGGTACTGAACCTGTCCGGTTTAAATCCGCGTTTCAGCATCTCTTTAAACAGAACCAAGGAGCGTAAGCCATCTCCAAGCGCAAGATACCCAGAAATCATGGAGTTCCACGAGACAGTGTCTCTCTCAGGCATTTCTTCGAACACTTTCTCAGCATCACAGGCGCACCCGAGCTTCATGTACAAGGATATAAGAGAATTGCAGACGTAAACATCTGAATCGAACCCAAGTTTGATCACCATCGCGTGAATCTTCTTCCCTTCTTCCAACGACGAAACTCCAGCAACCGACTTAATCACGAACGGATAAGTAAAGGAATCGGCTTTTATTCCTGCAAACACCATTCTGCAATAAAATTGAACGGATTCATGATACAATCCAATCCTAGCGAAACCTCTGATCATCACATTCCACACGAATGCATCGGCCTTGTTCATTTCATCGAACAGCTGGAGGGCATCCTCCATGAGGCCGGAATCGGCGAGATTGCGAAGCGCGCGCGTGAGCGCGGGATCATTGAGCTTAGTTAGCTTGGAACGTTCCCGAAGAACTAGACGGGCTGGTTTCGAGCATCTCGGGTCGAATACGAGATTCCGGTTCCCATTTCGCCTTCCCGTCGTCTGGTGATTCTCGGAAGAAACACACTTGCACGCATCGCAATTGTAGATACGGTAGCTTCCAGTCAAAAGAGTCGCAGCCATGATTAGCACTAGAACTTGCGATTCAAGGAGATTAAATTTGTCACTCCTCGTCGTCTTCTACATTTTCCGGCGGGAAAATTGTTGCTTGCTCTGGTATAACCAGTCCCACAATGACGTCATTAATCCTCCTTTTTCTTAGTGTTTCACAAAATAAATTAAAATAAAAAGATAATTACGAATTATCAAAATTCTCCAATTTTTCAA
>JAHZTW010000001.1:168329488-168441754 GCA_020283515.1 Alliaria petiolata | reverse complement strand
CAAATGTGCTCTTGTTTGGATTTACTCCAGAATTAATCATCTCTGAGAATAAGCAAATCGAAATTCTCCCAAAACCGTGTACCGCATAGGCCATGATGATGCTGTTCCATGAAACAACATCCTTAAACACGATGTGGTCGAAACATTTTCTTGCATCCTCGAGGTCTCCACACATGGCATACATGTGAACGAGTGAATTCAAGATGATGGTGTTTGACCCGTATCTGGATTTTACGACATATGCATGAAGTTGTCTGCCTTTCACTCAGGGGGAGAGATTCTGCATAAGCTGGTAGAATACTAGCGATTGTTGTGGAATCAGGAACAAGAGATGAATCACATAGCTCTTGAAATAGCTCAAAGGCTGAATAGTTCTTCCCGTTTTGCACATAAGCAGCGATAATCTTTTCAGCCATTCGATCAAACAGAGCCTCGGCTGACTTTAACTGCCCGCATTCTCCATACATATCAATCAGAGCGGTTTCCAATAATACTACATCAGGAAGAAAGCCACTCCTCGTTGCGTACCCGTGAATCGTTCGATCTCACAAGAAGGAAGCAGATTTATCAATGTGATAACATCTGGCTTTAACCCATTTTCCTCTGACATTTTCTGAAAACAGAGAAAAGCATCAACGACTCGGTTATTTCTAGCATAACATCCGATCATAACGTTCCAAGCTACGATGTTCCTCTGGATCATACCCTTAAATATCCTCTCTGCATAAATCACTTCACCGTATTTACTGTACATGTCGAGAATTGATGTCATTACCATAACATCACCAGTTTCGATTCTACTTCGAATAGCGTGACAATGTATCTCTCTTTCCCATTTTTGGACTAAAGCGCTCATGGTACTGAACCTGTCCGGTTTAAATCCGCGTTTCAGCATCTCTTTAAACACAACCAAGGAGCGTAAGCCATCTCCTAGCGCAAGATACCCAGAAATCATGGAGTTAGTGTCTCTCTCAGGCATTCCATCGAACACTTTCTCTGCATCCCAGGCGCACCCGAGCTTCATGTATAAGAGAATTGCATACGTAAACATCTGAATCGAACCCAAGCTTGACCACCATCGCGCGAATCTTCTTCCCTTCTTCCAACGATGAAACTCCAGCAACCGACTTAATCACGAACGGATAAGTAAAGGAATCGGCTTTGATTCCTGCAAACACCATAGCAACCTACAGCTAGCGAAACCTCTGATCATCACATTCCACACGAAAGCATCAGCTTTGTTCATTTCATCGAACAGCTGGAGGGCATCCTCCATGAGGCTTGAATCGGCGAAATTGCGTAGTGCGCGCGTGAGCGCGGGATCATTGAGCTTAGTTAGGTTGGATCGTTCCCGAAGAACTAGCCGGGCTGGTTTCGAGAATCTCGGGTCGAATACGAGATTCCGGTTCCCATTTCGCCTCCCCGTCGTCTGGTAACTTCGAGTCAAAAGAGTCGCAAGCCATGATTTCCTGGATTGGTACTGGAAATTGAGATTCAGGGAGATGGGAGGACCGGAGGAGATTGAAATCTGTCTACGTTGACGTCATGACATTAATCCTCATTCTCTTTTCAGCCTTCCACAAAGAAAAAGATAAATTATAAAGGATCAAAATTCGTCTTATTGACAGTAAATATCTTTTTTGCAAAATCTCTCAACAATTCGTTCTCTCAAAGTCCAGAGCGATAAGATAATTACATATATAAACCAGATAATGTCGATTTTATACACTTGAAATATCTTGTAGAAATGGTTTAAGAGTTGGTTTTTGATTCTGGTCCGGTTATCGGACTCGGTTCAGAAAGTTGATGTATTCGGTTTTAAATACATGTCGTTAGCTCAGGGGGAGAATGTAACTTCCGGAGGGGGGGATACAGGTGGGTTTGGTTGTTGCAAATATTTTTCACTATTCTGATCATAATGATCTACTGAAATTATAATTATTTTATTTGTTATGAAATATAAGTTGATCAAATTTAATTGGAAAGAAAATATGTTAAAAATATAAAATTCATTCAAAATTAATATGTAAATTAGTTGTAACTAAGTTTTATGCCATATATTGATCTTGATATATTTTTATAATTAATATGTTAAATATTTTGATTTCGAAAATAAAATAAAATCCAAAAAATATATTAGAATACATGGTTGATAGTTTTATAACTTCAAAAAAAAATTAACAATAAAAAAAATATATATATAAAATATTATATTCTATGGTTTAATATAAACAAAATCAACTTTCTAGTTTCTAATAGAATTGAATATTTCATAAAAAAAATTAAAATTTTGAAAATTAATTTAGATCTATAAAAACATATAATACAACAAATGAAATGTATATAGATGCACTCTCTCTTTCTCTTTTCAGAATATGTTATAATGTTGGCCAATATAATATCTTTCTAAATGCATGACTTTTATTTCATCGATTCTAAGTCAAGTATATACTCTTCTTGTCACAAATATCTTCCAAATCCTAGGGGTTGATGTTGAGATTCAAGACATCCGCATGAGGTTAGCCAACGACAAGAAGAAGTTGAATGAACTCAAGAAGAAGAAAGACAATGATGCCTGAAGCGTTATCATTCCACTTCCCATCTTTTCTTATTTTGTTTTTTTTTCACCCTCTTTGAACCAGTTGTATATGTTTTTGGTTTGACCGTAGATTTCGGTATATCTAGCAAAATTAATTTTTGCTTATAGAGGTCTTAACAAACATGCCTCCAAAAAAAAATGCACAAACCATACACAATATGTGATCTAAGTCATGAATGATCTTAAAGTATGAATTCTCAGTTCTTAAAACTTATGAAGGTGATACCGCAGATTGAGCATTGAGAAGTCATGATTTTGCCATCAGCTTCTGTATAACTTGACAATTTTTGCTTTGATGTTTTTTTTTTTCCAGAAAAAGAAGCAGAAGCTCATGGAGTTTTACCACAGTGGGACTTCACAGTTTGGCTATAGCTCATCAAATGGCATAGGTTTCTTCTTCACTAAGGTGGGAACCAGAACCAGTTTCTCTACTCCTCTCATCAAGGTAAATTTGCTTATGTTTTTTCAATTTCTCTACTGATTTGTTTGCTTAATTTCTCTACTGATTTGTTTGCCAATTAGATGGGAGTTTGGCTATTGCTCATCGTTACATGTTGTTGCTTCTGTTTTTTTTTCAGGTTCTGTACTGATTTGTTTGCCAATTAGATGGGAGTTTGGCTATTGCTCATCGTTACATGTTGTTGCTTCTGTTTTTTTTTCAGGTTCTGTACTGATTTGTTTGCCAATTAGATGGGAGTTTGGCTATTGCTCATCGTTACATGTTGTTGCTTATGTTTTTTTTTTTCAGAGTGTTAGGAGATAATCTACCGAAGACATAATTTCAAATACTTCATGGAGGCTTCTTCTTCTTATCTCTCTCGTAGGTTGAAGAATCTCCCACCGCTGCAGTTAGACAGGATGATTCGCCTTATCACTTTTTCCAAGGAAAGGAGGCAAGACTCATGGACTTTGCACTTGGCGGTCCCTCTGAATTCTCTGTTCCGAAGACCTACAACGGTGATACCGCAGCTCGAGCACTTGCTTTAGTTGTGAGCCCTTTGGTGCTCTTTTGTGTGTGGCTGGCTCTGAAGTTTTTCTACACGACCAAGCGTGAAGTCATGCACGACAAGGAGATCGAAGTCAAGAACGTGAACCGATTGGAGAAGCTAGAGGAAGTGTTGGTCAAAGATAACGATCATCGGTTCATGGATGTTGACCTTGACATTCAAAGCATCTGCATCGAGTTAGCCAATCACTGGGAGAACTTGAGTGATGAACTCAAGAAGAAGAAAGACAAGGATGCATGAAGCGTCTACTTTCCACTTCCCAATATTTTCTTATTTTGGTTTTTCAATCTCTCTAATCGAACCAGTTGTGAATGTTTTTAAGTAGATTTTGGTACATAGCATAACGATAATGCTACTTAACAAGTTTGTGGATTGTCTCGTGGCAGTTTTTTAAATGTGATTCCACTTAGAAGCACATCTAGAAATTATTTTTATCTGGAGCAAAACTATTAATCGTTACTAAATATTTTTATAAATTTTGAAATTTTAGGAGAGACATAATTAAAAATCTTCACATATTTACACTAATTAAAAAAGTTTATGGTTTGCAACTGCCCCTCCCACACTCCATGTACCTTCGTCACTGGTTCCACTTATTTAGTGGAGCGGTTAATTTTGCCGAAAGGACAAAACAGAATAATTTTTTTTTAATGGTAGATTTTTGATGAAATTTTAATATGAACAACGTTAATTTAAAGAGGTTAACAAACAAATTTGGATCACCAAAAAAAAAATCACTCAATATTTTCGTTTCAATTTAAAAAGTTTTTATGCAGGCAGAGCCGGCTCTGACAATTTGTAGACCGCAAGCTCAAACCAAAAATGGCTTTGGTATATATATTTTTATATATATATGAGGTTGAACCCATGACTGAGGTTAAAACTCATGAAATTTAGTAAAAAAAAAGTTTTTATTTGCCATTAGACTAAAGATAAATTTTAGAAAAAAAAAATCAAAATTTTATATATAAAAACAGGCCCCCAAACATGAACTCGTTCTGCTTGGACTCACAGGACGGGACCTGTATGCAGGTTTACAATGTTACATTGAAATACATCATTCACGTGTAAGACCAGTGTGACTGGTACGACGGGATTTTGTTTTTTCATATAAAAATTGCCAAAACATATCTTCTTCTTTTTACATATGCGATAACATATGTACCTAATTTAGCCACAACCAATTTTTTCCTACCTAGTAATTTCCACACGAGCAACGACCATTGGAGAAGTGATGACAAATCTTGGAATCTCCCACAAGGATCTCTCTTCTTGTCAATTTCGAAGCCTTTTCACATTTTCTACAGATTATCGTGTTGTTCCTCACCATAACTGGTCTTCCTGTTTCCGCAGAGATCAATCCACGACACGCGGCGAGTTCGTCATGAACAACACGCGGTGAAGACAGTTATGATTGGTGAAGACAGTTCCGAATGTCTTGCTTCTGCTCTTCAATAGTCTCTCTGGTCTCAACTTTTAAACACAGTGATCATAACTGTCTTCACCAATCATCATCGAGACTACATCTAAGACCTCATAGATCTTGTTTGCCTGCACGTGGGATCTGTCTCCGTTTCTGAACACATGAGTTATGCTCTTCGTCTCAACAGTGCTGCGACTCGTTGTTCTGAATATGCCTTTGCTCTTCATGAGAAGCTCGATCCTATTTACATCTTCCCATCTCCCAGCTTCTGCATACATGTTCGAAAGCAAGACATAGCCTCCCGTGTTATCGTGTTCCATCTTGAAGACCTGCTCTGCTGCGAATTCAGCTACGGTTATGTCATTGTGGTTTCTGCTTGCGTTTAACAAAGATCCCCAAATCCGAGCTGTTGGTACAAATGGCATTTCTTCAATGAATCTCTTGGCTGAGCTGAAGTTTCCTGTACGACCAATGAGATCCAGCATGTACCCATAATGCTCTATCCCAGGATCAATCCCGTATTCTCTCATCATTGAATTGAAATGATTCCATCCTTCATCGATCATACCGGAAGTGCTACATGCTGCTAACAGCGAGGCAAATGTGCTCTTGTTTGGATTTACTCCAGAAGTAATCATCTCTGAGAATAAGCAAATCGAAATTCTCCCAAAACCGTGCACCGCATAGGCCATGATGATGCTGTTCCATGAAACAACATCCTTAAACACGACGTGGTCGAAACATTTTCTTGCATCCTCGAGGTCTCCACACATGGCATACATGTGAACGAGTGAATTCAAGATGATGGTGTTTGACCCGTATCTGGATTTTACGACATAGGCATGAAGTTGTCTACCTTCACTCAGGGAGAGAGATTCTGCGTAAGCTGGTAGAATACTAGCGATTGTTGTGGAATCAGGAACAAGAGATGAATCCCATAGCTCTTGAAATAGCTCCAAGGCTGAATAGTTCTTCCCGTTCTGCACATAAGCAGCGATAATCGAGTTCCATGAGACCAAATTCTGTTCAGCCATTCGATAAAACACAGCCTCGGCTGACTTTAACTGCCCGCACTCTCCATACATATCAATCAGAGCAGTTTCCAATACCACATGAGGAAGAAAGCCTCTCCTCATTGCGTACCCGTGAATCGTTCGAACTTCCAAGATCTCACAAGCAGGAAGCAGATTTATCAATGTGATAACATCTGGCTTCAACCCATTTTCCTCTGACATTTTCTGGAAACAGAGAAAAGCATCAACGACTCGGTTAATTCTAGCATAACATCCTATCATAACGTTCCAAGCTACGATGTTCCTCTGGATCATACCCTTAAACATCCTCTCTGCATAAATCACTTCACCATATTTACTGTACATGTCGAGAATTGATGTCATTACCATAACATCACCAGTTTCGATTCTGCTTCGAATAGCGTGACAATGTATCTCCTTTCCCATTTTTGGACTATACACATGAGAACAAGCACCTAAAGCGCTCATGGTACTGAACCTGTCCGGTTTAAATCCGCGTTTCAGCATCTCTTTAAACAGAACCAAGGAGCGTAAGCCATCTCCAAGCGCAAGATACCCAGAAATCATGGAGTTCCACGAGACAGTGTCTCTCTCAGGCATTTCTTCGAACACTTTCTCTGCATCACAGGCGCACCCGAGCTTCATGTACAAGGATATAAGAGAATTGCAGACGTAAACATCTGAATCGAACCCAAGTTTGATCACCATCGCGTGAATCTTCTTCCCTTCTTCCAACGACGAAACTCCAGCAACCGACTTAATCACGAACGGATAAGTAAAGGAATCGGCTTTGATTCCTGTAAACACCATTCTGCAATAAAATTGAACGGATTCATGATACAATCCAATCCTAGCGAAACCTCTGATCATCACATTCCACACGAAAGCATCAGCCTTGTTCATTTCTTCGAACAGCTCGAGGGCATCCTCCATGAGGCCGGAATCGGCGAAATTGCGAAGCGCGCGCGTGAGCGAGGGATCATTGAGCTTAGTTAGCTTGGATCGTTCCCGAAGAACTAGACGGGATGGTTTCGAGCATCTCGGGTCGAATACGAGATTCCGGTTCCCATTTCGCTTCCCCGTCGTCTGGTGATTCTCGGAAGAAACACACTTGCACGCATCGCAATTGTAGATACGGTAGCTTCCAGTCAAAAGAGTCGCAGCCATGATTAGCACTAGAACTTGCGATTCAAGGAGATTAAATTTTGTCACTCCTCGTCGTCTTCTACATTTTCCGGCGGGAAAATTGTTGCTTGCTCTGGCATATAACCAATCCCACAATGACGTCATTAATTCTCCTTTTTCTTAGTGTTTCACAAAATATATAAAAATAAAAATAAAAAGATAATTACGTATGCAAAATCTGTCAAGGATTCGTTCTTTCTAGATTTGTATTATTATTTTTCATAGAAAATAAAAATCATCTCTCATTGTCTACTAGTACACGATGACGTAAATCAAATTCAGAAGAGGCTTTTATTTTTTTTCAAGTTTTTATTTGACAATGAAAACCTATGAACACAACAATGGTTATTCGTAAATGATTAAAAAAAAAAAAGGTGGATTTGTTCGGTTTCGAAAGGCACTGAAACTATTTACAGATTCTTGCAAAGGATGTTTCTGTAAAGACACAATCCTAAGAGAAGAAGTCCTCACGGCTATCACCATCTTCATCACCATCAGACTCATTTTCATCAACGCTCTCATCATTGAAGGTGAGGATAAGATCAAGAAGCTCTCTTCCAGTGGATGAAGATGATTCTCCTTCTCTATCTGGACTCATACTTCGGTTCTGCAGCGAGAAGAGTTGTGCCAATAGCTCCTGCGGTGAAGATACACGATACATCCACCCCCTAGGTTTTCGCTTGCGCTGAAACACAAATTTCAAAACAATATACCATTAGCATCATCATCATCTTGGTAACTGTCACTACCACTATCAACATTCCTCTCACTACCACCATCAACATTTTTCAAACAAAGCAACAGTAGCCAAATTAGTTTTGATGTCATATCATAAGATCTCAAGCAAAAGAAAAGGAAAAAAAAACTCAGTTAGATCAATTTAGCAATCGCCCTCTACGTAACATAAAAACTCAGGACATGCAATAGCATACTATGGCCACTAGATCCAGATGCTAGCAAACCATGATACCAGAAGATCAAAAGTGAAATAAATACAAACTTCATGAACAAGATAGTTTTGGTTTTGTAAATTTGGGCCACATATAACACGAGTGTTATAACCAAGTCCTATATCTAAATCATAGAGAGGTGAACACACCTTATTGGTTTCATAAGCCAGTGCTAGCAGGAAGGAAAATGATAAACAATCAAGTCTTAATGAATACAGTAACAAAGCATACCAGTTCGATGTTGTCAGGTAACGTAGCTCTCTCAGCTGCCTTTGAGGTCCACACCTTGATGACGCTTTCGATTCCGCTGCTAGCAAGCACTGGTATATGCGGATGAGGCTCGATACAGTTGACTACATGCCTATCCGCTTCCATTACACGTATAAGCTCTCCACTTTTTTTCTTCCAAATAAAAATGCGGCCACAGTCTGACCCACTAACCACATATTCAGACCTAGGTCCGAAAAAATTCACACCCTTAACCGTCTCACAGTTCTTGTGCCCCTTATAAACCATAGGAACTGATTGCTTGCTATCATCTTCTGGAGAAGAAGCTGATTCTGATTTTGATTCACTAGTCTTGGACAACGGAGAGGATGGGACAGGGTTAGACCCTAATCCCATATCCTGTGTGAAAAGGTAGATGAACTCGTCGTTGTATGAAACAAGGAGTTCGCTTTGCTCTGAGAAGGCCAAGCCCGTTATTCCAACTTGTTCATTGCCAACAAGGTGAGGAGGGCAGAAATGATCTGCAGCTCGGCGAAAACCGTTTAAACCGTCTCCCTGAAATTTACGGATATCATAAAGACGAGCGTACTCGTCCATTCCACCGACAGCAAAGAGGTTGGAGTTCCTCGGGTCGATCGCGATTGCGTTCAGCTGTGTGGCTTCCATGTTCCTCCTCCTAGGATCAACTGACTGACATGTCAAAAGTTCTGTAGGGGCTTGAGTCCTCAGATCAAACTGAAATGGGCAAGAATCCAATTTTAAAGAACAAACTCTTCAATCGAAAATTTAAAGGATTCTAAAGCAGATCCAATGTGATGCAGCTGTTACTCACACGTTGTACTAATCCATCTTCACCACATGTGTAAAATATATGAGGGTTCCCTGGCTCGATACATAGCTTATGAGCTCGACCTTGATGCAATCCCAAGAACGACGTCTCAACTTTCCCACTCTCAAGAATACTTGCACGCCGAACCTGAAAGTTGTTTTGGAATATTTCACAAGCTTAGAAAGAAGAAGCTAACCAAGTAAGTGTGATACGACAAACAGAACAAAAAGGATTACCATTCCATCTGCAGCACAGGTCACAATGGTTCGATCATCAGAGAAAGGCATAAACTTGGCCTGAAACACGTTATTAGCGTGTCCTGAGTGGAACGAAAGCTTAACTTTCCCGAGCTGCCAATCCCAAAGAATGATTCGCCGATCATCAGAACCCGAAATCAGAACATCTCCTTCGGCATTGAAGCTCACTGCGTTCACACAACCTTTGTGCTTCACCAGCTTCCGGTGTATCTCTAGACGCAGAACCAGATTCTACAGCGACAGAACCAGTCAGAATGTGATTCAACGGGTTATTAAGTGATCAATTCAATATTAGTCAATTCGTAAATCCGCGAAATCTGAAAAGAGACTTGAAACTCATTCAATTGGACTATATGATCCACCAATGAGACTCGCAAAAGACCCACAAAATCAAAACTTTCGAATTGAGATCGAATTGACGAGGAACAAACCTCGGAGCCGGAGAAGCGATTGGAGAAATTACGAGAGGAAATCCCACCGACCTCTCGCCGCCAAAAATCAACAACAGGGTGATGAAATCCGTTAAAGTTTGTTCGACTCCTCTTCGCCTTCTCACTCATATTCCTAAGAATCAACGGGAACACACCGAAGTAGGAGCAAGTTCTCACGGTCGATGAAGCTATGACAGACTCAGAGAGAAGATTCTAATTGTTCTGTATCTCACCGTGAAATGTCTACTTCGGTGAGAGAGAGAGAGAGAGAGAGAAGAAGCGTACTGTCAAGTCCGTCGCTGGAAGAGAGGCAATTCTTTGGTCCAATAAGAAAGTGAGGCGTGTGATCACCCTCGTTAGTATTGGGCTTTTGGGCTTCTTATGAAACTTTAATTTTTATAAATATTTTGGAGTCTCTAATTTCTTAGGAGATAATGTATGTGATGAAGAATTTTTCTAAGAGATATGTATGTGATGAAGAATTTTTCTAAGAGATATGTATGTGATGAAGAATTTTTCTAAGACTAGGCTACAAATAATTTTTGCTTGGGATATGTAAAATGAACCATGATATAACTCAAGAAGAAATAATTACCAAAAGCGTTGAGAAATATAAATGTGGTTATGTGGTTACACATTTTAACTTATTGTTATGGTTATTGTAACTTGTAAATCAAAAGGAGTTCCTTTGGCAATAATTAAAAAAAAAAAAAATTCAAAAGGAGCTTGATCCATTTTGGTAGTGTCGATGGGTCTTGAAATTCATATACCTTTTGGTCAAAGATTATGTGTCAACCATTTAGGCAAATATTTTGTATGAGTTTATTAGTTATATTATATTTCTATCATGCCACATCATTTATTAAACGTACACAGAATAATTATTTGCGTTTGGTTTTACACTTTTGTAATGATGTTTCTTTTATTTTTTGGTGATGATGTGTTTGATAATAAAACGACAAAAGTGTTGTATAATTTTAAAATACAAATTTAACATGTATATATAAAATTCAAAACTCAAACGCAACGAATCAACGAGATCAACAGAAAGCATGTGAAAATATTTTTTTTAAAAACATGTGAAAATACAAAGAACAAACGCAACATATATATATATATATAACAGATTAACAGGACTGGTACTGAAACAAGCCTTAATAATTTCACACAACACGATCATTCATACTTGCTCACTTAGTTATAAATATAATTTCTCACATGTACCACCACTAAACCAATATAACAGCCACAAAATTATTCTCTTTTATCGAAGAGAGTTTTTGGTTTAGCTCTTCCCAAGTAAGGATTCAACCTTTTATAACCTTCTTTTAAGACCGATACGCGACGATGACACATTGAACATCATCAATGTCCCTAACTTCATATCGAGCAAAACCAGCTTCATTAAGAACAAAGTCCCACTCTTTCAAAGTCCGTTCTTTGCCTGTGCTTGTGTGAGCCATCATCACCATATCAAGCATCAATCTCACATGCTCTAACTTCTCATCTCTTTCTTCCACTATCATCGCTTTTTTCTTCTCTCTGATCACAGATTCCACTATCAACACTTTACCGATCTTTGGTGGGACCGCTTCTTTGCAATTTTTCAATATTTTTATGCAATCTTTATCTCCCCAATCGTGTAACACCCACTGTCATCATTTAATTTCACGTTTTACTTATTAGACCACGTATTAGATGTAACTAATTAATATCCTCTTAGTATTTTCCGAAAACAAATTAAAAATAAAAGCAAGTTGTATATGTAAATCCATATGACGATATATACAATCAAAGGAGTTAACTCGCGTGAAAGTTTCAAAACGACTTTTAGTTTGAAATGAATGGAATAATTGCTAAATTAAGTAATTATTCTTTTCTTCAATTGCATTAATTAATGATTAATAGAGAAACAGTAAGATAAAATACTAATTCTATATTGAAGTTATATATAAAAACATTAAAACCTGAAACTTTAAAAACTTAAGAAATGGTAGTGGTTAATAATATCTGGAAAAATTGGTAGTGGTTATATATATTTATTTATTTGGCACTTGATAGTGGTCGCCATCAATTGATTCGGTTGTTTGGTGTCATATCATATATCATGTCTAAATAATTCATGTTTTTTGGAAGATGGTCGAAAATAAAAGGGTTATAAAATTTCAACATCCAACTTTTTCATTTTTTGCGCCGAACTGTTCTTTAAAAAACGAAAAATGTTTCGGGTTTTAGAAGTGGGTTCTAAATTCTCTATATATGAGTCGAATAAAACGTGAAGCCTTATTACACTTCTTATTATTATTGTAAGAGAATATGTATGTACTAACTACTAAGGGATTTTTCCGCGCGCAATTTTTTTTTATATTTGTTTTTTCTATTTCAAATCTCTTGAAAAA
This sequence comes from Alliaria petiolata, assembly GCA_020283515.1. Classification (NCBI taxonomy): domain Eukaryota; kingdom Viridiplantae; phylum Streptophyta; class Magnoliopsida; order Brassicales; family Brassicaceae; genus Alliaria; species Alliaria petiolata. The sequence continues at coordinate 168,429,412 of JAHZTW010000001.1, read as the reverse complement.
TTTCTAACAAAAAAGTCTCTTTCAAAATATATCATATGTTTTTGTCATGTTATCACACACATATATATTTAATAATTTTAAATAATGCATAATAAAACAATCATATCAAAACAAACAGATAACTATAATACAAAAATATAATTAATGTAAACACAAACGTTATATGAAATGTGAAGAAAAAAATCAAATCATAATCTATATAGCTTAGTACGAGGCTTATTACAAAGTGACAAGAATGATGATACTTTTCAAACAATAATATACTTAAAAATAATGTTAGTTTTGACATTTATTCATTTTATTCTTGTCTCTTATGTAAAAATTTGATTATGAGCACTAAATGAAAACTGTAAGAAAAAAAACACTAAGCTTTTACCAAATAATAATGAATAATAGGAATAATAATAGTTAAACACGAGAATATAGAGTAAGGAAATGAACTTTACCTTAATGAAAACGGCGTCGCATTTGGGAATAGAACCGAACATATCGCCTCGAACATTCTCAACACCATCCAAGATTTGAGCAACTTCGATAACATGAGGAAGATCAAAGTTAAATCCTTTGATCCAAGGAAACTCCTTAACCAATATTCCCATCGTCTCTCCGGTACAGCCTCCTACGTCCACTACCGTAGCTACGCCATCAAACAAGTCACGACAAGCTCCGGCTACACGTGGCACCACACGCCTTGTGTCACAAGCCATGGCCTCATTGATCATATCGCTGAGGCATGGATTATCCTCTGCGAAAGCCCACACATCCTTACCGTGAACCGCATCGAACGGTGGTGGATGTGAACCGTTGACAGGAGAAGAGACGACTGAGCTCAGTCTCAACCATGGAGCGAGCATCACGGGATTTGTTTCGAAGAGAACAAAAGGAGCCAGAGACTTGCCGTCACGTTTTGTGACCATCATGCGGCGAGAGAGTGGCGTGTTAGTGTAGCCTGTGGCTTGACCATCTTTTGTGGGGACTTCTTTGAAGACTCCTTGGTGCACAAGAAACCTCATTATACGACGGAGATGCGACGGAGAGGCAGAAACTGCGGAGGAGAGCTCGGCTAGTGTCACGGGCTGTGACGAAGGATGGTTTTCAATGGCTTCTGGTATCTTAAGATCAATGGCACACTTTGCAGCTGCTATATCTGCAAACCCAAAGACATATCTCCATATTTCTAGAGAAGCTTTAGCTTCCTCGTCTAATAAGTTTCTTTTACTTTCTTCCAATTTTTTTTTCCAACTCTTTTTTTCTCTATCAAATATTTTGTGAAAGCAGATCTAAAGACGGGTGATTTGGAGTTGAAGAATTAGGGTTTTTTATAGTGATTAAAAAATGAGGGCACAATAGTAATTTTATCTTGTAAAGACCCAGTAGTAATTTCGGGACCCACATGTTTAAATACAAAGGATTTAATGTTCCTGATGAGTGATCAGTATGTGACATACATTCAAGAACTCGATTCAATTATTTTGTTTTTTAATGAGGAAAGAAGATCTGACCACTTTTTTAATGGTCGATTGCCGAATAATTATCTGTCCTTGAAAATTGTGAGGTTAGCCTGTCACAAATTACGTACTAGTAACAATGAAATGATGTAGAAACTGATGTGGTTAGATAAAATAACACTAGTGAATACAAAAGGAACTAACAAGCTTCGGTGTTTTGGTCTACCCCTTTTGATCCACCCGTCTTGTGTATTACATAACTTAATGATAAGAATAATTATTATGAGTTAAATTTTAACCTAATCTAGGCTTTAACCTAGCAACACCTCTTAATACCGATATTCCCAACAAACCAAGCTCTGTCAACCAAGCAAGCACATCTCAGCGCAGCTGTCAAATGTCTCGGACACGTGTATATGTAAATTTACGGTCTGAATGACTTCTGTTATACACACATGTACCTCCATGGAATTTCTAATGCAAGTTGATTTATGAAATTTCCATTTTTTTTTATGCGGTCCCAGTCAAAAGCTTAAAATGAAACAAAAGTTTCTCCAAAATGTTATCTCCATATTTTCATTGATTGACATTAAAATATTTAAATATATAATACAACATATATGGAACCTACGATTTAGGAAATTGGGAGAGTGGAGAAAATGCTTCTAGTTCAGAGTAGGAGTCTATTCTTTTCTTTGATAATAAATTAATAAACAAACGTCGTAATAAAGGTAAAACTAAAGAAAAACTTGGGAGATCGATAGGTAGTTTTTCAACAAGATATTTGCGCTTCATCATTTTTGTTCTCCATTCACCAACTTCACAAGCAAACACATTAATATACCAATTTTATTATTACCTTTTTTCAGCACAAAATAGTGATGGTTTTTACAAAATTTATAGTTTAAAAGTTATATGACTAAATCGAAAACGAATCTATTCGATACTAAAGTTTGTTCAGTTCAATTAGCCTCGCTTAGAGTATATTTATATATATATATATATATATATATTAACTCAAAACAAACTTTAGTTCTGGTGCAGTAAAATCATCTAAATATTTTTGGTTATATTTAGGGATAAAAACTAGCTTTCAAATTTGTGTAAGAAAAGACTAGTTAAAAAGCTAACTAAGGTACAGTTAAAAAATTTCTATTAGAGAATACGCTTTGCGTATCATGATTTCCTTCGATTTATCAATGGAATTTTGCAGGTGCAAAAATAATATTTACTGTGATTTTGCTAAGCCAGAAAAAGACCGACACAACTTGTGAATAAAAAAGTTTTTAACCGTGTTTACTTTCACTGAAGTATGCTAAAAAAAGCATAAGCTAATCACTGACTAATTAAGAACTATAATAATATAGCTAAACAAATTAATTAGAGATTGACGTTTTCTTATTATATAATATATTTGTTTTATATTTTAATCTGATAAATTTGATATCGTTGATATAAAACAATCGACGTTAAGTATATATGTCTTAGTTTCCTTAAATATACTAATGGGAGTAATATATTTAATAACTAAAGATAGGCATGCATCACCAAATAACACAAGTTTGTATTACACCTTGGTTTATCAATGAAAATTCAGATGACAAAATTAAAAAAAAAACACAAATGTGGTCCAGGCCAGGCAGGGGATTCTTAATATAGCACACAATTTCTTTATGCCAATGCATATTTCCAATAAAAACCAACTATTAGTATGTACTAGTTTGAGTCATGTTTCACGACAAATTAAAAACTAACGTTTGACTGGCTCTGGTTTCGGAAAAATAAAAACTCTATGGTCTCTAGTTGTGGCTGGTTTGAGATGACCTAAGATGACTGGAAGAGAATTTAGGACCACTAGATTCATAACCTAAGATGAATGGAAGAGAATTTAGGAATTTTGGTTTTCGAAATTTCAGATAATCAAGAGAGAAATCAAATTTTCAATTTTCAAGAGAGAAATCAAATTTTCAGAAAAAAATGACAGAGACCACCTAATTTTTTTTTAACAGCAACAAAGCCGCCTAGAATGGGAAGAAACGATTGTTTAATGGAAGAACAAATCTTAAATTTTGCCAAAATCTAATAAAATGATCATGGCCAAAATACCTGAAAACTGTAGCACGTACAGTATTTATAATGTAGTCCCAATCTGGCGTAATTATGAGTCTCAAATTTGGTTATAATTTCTAAATGAGATTTTCTGAAAATTTTATATAGAGACTCTTTTTTTTTCATTCTTATTATTTTAGCAAACAAATATAAATAAAATAAGAAAATAACTCTAGAGAAAAATTCTGTTAACTGGCACTTTATTTAATCAAATCTAATAAAAATCTTCACATTTCATGAGTAGAAATATTCGTGTATAAATTTTTTTTTAAAAAATATTAGTTGTTAAAGCATTGCCTCAGTCTCTTGAAATGGCCGGCCCTTTACAACTATGTCCCGACCTAACGTCAGTCTCCCCACTCTTCACATAAAAAATCACGTGTTTCTTGGAGCATGAGCCATGTGTTTCTCGCGGAGGAAGTTATTATCTCCGGAAAACCCATAACAAAAACCATTAAAAAACGGATCAAACGGAAAATCCTTCGAGCACTAATTGATTAATTATACATATTTTTTTCCTAGATTGTTTTCCTAGAAACTGTATTTAAGCCAAATTAACCGAAATAGTTTCTATAGTTCTAAAACTGAAAAGTCAACCCATAGCTGAATCACGAAAAGCTGGAGTGGATATGACTTGAAATTAATCTAGAAAATATGAAATTAGCCTAAACAATAGTTGATCTGGATGTTTTTAAAGTCTGAGAGCATGTTACACGTATTGTTGGTGACTCAACTGATTTCTTTTTAATGGACGTAATTTGGTATAATTAAATCAATTGTAAAAGTTGTCATCATTCTATCCACCCTACCCTGCTTGGACCCGGTCTAGCTTCCTAAACCGTGGTTGAAACCGATCCCTAACCAGGACAAAGGAAGGAGTTGGTGGAGAGAAGCTTCCAGGTTAATCGGAGCTCGTAGGCAATATTTGATTCCTTGAGGAAACTACATTAAGGTAACTATTTCATCTAGGCCTTTAGGCCCTTTACTATTTTAAAGCAATTTGTTTGTTTGCTTTTGTACTTAGTATGCATGAGAGATTTTGGAATGATGCTTTTTAATAGAATGATGAACTTTGGTCGTTTGACCAAAAAAAAGATGAACTTTGGTCAAACCGGAGAATTAACAGGACGTGAGTTACTTTTAAGAAAATCTTTACTGTTCTTCCGTTGTTTATATGTTATAAACATTTAAGTATTCCCTGATTAATTAAATAATTTAAGTTATTTAACACCTTTTTTTGTTTTCACTGTTATCCCAGCCTAGAAATTCTAAACTGCTTTCCCTGACCAAACCATCCGAACATCGAAGCAAAAAGAAGTAAGAAAAGAAAAAGAAGAAAAAAATTAAGAGAGAGATGGGAAACAATTCAAGAGCTATTGTCTCCTTAGTCTTAGTTGTGACCTTATGTTCAGCAGTTTTAATCATTCCGGGAGTAGCTCATGAGCAACCACCACGCTCACAAATTCCACTGGATTTTCCTATTAATATCGAAAAATGTTGGTCATCTCTTTTCAATACTCACGGATGCATATTCGAACTCTACAAATCAGTATTCTCTGGTCGGTTTGGAGACGTTGGAGTTGCATGTTGCAAGGCATTCTCGACAATCGATGCTAACTGTTGGCCTCATATGTTTCCGTTAAACCCGTTCTTTCCACCTCTTCTTAAAGACAATTGCGCGCGCATCGTCCCCAATTCCCCCACACACAAGTGAAATCGGGAATGAAAGTGACTCGTGGCTTTATGTATTCTCGACTTAGTTTAAATACATAAAAGGAGATTCTTCTATTCATGTTCCTAAGTGATCTTAATTATGAATATCATACAATAAAGTGAATTTTCTTGCATAGTCAGCTGAGATTTTGGTAATTTATCACTTATCAGTTTACTGTATGCTGTCTTGGTTCACGAATCTCTATACAGGTCAGAAAAAATTAATGAATTATATATTAGTTAGCAAAAATCCAATTAATTGAAGTTAAGCTAATAGTTAAATTGGTGTAAGATGGCCAAAGAAATGAAAGATCCACTGAAGGCCTCTGTCATATACAATCAAGAGTTCAGGCGTTTCAACCAACACATTACACATGGAACACTAAACGTATCTTACAACTGTTGATCAGAAAAATTTATTGCAGCAACCAAACGGTCCAATCCTATATGTATAACTCCCTTGAAATTTCCTTAAATTACATTTTCCCCTGAGCTAACATTAAAAAAACTGACCACACTTAACCACTACTTAAAACCGAATATATCAAGTTGCTAAACCGAGTCTGATAACCAGACGAGAATCAAAACCAACTCTTTGCATGAAATATATGTTAAGCGTGTAAAATTGACAATAAACCAAATGTTTTGGACCGCAAGAGATATTTCTGATTTTTAAAAATTTTAATTTTAGTTTTCAAAGTGAAACGGCGACTTTAAAGTTTAGACTTGAAGGCACGACATTAGTTCTCAGTTGATTTTAAGAAATTGATTGGAAAACATTTTTTCTTCAAATTGAAAGGCTTATTTTACTTTGTATTTTCCTGTAGGAACAAACTAAGAAATAACGTTTCGATCGACCGTTTCCTTCAAACTAACCAATAAAATCATAGACTGTTTCGATCGACCGTTTCGTCTCCTTCCAGATTTGACCTGATAACATCAAATTTATGCTTTGTATATTATCTAATTTGTATTTGAGATATTACATAAAATATGTTATATTTTCGCGTAATAATGGTAAATCAGTAAAACACCGAATATGTCAAAGTTCGATCTACTAGAATAAATGAAAATGCAAATTCTTTCGAATATAGCTTTTTATAGAAAGTCATCTAAAATTACTTGTAATAAAAACACTCTTTGATTGGCCATTTATTTTTTTTTTATTTAAGTTTGAATAGTACAGTAGTTTTCTTGATTACGATTGTCTTTTTCTTGGTCAGCATCACCCGTTACTCTCAAAAGTAATATTTTCGTTTCTTGTACTTATATCCCATTTGATTTTCCCACCTTCTAAAAACGAGGTCATATATAATCAAAATATTGTAGAATGTCTAAAGCAAAATCAAAAGTATTATTTGGGAAGCGAGACCTACATAATAGGAAGAGATGACGACGTGGCCGGCTAGATCTCCGCCGCCACAGACGATAAGGCCTGGCTACTTTGTGCAGAGCCCACCGAACACAGACGTAGACAAGATATCGACCGGGTCGGGTTTTAGCCCGTTCGGATCACCCGTTAATCGACAGGGGCAGGTCAGTCACTACGATCATAAGTCTGTGGCCGATTCACCTTCGACTCCACGGTCCTCGGGACCATCGAGAAACGGATACAGTAGTCTCCAAGTGCATGATCATGACCGTCCAGTCGACGAGGATGATGATGATGATGATGATGAAATGGACGGTCCAGACGAGAGGAGGGGAAGGAAAACGAGGTTTTACTCTTGCTTGCTGTCTACGTTTGTGTTGGCCTTCACTATCTTCTGTCTAATTTTGTGGGGCGTTTCCAAATCTTTCTCACCTATTGTCACCATGAAGGTAATTGATATAAGTTTGATTGTTTCAAGCATAAACTTTGCGTTTTGAAAATGAATATATATAGAATTAATGGTAAGAAGAACATATTACTCCGCACAGACCGTTGTATATATGTTTTGAGTTAACAAATAATAACGTTGTCTAAAAGTTGGTGTTTTGTATTCACGAACATAATCAGGGGATGGTAATTGAGAGCTTGAACGTGCAATCCGGGAACGACGCATCTGGAGTGCTCACAGATATGCTAACTATAAATTCAACGGTCAGGATCTTATACAGAAACCCTGTAACTTTCTTCACCGTCCATGTCACCTCCTCTCCCCTCCAGCTCAGCTCATCCTCGCCTCCGGTCAGGTAAACTGTATATTTCACACCTTATTAATTAAACCGGCCCGGTTATGATTCTTGTGAACTAATTAATTTCGTATTTTTAATCTCGTGTGAGAAAAAATAGATGGAAAAGTTCTCTCAACGAAGGAAGACAGAGAGAATCATTGAGACCAAAATATTGGGGAATCAAATTCCTTTGTACGGAGGCGTACCGGCTCTCTACGCCCAACGAGCTAAACCGGACCGAGTCATTTTGCCTTTGAATCTGACCTTCACGTTGCGATCACGAGCCTATGTGCTCGGCCGATTGGTCAAGACTAAGTTCTACGCGAACATCAGATGCATCATCACTTTCCATGGCGATAAACTTGGCAAGAAACTTGATCTCTCTAAGTCTTGCTCCGATCATTGACAGAAATGAGCACTGCAAAATCAGTTCTTTTTGTGTTTATTAGAGAAGATATAAATTATTTCTGTGAGATATACATGTAAGGATCTGAACCAAAACGTATATACTATATAGTGTTGCCAATAATTTCTCTATACTACTAGATTTCCTCTTTCTTGTTTGATATGTTTATTACTGTATATAATCATAATTACAAAATTGGAAAATTTACATTGAGCATTTTTGTCCATAAAAAATAAAAGAGTTTTTTTTTTTTAGTGTGTAAATAATTTATATGTTGAGCGGTTTTCGTATTCTCCGAATGCCATCGATCGAGACCGTCTTATCAATCCAAGGATGTCGGTGGAGATTAAATACGCTTCCGTTTTCTTAAAATCCATGCATCTAGTGGTCATTAGGTAAATGTGCTTCCAAGTTCAACCTCCTGTGCTAGAAATTCACATTTAAATGCTAACAGTTGCAAGAATGCTTTAGGGCTTGAAGAAGTTTGCATGTAAACCCTTATCAGCCAAACGCAAAGCCGAGGCAACCACAAGCAAAACGCTGAGAGAAGCTCCTAAGAAACCCACCAAAACGTTGAGCAACCACATCGGGCTTTTCCTTTGGGGCTGTTTGATAGAGATCCACATGAAACACGGGTACGTAAACGTAACAAGCAAGCCTATTGCTCCAATAAGAACCGCTAGATAAGGCAAGAATGAGAAACCAACGGCTACAAAGAAACAAACCAAACCCAAGAACACACGCAACATCGTCCGTACAAAGATGGAGCAAGGCTTTTGTCTCTTGGTTGTGTATACCATCTCTGCGTTGTCACAAGCCGGCATTAAGTTTATCGGATATGAGCATAAGCAGTTGAAGATGAACGTGAGGTGTATGAAACAAGCGGCTAGCTTCGAGTAGTCTTGTTCGTAAAGGTTCAAGTAGTTGCCTATTGGACCTCCCCAAGCCGGAATCTGTCGTATATAAGAATTAACATTAAAGCATCACATGTTTATGCGTTAACATGTAACAAAAAGGAATCATATAAAAATATCTTTTTTTCAAAATGTAAAGGCAAACGCAAAAAAAAAAGAAAAAGAAATGATATAGCTAGCGGTGCATGGATTTTGACATACCTTGTCACCGTATGCCCAATATACAACAATGGCTACAAGAAACATACAAATCGCGATGAACACATGAGAGATCACCACTGCTCTCCACATTGTCTTACTCGAAGGGTTTTTTGAATCGGAAGGAAGAGTACCCTACAAATATCACACAGAAACCTTCTCGTTATACTAACTCAAAGAGAAATTAAGTTGAAAACGAATAATTCAGTTTTAAAAACGAGCTTCTTTCAATATATATAATCTTTTAAGACCTGTATCTCGAGGACGAGGTTGTTCCCGCGAAATGCAATAGCTATCAATCCAATGGCGTTGAAAATGTTATCGAAGCTTGTATCCTTTGTAGCGTAAGAGACACTGTTTTGATTCCTTTGCGGACCACTAGTTAGAGGTAAAATCCAGATGGCGGAGGAATATGCTACGGCCATAACACCACCGATCAACGAGAGTCCAAAAAGAGAATTTAGATTTGGAAACTGAGACATGACCACCGCGAGGCAGCTAAAGATCAAGAAGCATTGCACGGTAGTAAGTGGCACCGAGTCATCTTCAGAAATAATGTATAGAAGTTGTTTTATTGATTTTCCTCCGGTTATAACCAGAATCGAACAAGCGCCTCCCGAGAGATACATCACAGGGAATATTCCAAGAAGTTTCCCAAGCTTCACACCTATTTTATTGTTTCATGACAGCAACAGAAAACGATACCGTTTTTAAGTCCAAACCTCAGAAAGCGACAAATTAAAACTCTTAAGAATTTGATTGAATTTTTTTATATACCGAACGAAGCAATTGCGAGTCTCACGTATCTGCTGAAACGTATTCCGTGGACGGCTTCGTGGAGTTGAACAAGAAGCCAAATCGTGTAAAGCTTCCATACAAATCCTACCGTTAAAATTATTATTCCCCATACCCTGGAATAAAAAAAAAAAAATTCGCGATAACTTAAGATTTAAATACGAAGAAATTAACGAATATAGAGAGGAAGTTTGATTTGATTTGATATGAGATGTTACCATCCGAGTGCTGCGAAAGCTGCAGGAAGAAGGAGCACTTGGAAACCAAGCCCCGAACAGAGAAGATGAAACGTTGCCGTATAAACATTCCCTTTTCTCGATTCTGTGATCGGCAGCCACTCTTCTACCGGAATCCGCCCACCATCGCCGCCGTTGCTATCGGTGGAGATTGGTTGTGGATTCTTGGAAAGGGTTTGTGACATAAATAAAGGAGAACCTCCACTTTCTTGTGATTCCAAATCAAACAATTTGGCCAATGCTTTTTTGGACATTGTATAAAAGATCTCTATAACTTTTTTTTTCTCTCTCTCTCTCTCTGAGGGGGTTTCAAACGCGTTATTAACGTACAGCCACAGAGATGAGTTATGTTCTCTGATTCTCTCTCCATTCACTGGATTATATAGTTAATTTTCTTGGGAACGTGCGTTATTGGGAAGCTGCGTTAGTAAATTTATTAGAGTCATTTTCCAAAGTGGTAAAGAGAATCTCAATACTTTTAACAAGATACTCCCTCCATTTCACAAAGAGTGTCGTTTTAAGTTTTGATTTCTGTTTCACAAAAAGTGTCGTTTCGTATTTTCAATGCAAAACTGTAAACAAAAATCCAGTTTTAACCTTATTATATCAGTGTATTAATTAGAAAGAGAAATTTGTTTAATGTATTAATAAGGGATAGAATAGACTTTCTATTAGATTTCTTAATATGTGTGAAAAATAGTAGAATGACACTCTTTGTGAAACAGAGGGAGTACTATTTAAAATGGTAATTAGAGATACGAAATAAATATTTCCTCTGTTTCACAAAGAGTGTCATTCTGACATTTTTCACACAAATTAAGAAAAACTTGTAAATCTCTTTTATAACCTTTATTAATACACTAAATCAGTTTCTCTCTCTAATTAATAGGTTAAAATAGTAGGGATAAAACAGAGATTTAGTTTTAAAAATTGCATTGAAAACATAAAGTGACACTCTTTATGAAACAAAAATTAAGAGTCAAAGTGACACTTTTTGTGAAACGAATGGAGTATTTATTTCGTATCTCTAATTACCATTTTAAATATTAATAGTATTTTTGAAGTTGAAACTTGAAACTCTCTATCAAATCTACCCCACCAAAAAAAGCGAATTAATTCATTATGTTTACTACTTGGAAATTTAATCATCTCGCGTTTAACTAGAACATTTGAAATGATAAGATATACTATGACATAAGCATAGTGACGTAATCAGTTATGTCACTTTCAAACACTCAAAAGCGGGACCCACTGGTATGAATCGAAGTCGTTTCTAGTTTTGTTGGGTGGCTATATGACTCACTCAGGTCCATGGCCAAACTGGTTTGAGTTCATTTGTGCAACTGGAATTTGTTTGCTCTTCGGGTGTTTTGGTCAAAACAGGCGTCAATTTTGAGCAGAACTTCCTTCGTTGTCTCTTTGTTTACACGATTTAAATATTTAACATCACATTAACCAAACATAGTCGGAGATGGTTAAAGTTCGAGTTGCTTTTGACTCGGCTTTTGTTTTTATACAAAAGTAATTAAGAATAGTATGTGGAAAGATATAAAGCCTAGGCATCTAGTCATCTACTTTTACAACACTAATTATGTGAAGCCAAAGTTTCAAACGTAGCTTCGAGTCTAGTTTGGTCACCAACTAGTTAATGATGTAACTGAATTGCAAATTTTATGACTGAGAATTCCATAAAATTTTATAAAATTATTATCAATTATAATGAAAGAAAATTTAAAAAAAAAATCATTTCACTTATCTCATTCATTCCACAGAAAAACAAAAAAAAAACAAATGTTTTTGAAAAACTATTTCACTTCAAAAAAGTTTCTAATTCTAATTTTATTTTAATTCATTTTTTTGGGTTCCATTTAAATGTATTCTATTTATTTTTTATATCTTATTTAAATTATAATTTAGTCAATTTTCTACTATCAGTATGATTATCTAGGGTTGGTGGGAAGCGAGTAATTTGTTTCTGCGTATGTGAAATCAGTTCAATCCGTATCAGCAGCTAACCTAATATTTGGCATCTAATTATCTGGTAAAATCAAAATATCCAACTGGACATCTGGCATAAAAATTATTTGTAACTAGCTTAAAATATCTAACTTTTTTTAACTAAGTATATTCTGCAGTACGACAAAAAAGTATATTTTGCGGTATTCATTTCCAAATTGACTTTTTATTAGTAAAAATAATTACTACTTTTATAACCAATTTGATAAAAATAATTTTTTTATTTATAGATTGTATAATAAACCTATCGTTTACATAAACACATATAATCAAATTGGTTTACGTATAATCAAATTGGTTACTTAGTTAGTAGTTACATAGCCATAACATTCTGTTTATAAGTACATTCAGTTTTTAACAAAAAAATGAAAACATAATAATCATAGTAATATTTTTTCTTCAGTTTACATTACAATTTATCGTATCTTTTAACCAAAAAAAAAAAATTATCGTATCTATAATCTATGTTACCAAATTGACTTTGAACTTCCTTTACGTTGTTTCCTCGTGATCACAGACAGAATATATTGAAAAGTCTTAGCAACGACGACTAGGAAAGTATCCAATTTTGGTGCTTTTGTGAATTTTTTTTTTATTTGAAAGGATAATGTACGAAGTACGCTGTGCAAGTGTTGTAACTAAAAAAATATTAGAAGTAATTTGTTTGAGAAAATTAGAAAAAAATATATATACCCCGAATTTTTAGCCTATCTGAATGCTTGTTATTTTTATAATTTGCAAATAAGTTTTTCGTAATTTTGAGTAATTAACACAGATGATTACTTTTTTAAAGAGCGATAGTCTTAAGTTGATGATCTATAAAGAAGACGCTTAATGATTGATGTTGCTTCATGTTTATGAATCTAACTCTAACTTCGAAAGTCCTATGAGTCCCTAAGGCTTATTTATCTTTTATTAAACTTTATAATTGCTTAATTTGTCAGCTTTGGCATTACAATATTTTAGGTGTCGGTCGAAATACTAGTTGGGGGTACTTTTGACTCGGCATTTTATTCAAAAAAAAAACTTATAAAAATGAAATATTAAGTAACAATACGACTAGTGTTTAACGAAAGAAAAAAAAAAATCAATACAACTAGTGGTTGTGTCGGGCTCTTTATTATGTGGAGCCAAAGTTCCAAAAGTAGCAATAAGTATATGATAGTCCTCATTTGACTGTAGGCTAGTTGGTACCCGATATTCTTTATGTGAAAGATACATAAGAAACATGAAAGCGAAATATATTGCTGTCTCATTCATTTGGTAATCCAAAACAGAAGGATTTTAAAACTGATATGAAGTTAAAGAAAAACTCATCAGCCACTTTAAATCATACAGAAGTTAACCTCCTTATTCACGTGTCGTGAAAAAAACTACAGTCAAATCTGCTTATTAACCATCAAATATATATTGTTAATTTCTAAACTTTCCATTAGATTGCAAATATATAGGACATGCTAATTCGTAGCTAGATCTTTAATTAATTTATATAGAGCATATATGGGCTAAGTTGATTTCAAGTGTTAAACTGATTGATAGAAGCACAATAATTATAGTTTTTGTTGTTGTTTCAAAAGTCATCTCAACTTTGATATTAGCGACGAAATTCAATCAAGGGAAACTGCAAATAGTTATACCAATACCAAGAAAACAACAAAGAGTACTATTCCACCTTTGGTTTTAAATTATGCGTCGGACCCATTTATATTAATTAAGATGGCTATATTTTATATCGCAAATCATTAGAACACCAAAGGAATTTAATTGATTTTAGATAGAATAGACACGAGTATCGCTATCGTATCACATTAACTTTATTGCAAATGGTTTTATTATGTGTTCTCATAATGTCTTATATTATCACATCTAACAATCCTTAAAGTAAGAATTAAGAAAGAGATAAAAAGAGAGGTGAGAGGTGTGCGGGTAATATATAATATTCACTTTACTTTGTATTGCTTTAAAATTTTGTTTTGTTTCGCAAGTGAGAGACTATTATTATACATTTACAATGCAAATGTTTTTTAAATCCAAATTTATTTCAATGAATCGAGCTTATAAATTAGAGAGAACAAATTGCAGTTATATGTGGAAAACGACGGAAAAAAATGACATAGGAGATATTTGAAATTTGTTTTTTTCAATATGTGAGAAACAAACCTAAATACAATCTTTACAAAATTAACTTGTTTTGGCCCAGTAGGCCCATTAAGATAATCCTAAGAGTCTCTGTCCTCAATAATGCATGTAACAGTTTTCTTGGGAATCAAGGACGTCAAGATTATTAGTTTTGAGTTTGAGAGAAAACGAAGAAGATGAAGTTGAAGAAATGTGAACATGGAAAATTATTTCTCTCGAGTTGTTTCTGTTACAAGTGGTTCTATTTAATAGAGATTAATTACACGGTTTACACTTAACCGGGATTACATTATCTCATACTTATGTGATTATCTCTGCTCTCTTCTCCTCTTCATCGTTAATCTTTGACCAATGCTGTTAAGACTAAAACAATTGAACATAATGAAGCAGAGAGAGAACAGAGCAAAACATTAACCAAAACAATCACGTAAGATTTGGAAGAGACAACCAAAATTTCCAATAATTTATCACTTCCTCTTGCTTGAACTTGCCAAAGATCTGTATTAAACTAGTTTCCAATTCCAATCCAAAGTTAGTCGTTTTTGCTGAGTTTTTGGTGGGTTTCCCATTTTTAGCAAGGTTGATACGAATTGTACTAATTGAGAATTGCTAATTATTAGTAGAGTTATAATTTTTCTCCAAGAAAATTTGTTAAGAATCGATGTATATGAGTGAGTTGAAGTTGGCATTGCACATAGTTCAACTGATTGTGATGTTTAAGCTTCATTTGTTCTTCTGTTAAAAAAGTTTATGTGAGTGTTTTAATTCCGTCAGAAATGATTAGGGAACAATTTCAAAGGTGATAATCTAGGTTTATTCTATACAACATTTTTTGATTAGCGAAAAAGTGATTAATCATGTACATATACAAGATTTAAAGATTTGCATTTTTATCTACTATCTAATCACAAAGCAACCTTGAAGTACTTAAAAAAAATGCATTTTTATCTACTATCTAATCACAAAGCAATCTTGAAGTACTTAAAAAAAAAAACGTGTAGTACTTAAGTAAGGGTTTAATTAATCTTCATAGTCTAGAAAAAAGGGTCAATGAATGTTCGGTAGGTGATATTGATAATGATGACATTTGGTTCTTTAAGTTTGAAATGATCATTTTCCGTTCCACATAGTTTGATTTTTTAGGTTTTATTTTTGATTAAATTTAATATATTCCTTTTTTCAAAACAATAAACAAACAAAAAGTAATAGAGAAAATAAATTTAAATTCAAAAATAAACAAAAAGTAATAGGAAAAAGTAAGTAATAATTGTTTCTTAATATCTGTGAAAAATCTAAAAAATCAATCTATGAGGAACGGAAGGGAGTATTTTGCATCATGCTTGGAAAATGTAGTTAAAAGAGAGTTATCATTTCTTCTTTAACGGATTCAAAGTTAGGCATTGACCCAAAATATGGACAGAAGAACTGTGTGCTGTTTCAGTTTCAGAAAAGTAAACTACGCGTCGGTTAAGTTACCAATCTACCAAAGATGCAAGTACATATAATGTGTGAACCCAATAGACTAATAATGGAATGTTGTTGTGTCAGGAGAAGTACCCTACTTGTTGACAAATATACACCAAGAGTATGGGTCATGATGTGGGACCCATAAAATTTAGACATTAGTGTGGATCAACCCGAAGTCGACACGTTGAGCCAAGGACGAAACATTGAATGGAGAAAAGTGGAGAAAAAACGGTTCGATGATGATGAACCATCTTGCTAGAAAAAGTTAAACAAATATATACCTAACACACAATGGTATTATGACATCACCACACTAACTTTGAAAATGAAATTAGGAAGGAGAGAAAGCAACTTTAGTTTCAAAGATTTCAATAATTGAACAATGTTTTCCCTATTTGATTATTAGAATTTAAGAGTTGTGTTTTGTTTGTCACACTTGTTTAAGTTTCCCTCCAAAAGTTTTAATTTTACTTTGTAACTCTGTTTTTCGTTCTGTTCTTGTAATTTCTTTTGAATTTTTAATTTACTTTAAAGCGTCTTTTCTTTTCTTTTTTAACCATAAAAGCACCCACTCTTTAAACCATAAAAAGGAAAAGGAGAAAGCTTGTTACTTGAATACAATTGGTTATATGGAACAGTGCTGTCTTTGTTCCTTTGTTGTGTCTATATAATTTCTTGTCTCATTGTCTAAGTTGCATCACAAAGTGGAACAAGAATGAGTTAGCTTGAACCACACGTTCTTCTTCTGAGAAAGAAACTTATTTTCTTCAAATCCACAAGAGAAAGAAAACACAAAAAAAAATGCAAACTGATTTGGCTAAAAGAATGGAAATAGTGAAATCGAGGTTCAAGAGGGTTTGTGTGTTCTGTGGAAGCAGCAGCGGAAACAGAGACTGTTACAGAGATGCCGCCATTGATCTAGCTCAAGAGCTGGTTCGGTTATGTTTATGCCTTAATGAGAGTCTTAAAACCTTAAAACGGGTCTTGATTTTGTTTTGTTTTTCTCTGTTTTTATGGAACAGATTGCGAGGAGATTGAATCTTGTCTATGGAGGAGGAAGCATTGGTCTCATGGGTTTGGTCTCACAAGCTGTTCATGAAGCTGGAGGACATGTACTAGGGTATGCTCCTTAAATTAATGATTTCTTCACTTCAGCTTTGTGCCCCTCATCGCTTAATGATCTGAAACTGATGTGTGATTTGATTCCATCTTGCTTTGCTTTCTCGGGTCAGGATCATACCAAGGACTCTTATGGACAAAGAGGTAGGCGTAGACTGCTTTTTAGCTTGAATGAATACTTAGTGTTGAAGAGACTTGTCTCTGAAATGTGATTTTATTATAATAGATCACCGGAGAAACATGTGGTGAGGTAAGAGCTGTGGCTGATATGCATCAAAGAAAAGCTGAAATGGCAAGCCACTCCGATTGTTTCATCGCATTACCAGGTACATAATAATTAACTAGCTTAGATACTTTGTAGAACCTGAAAGTGTTTGTTACTCGTTAGACACTCTTAGCGCATACCACGTCTAACCAATCCTATGAAGACTACCCAAAAGAAGGTATTGTCAGAATAAATGTGTCTATAACCTTCTATGAGATCAATCGTGTCTGGTTTATAGTGTAATCTCTATCGAAACTTGGCATTGTTTCCATTACAACTGCAATTAAATACAAAAAGATGGGTTCTTTGATTACCCAACAAGTACTTGACAGTTAAGCAACAATAGTCTGTTTCATTTGAATCGATTAGAGAATCTTTGGTAAGTTTGGTTACAAACTTGAATCTAGGTCAGGATTTTTCAAAGTTACATCTTTCTTCTAAAAGAAGAATTTTCATCTTTTTTTTTTTGTCAATCCAAAACTAAACTCATTTGAAATTGACTTTTACTTGCTCTGTTCTTGCAAATTGATATCAGGTGGGTATGGAACACTGGAGGAGTTATTGGAAGTGATAACGTGGGCACAACTTGGAATCCACGACAAGCCTGTAAGTGAAAAAGAAGACACACCACTTTCTACTGTTCGTTGCTCTCTGAATCACTAACCGAAATCAAAATAATAATAAAGTCTTGATCTTTGGTGTTTCCACTTTGGGGGGAAAAAACAACTGCAGGTGGGTTTGTTAAATGTGGATGGTTATTACAATTACCTCCTCACTTTCATAGATAAAGCCGTTGATGATGGCTTTATCAAGCCATCTCAGCGTCACATCTTTGTCTCTGCCCCTAATGCCAAAGAGCTTGTCCAAAAACTTGAGGTGGGTACCCACCAAAATATTTCTGTGCTTTGCTTTATTTCTCATGAGGTTCTGAGATAATCTTGTAAAGATGAAGATAACAAAGACAAAAACTTTGATTCGAAATCGATCTTTTGTTTTTTGATCTTACTCAGGCATATGAGCCTGTGAGTGATGGAGTCATAGCAAAATCTAAGTGGGAAGCTGAGAAGATAGTGCAACAGCCGCAACAACAACAAGCAGTGTTCTGTTCTAACACAAGCATGCAGACTGAGATTGCTCTTTAGACTTTTACAATGTCTCTTGTCTAAGAAATTTAAGGTCTAGGGCTTAAATTATGAGAAATGTAAATATAGTTTGTCTTGATGTATTCCATCGACTTGTTACGAACGGATTCTCTTATTTCTTCCCTTAATTCCTCAACGAGAACCAGTGACTTTTTCTCACCCGGCCGTGTCCTCGTAATCGGTTAAATAATTATGGTGAAGCTCAGTTAGATTGTTTAGGTGAAGCTTCTTCAAGATGAAAACTCAGTTAGATTGTTTAGGTGAAGCTTATTCGTCGGAAGAAATTATTACCGGCAATTGGGAAAATTGATCCGACGCTGTTTCAGACTATCCGATGCCGTGTACCGGTGATCGGAATATTCCCCGTGTACGCAAATCTGAACAATTTGCCGACCATCTTTTCGAGCGAATAAGAGTCTACACGTTGCTTTATGCCATCGTCATGCGTGTCGCGCGCTCTCAGATATTTCTCCACCTAAAATGTATCTTCATCGGATTGGGCCATTGTTGTAATTATAAAGCCCAATGTGGCCCAGTCTCTTATATTGTACAAAACTTTGTGGGCACAATAACCTATTAGATGTTAAGAATGGAGACTCTGTATTTGATCAATAACTTTGAGGTGACTCAATTCCATCTTCAAGATCTTGAATGCATGACTCTAAGATCTACATTCTCCATCTTCAAGGACTTCCCAAATTGGAATTCTAAAACAACCTTGTGAATTCATTTGCTTCAAATTCACATGTAACTTTGCTCTGCTTTGAGACCAATGACCACTTTCCACAAGCCTTTGATTCGGACATGAAGCTAAACAGAGACTCAAACAGAGCAATTGTTACAGCTTCTGTTTCTCCAAACACAACCAAAGATTTAGCAGTGTTGTCTTTGTTTTGGCTCACTTTCAAACTCTTGAGTACTTTTTGGAATGACTTCTTCAGGTACTTTCTTGTGGCTAAGTATTTCTTGACCTCTGCTGATAAATCTCCACGCTTTCTTCGTAGAATAGATTGGATCTCCTTAAGACCTTTCTTTCATCTGTGACAAAGCGTCCTTGGCGACGTTGCAAAAATCCAAGATCCTGAGGGATCCATCAAGAAGCTTCTCAATTTGATCTTGAGACAAAGCCTGGTTGGTGATAGATAGGCGATTCATCTTTTCAAGAGAATCATGTAAATCTTGAAGGTTGCTTAGTCTTTGGTAAATACAAGAGCTGGAAGATGAAGAGGCTGCCTCAGAAGATCTTAATCGGGTCAATTGCTCATCGATATGAGCAGCTTGTGGGTGTTTTATAGAGGGAGAGCAATTAGAACGAGGATGGGAAGAAACAGCCATTTTTGTCTGATCTTTTTTCTCTGTATTGAGATGAAGAGAATGCTTTGATGTTTGTTCTACCTTCATTGGCTCTCTGGTCAATACATATATTATACAAAAGAGAGGAAGAGAGACATGAGGAATCTTTTAGGTAGTTCAAATTTTGAATCATAAAAAACGATGTTTGCGAAATGTCTCCCTCCAACCATTCACCCTAACGCATCATCCAATGTGCAGCATAAGAGAAATATATATATGATTCAGATTTAATCAGATGAAAAATCCCATATATATTAATTGAGAAATATTTTTAGAGAGTAGACTTACTTTTTGAACTAATTTACAGTGATGTCATTTTGCTGATGTATAACCACCACACTTATTCTCCCTTTATTTTAATACAATTTTTTTTTGATTAAACTAATTACATTATGTCTTTAACTATTTATTAATTTAACATTGAATTTATTAAGATATAATTTATGACTAATTTTCTTACATCATTTATTTATACATAATTCAACATTTAATTTATGAAGATATTTTGTTTCTTTCTATTTTTTACCAAAAATATATCATACTAATTATTTTTTTAAACAATATATTTCTTCTCTTATTTTTGTTTAAATTTAGGTTTGTAAAAAAAAAATCATCACAACATCCATATAGTAAAAAATATATAGATTTTTTTATATATGTGTTATAATTGGAATTTCTTAAAATGAATATAAATTACTCAAATGATTAATAAATATGAGCATATTTTAAAAAATCTCACATTGGAAATGAAGATGTGTAGATGGTTCAAAAATCATTATAAAAAGAACATAAATGATAAAAAAAACTGTAAAAGCAAGAAGTTTGATTTAATAATAATCGATATTTATAAATATTTTTTGGTTTAATATGGTTTGTTAATAGAACCATATAGATTAACCAAATAATATAAATATTTAAAATTGATAACAAGTTAAAAATATTATATCAAAAAGTTGTGATACTGATAGAGGTTTCGCCAAAGACCTGATTGACCTTGTTACCTACTCGAAGCACAAGAAGGCCCGATTTATGTTTTTTGCCATGAAAGAGTCTTCTAGGTTTTCGAAGACTCGACTAGATTATTCACTAGGTACAATCTATCTTCCGTTCTTTATGATGGTGAAAGCAAAACCTCATTTGGATTCGGTATTTTCACTACGTACAATCTATGTACATGGTCATCTTTTTTGGCGCTTGCATATGATATATCCTTTCAATAATGATTAGAAGCAAATATCTTCTCTCAATTTTTAATTAATTTTTATACTTTTAAAGATAAAGATATTAAATTGAAACTGCATAAATGTCGAAACAAGAAGGGTAGTCAACTTAACATTTGAAATGATTCGGAAGGAATTGAGTTTTTATGAGTTTTAAGATGATTTTGTTTGAATTATGGATTTTTTCTTTTTTCAATTAAGAAACTCACGAGACCTTGACTTAAGAATACAATAGTATTAACTTTTTTTTTTTTTGGGGGTCTCTACAGACTTTGATTGAAGAACAAGGAATCAAACTTTACTTACCGTACGATACTGGTAGCATGCAACCCCGTCGACCCCTAGATCAATTACAAATCGAAAGCGAGACAAAAATACCCTCCTGATTTCCCCCCAAGTCGACCAATACAGAAAACCCTAGACTTCCCCAGTTGGACCGAGGACAGAAGATGATGCGGCTCCTAGGAAACCCCTTTGTCAAGGTAATCGAGAGATCTTGTCTGTGTTATTTATTATTATTATTTTTTTATCTTCTCGCTGTTCATTGAATTTTGATGTAACAAATTTGCAGTCTTTTCTCAAGGGGAGGCTGCAGTATCGTGATTTTTCGTCCGCCAGTGAGAAAGGTATCTCATTTATTTGCGTAGCAATATCTCTGAGTCAATCAATTTGTTTTGCTTCCTATCTGATTTTTTCTTTAATCAATTTTCTAGTTGTGACTACCAGCAAGAAAATTGTTGAATACTGCTATAAAGGGGCGTTTTGTGGTGTTGGATACGTGGTTGGTAAGTGATGTGCAAGAATTAACTGTGTTGTTTTCAGTACAAAAAAAAAAAGCTGGAACAATCTTCTTCTTTACCATGTTCGTTTGGTTTCTTCAGGTGGTGTGATGTCAAGCCCCGTCGCAAAGCAAGTTGTGGAAGCTGAAGAGGTAAAGGAGTTTTGCAAACAACCTTTTTTTTTTTATCATTCCTAAATATATATATAATAATGAGATGATTCTTCTTCTCATGTTTCAGATGACAGTTAAAAAGTGGCAGCATTTGGATGAACGCGAAGCCCGCTTGGAGGATGAAAGAAGAATGATATCGGCAAATCATTGTGTCTCGGTGGTTGTGTAATGTCTAAATACTATTATGTCTTTTAAAAAAATCTTTGAATGTCCACTACTGCTGCTTTTAATATTGGAAAACATGTTAAAAAACGAAACCAGTGCACCACTCTCTTGATCTCCATAAATTCTCTTGGCTTTTCTCCTCGTCCTCTAATCTTTACCCAACAACGAAGGCAGGTCGATTCAGAAGAGAAAAAACTTGGATAATGTAAGAAACGGAAATCAGATTTGAAGGTACACAGCCGGTATACAACGAGTTTTTGAAACCGAGTCACTTCAGGAGAAGAGGATTACTGTCAAATTCTTGGACATGGTTATGAATAGGCCTATGAAAAGAGCTTATGCCTCTTTGTACAACCATTGAAGTAATGAATGAAGTTTTAACCCCAATCGCAAAATAATAAGCACATGAAGCAAGCCCTTGATATTTGACAGGAAGGAAAATATTAACAAAGCAGAAAATGTAGCAGAAATCTTTTATTTCAACTGGATAACAAAATTAAGAGCGAGGAACCAAACACAACAGGCAGGTTCCGAGAGTACTAAAAAAAAAAAGCTAACATTTGGCAGAAACACAAGAGAAGAAGAAGAAGACGATCATGGGTTGGGAAGACTGGATTATTCAAGTAGTAGTAGATATAGGATTCGCCCTCATTTCCTCCTGCATGACTGCCTGAAACATGACAAGTAAAACTAGAGGTGGGCATTTTACCCGGATCCGAAAATCCGATCCGGTACCGATCCGAAAATACCCGATCCGAACCGATCCAGATTCATCAAAATATCCGAACGGGAGTAATCTTCATTTCGTTCGGGTACCCGGTAATATCCGATCCGATCCGATATCCGAAAAATATCCGAAAAAGTATCCGAATTATCCTACTTCTAAGATACAATTCCTAACATTTTTTTCTATCTCTCGTCGATTGCACTTTGCTGTATCATCTTTTTGGTTTTATATAAATAAAATATGACAAAAAAATACATATATATTTCTAGTTTGTTTTTATGTAAATACATAAATTATCTTTAACTTATTTTATTTTGTTTTTATGTAATGGATTTTTATTTTATTTTATGTTCTTTGTATTTCTTTTCTTTTGTGACAATTTGAAGTTGGAACTTAAATGTTATTTTGGTTTTGAATTTTGAATGTTTAGTTGGTTTATAATCAATATTACTTTAGTTACTTTTGAATTTTCATATGTTAGATTTTCGGTTATTTTCGAGTATTTTTGGTTATATTTGGTTACTTTTAGTTACTTTTTGGATAAAAATACTTGAGTCCGAACCGAACCCGAAACAACCGAATCCGAAATATGATATCCGGACCGATCTGAATCCGGAGGGTACCGAACCGAATCCGATCCGAAATCTAATAATACCCGATCGGTACCAAAAGCTAGATTCCCGAAATATCCGAAACCCGAAATACCCGATCCGATCCGATCCGGTAATCCGAACGCCCACCCCTAAGTAAAACTAATGGTTGAATAAGCGTACATACAAACAAAACAAAAACAAGGAATCAAACTTTCCTTACCCTGTGATACTGGACAGATCTAGTATGCAGCTCTTGTGAACGCTTGTGGCACTCGTCCATCATTCTGTCTACTTTGTACCAATGCTCTCTTCTCTTGTAAATATCTGAAACATCAATTGATTGAAATAGTTTTTTTAAAAAAGGTCAAAACCAGCTGGATTTTAGAAACGAATACCAAATCCATCCCATGAATTCAAAGACCATACTCATGAGGATGTGGCTAGACCATCCCCCAACAAATGCTACACAAAGTCCCAAGCCTTTCTGCTCCTTCCACGAATTCCTGACGCTGGAGGCCATGGGGGAAGAGGCGATGGTTGAAAACGCTCTTCCACAATACTGCACGACTCGATACAAAGAAGAATACAATCACGAATAGCGAAATCGGAGAGGGGATCCGAATAATAAAGGAGTAATTTTTGCATACCTTGGCGAAAATCGTTTGCGTGTGCTTCATCATCTTGGTTTAGGGTTTTTGCTTTCCAAATCTTTTCTTCTTTTTGTTTTTTTTAATTAAAAAACTCGCGAGACCTTGACTTGAGAGTTGAGAATACAAATAGTATAACTTCCTCTCTTTTTTTTTTTAATTAAAAAACTTCCGAGGCCTTGACTTGAGAATACAGTAGTGCATAACTTCCTTTTTCTTTTTTTTGGTCTCTACAGACCAAAAAAATTGGAAATATTTGATTTTCTAATATTCTCTATTTATTTATATTTACTTTTATGTTATTACTCTGTTTTTCTCGGTTTAGTATTGCTACTCTGTTTTTCTATGTTTTAGTAGATTTAGGATATCGCCCTCATGTCCTGCATGGCTGCCTGAAACATGACCAGTGCAAAACTAATGCTTGAGTAAGCGTACATACAAACAAAAGAAGAAGGAATCAAACTTTCCTTACCCTAGGAAACCCCTTTGTCAAGGTAATCGAGAGATCTTGTCTGTGTTATAAATTTGTTTTTTTTTTTTTTTTTTATCTTTTCGCTGTTCATTGGATTTTGATGTAACAAATTTGCAGTCTTTTCGCAAGGTGAGGCTGCAGTATCGTGATTTTGATAGAACGTTCGCTCTAACAGCTTCCCTTCAATGCTACACCCTCAAGCCACTCATGTCGATGAGCAATTGGCCCGATTGAGATCCTCTGAGGCAGCTTCGAGCTCTTCTATTTGCCAAAGACTTAACAACCTTCAAGATTTACATGATTCTCTTAACAAGATGATTCGCCTATCACCAACCAGACTTTATCTCAAGTGCAGATTGAAAAGCTTCTTGATGGATCGATCAAGATATTGGGTTTATGCAACAATTCCAAGGATAGTTTGTCGCAAATGAAAGAGAGTCTCAAGGAGATCCAATCGATTGTAAGAAGAAAGCGTGGAGATCTATCGGCTGATGAGGTCAAGAAATACTAAGCCTCAAGAAAGTTTCACAAGAAATCATTCCAAAAAGTACTCAAGAGTTTGAGAACGGGCCAAAACAAAAACAACAACACCGAGTCTTTGGCTATGTTTGGAGAAGCAGAAGTTGTCACGGTTGCTCTGTTTAAAAATCTTTGCTTAGCTTCATGTCTGGATCAAATACTTGTGGCAAATGGTCACTGGTCTCAAAGATGATGAGCCAGAACAAAGTTACACGTGAAGCAGAAGCCAATGAATTCACAAGAGAGTGGCCTTGGAGTTGCAATCCGAGAAGTCTTTGAAGATGGAGTATGTGCAGATTCTAGAGTCATGCATTCATGATCTTGAAGATGGAATTGAGTCACTCTCTAAATCATTGATCAAATACGGAGTCTCAATTCTTAACATCTAATAGGTCATCATTGTGCCTACAACTTTTTGTACAAATGGGAGATGTAGATGTTAACCAACTCATAAACTAACAAAAGATTATACAATTCATATTATATCACCATATTAAAAACAATAATTGAATGTGCACGAGAGACTCTGCATGCATCTTATTGGCCTTGTGTAAAGGAAAACCCAACATGGCTTGTATTTAAACGGCACCATTCATGGACATATATATACGCTCTCAAAACCATAATAATATTCCATTTCATGTCATTACCATAATGAGCCTTAAATTTTTTGGAGAAATCAAATTTTGCAATGTAGGAGGCAGACAAGATCTGAATTAGCCAACGAAGGTTTAAAGATAATTAAGAGCACATGAATGCATCCACGAGTTGCGCCGCTGATATGATATGCTTCAATGAGACAAGCCTTGCTGGATTTGCATTACGTAAACCAATAAGATGTAGAGTCGTTCGCACAATAACATTATTTTATAAGCTAATCCATGTGATTAAATCTGAATCATATCTTTTTCAATATTTATTATTGCTTGCTGCACTAGGGAAACATTGCAATCGCTGTCAAATATTAAACTTGAACAGACCCTAAGATTATTCATGTCTTCCTTCACTCAAGGTGTATATAAGCTTTGACAAGATAGCCAATGAAGGCAGAACTATACATCTTTCAGCTCTCAAAGCATTTTTTCATCTCAGAAAAGAGAACGAAAGCTCAAATATAAAAATGGCAGTCTCCTTCCATGTTCGCTCTAACAGCTTCCCTTCAAGGCAACACCCTCAAGCCACTCATGTCGATGAGCAATTGACCCGATTGAGATCTTCGCAAGCAGCTTCAAGCTCTTCTATTTGCCAAAGACTTAGCGACCTTCAAGATTTACATGATTCCCTTGACAAGATGATTCGCCTATCTATCACCAACCAAGCTTTATCTCATGAACATATTGAGAAGCTTCTAGATGGATCCCTCAAGATCTTAGATTTATGCAACATTTCCAAGGACGCTTTGTCGCATATGAAAGAAGGTCTCATGGAGATCCAATCGATTCTACGAAGAAAGCGTGGAGATCTATCGAGCAAGGTCAAGAATTACTTATCCTCAAGAAAGTCTCTGAAGAAATCATTCCAAAAAGTAGTTAAGAATTTGAAAGTCTACCAAAACAAAGAGAACGAAGAGTCATTGGCTGTGTTTGGAGAGGCAGAAGCTGTCACAGTTGTTCTGTTTCAATCTCTGTTTAGCTTCATGTCCGGGTCAAAGGCTTGTGCCAAATGGTCTTTGGTCTCAAAGCTGATGAACCAGAACAAAGTTACATTCGAAGCAGAAGCAAATGAATTCACAGTGGTGGATTCCGAGTTCCAATCCGAGAAGTCATTGAAGATGGAGGATGTGCAGATCCTAGAGTCATGTATTCAAGATCTTGAAGATGGACTTGACTCACTCTCAAAGTCGCTGATCAAATACAGAGTGTCAATTCTTAACATTCTTTAGGTCACTGAGCCTACAAAATTTTGTGTACAGAAAGCAATGTGAATACCTCTAAATGAGAATAGAAAAATATTCAAATTTACTCTATAACTTTGCTCCTATTATCATCTTATTCTTATTTGCCTTAATGTTCTTATAATAGATTAAGCAACGAAGTTAACTAACAAAAAATCATCTAAAATCAATCTTGCCAGAAGAAACCATTTAAAATATAAAATAATATATATATCATCTGAAATTCCTAAATATTCATCAAAGGTGTACCATGTGGACGTGTTACTTTCACCCCAAGAAACTGGGCAGACTTAGATCTTCTTCAGCCCTTCATCTGTTCCTCATATTTTCTTTACTGTTTGGTTTCTTAGGATTCAAATTTGCTCGACAATGTACTGAGTGTTTGAAACAAAGCAGTTTCTTTCACTCATCCTCGTATTATTTTAGATTGTTTTTCTTTTTCGTTCATGCTTTTAGTTCTTTAATTTCCAGAAGACATAAATCATTTGTAACATGTCAATGTCGAAAATTAATCAGTACAGGAACACAAGATCCTCATCCTCCTAAGCCTTGGATGTTTTTGAGAGAGGGCACGTAATGGAATCTGCATGAAACGAAGCTTCTTGCTGCAAATCAAATTTCACATAATTTATTTGTTCTTTTAATGTTAGGGCGTCGTGATCTATTTAGAAAACAAAAAAGAACAACAGTCTTGATGGTTTGGGCCTAAAATTGATTTGGGCCCAGAAATTAAATGAAGGAAAAACCCAAAGTGATAAAATTGGATGCATCTACTTCGGGATGATCGAAATCGACCAAGCAAACTACGACAATGGCCGCTCCTCCACTATTCCTCCTCCTTACACTCCTCTCCGTCCCTTTTCTTCCCATTTCTGCCGCCACCTCCGATGCCTACCCTTCCATTCCCGGAACTGCTCCTATCGACGGAGGTTTCTCCGATGAACTCAAGCCCATCCGCCGTGAGGTCTACGGCGAAGGCAAAATCTTCGACATCAGTCACCGTTACACGCCGGATATGCCGTCGTGGGACTCATCGGAAGGACTCGGACGGTTTCTCTGGTTAGCTGCGAGTATTAAGAACGGATCTCTCGCTAACAACTCGGAGATGAAGATCCCGACGCACACTGGTACTCACGTTGATTCCCCTGGGCACTTCTACGACGAATATTACGACGCTGGTTTCGATGTAGACTCGCTTGATCTCCAAGTACTCAATGGTATGACCTCTGTTTCATGCGAAGGCCTTCTTCCCTTTGTATTTTCTCTTTCGAATTGGTGAAAGGATTTGGGTTTTTGATTGTAGGTCCTGCGTTGTTGGTTGATGTTCCCAGGGATAAGAACATTACTGGTAAGTAGTGAATGTTTTCCTCGTTACTAGAAATTGGAGTGATGAATTTTGGGCAAAATCTCCACCTATAGGCTACGAAAAAAATTCCATTTTGGGCAAAATCTTCAGATTCAGGATTAAAAATGTTTATGTGGAACTCTGTGAGGTAGTTTGATTGATCGTATTGCACATTTTCCTTGTGATTTTGTAGCCCAAGTGATGAAATCTCTTCACATTCCAAAAGGAGTTCGTCGTGTGCTTTTCAGAACGTTGAACACTGACAGGTACTATTTAGGAATAAGGATAATTCTGATATCAATATCTTTATCTTCTTCTTTCTGTTTTTTGGAATTTGAAAAGCTGTTTCAAAATGATTTCAGTAACAAGCTTTTGTCATATGTTGGATTCCGGGTTTCTGAAATGAGTTTTAACTATGGATTTTAAAAATCCAGGCGTCTAATGTTCAAGAAAGAGTTTGATACAAGCTACGTCGGATTCATGAAGGATGGTGCGCAATGGTTGGTAGACAACACAGACATCAAACTTGTTGGTAATTAATCTATCAAGTATCCACCTTTTGCCACCATTCATATGGAGGCTTCTGTTGTTCTTGTTACCATTTAGTGTTAGACATGAGTAAATATGGAAAGTGGTTTTGGAAATCATGGCCCCAACTTGGTTTGGCGTCGTTGGAGTTCATATGAATTGAAAAAAAAACTAAATACTTTATCAAAGATTGATTTGTTTGACATATAAGCTGGTTGGTTGTGTTTTGGTGTCAAAATGTAGGGACTGATTATCTATCAGTAGCTGCATATGATGATCTGGGTCCGTCCCACCTAGTATTCCTAAAAGGCCGGGTAAGCAAGCATTATCCTAAGTTTTGTTTTAGGTAGATATATCCAGAGCGTTAAAGATTTGATAATTGATGCTAGCGAAAATTATATAAACAAACTCCTTGACAGGAGACTATACTTGTGGAGGGATTGAAGCTGGATGATGTGAAGGCAGGACTCTACACTGTCCATTGCTTACCTCTTAGACTGGTTGGAGCAGAAGGATCTCCTATTCGCTGCATCCTCATCAACTGATTTTCTCCTCCTTAACCCGACAAATCCGAAGTTGTCTATAAGCAGGTTTTGCTTAGCGTTTATTTGTGCCAGATGTATGCAGTAGGAAGTAATAAGAGAGGTGCAGAGAAGATGAAGTTGAGGAGAATGAAGCACTTAGAAGAAGAAGATGTCTGTATGAATATGAATGTAGTTTGACAATAAATCACTTTTTTGTTATCAACCTGGGATCAAAATAACAAAAAAGGAAAGTTGAGAACAGATAAATCCTTGTAGAAAATGGATTTTGTTTTTCCTAATCATATTCAGATTGGTTATACACTAGTCTCTCTAAATACAGCAAACCTCATCTAACCCATCCAAATTAACACACCCTAAAGAACAAGAAATACTTTTGGTTCAAGCTAACCAAATCAAAACCCTAAATACCAACGAAGATGGAAGGAGTATTGCATCTCGTGACGCCCTTCTTGGCTTTTGTGCCCGAGGTTCGGCGTTGTGAGAAGAAGGTTCCATTGAGGGAGAAAGTGATCTACAATGTGATCACTCTCTTCGTTTTCCTCGTTCGTAGTCAGCTTCCCCTCTACGGTATCCACTCTACGACCGGTGCGGATCCATTCTACTGGATGCGAGCCATTCTTGCATCAAGCCGTGGCACCGTTATGGAGCTCGGTATTGGTCCCATCGTCACATCAGGACTCGTGATGCAGCTCTTGACAGGCTCAAAGATTATTTAAGCCGACAAGGAGGATCGTGCTCTCTTGAACGGTGCTGAAAAGCTTCTCGGAATTATAATCGCCATAGGTCAAGCCGTTATTTACGTTCTCTCTGGGATGTACGTACGGTCCTGTAGCGCAGCTCGGTTTCGGAAACGCACTTCCCAGTTCCCATCGTCCTCCAGCTTGTCTTCGGCGGAATCATCGTTCTCTGTCTTGATGAGCTTCTCCAAAAAGGATAACGGTCTTGGCTCAGGTATCTCTCTTTTCATAGCGAACAATCTCTGCGAAAGCGTTATCTGGAAAGCATTTAGCCCGTGACAATCAACGGACGTTTTAGAACCGAATTCGAAGGCGCCGTGATCTCGCTCTTCCATAAACTGATAACTAAGTCTAGCATCCGACAAGCTTTCTTCAGACAAAACCTTCCAAACGTTACAAACTTGCTAGCAACGGTCTTGAATCTTGATCTTCCTCATCGTCGTCTACTTACAAGGCTTCCAAGTTGTCTTGCCCTTCAAGTCAAAGAATTCCCGTGGTGGTGGCTCTAATAATTACCCGATCAAGCTTTTCTACACCTCCAACATGCCAATCATTCTCCAATCCGCTCTCGTCTCAAATCTCTACTTCATTCAGCTTCTCTACACCAAATTCAGTGGCAACTTCTTGGTTAAGATGTTGGAACAGTGGATAGAATCCGTACCAGTCGGTGGTCTCGCTTACTTAGTCACACCTCCATCAAGTTTGGCGGATATGGCAGCTCATCCTTGCCACGCACTCTTCTACATCGTCTTCATGCTCTCTGCTTGTGCGTTTTTCTCAAAGATACGTGGGTTCAAATCTCGGGGTCTTCTGCTAGAGACGTAGCAAAGCAGCTCAAGGAACAGAAATTGGTGATTCCGGGACACAGAGTCTCTAACTTGCACAAGGAGCTTAACCGCTACATCAGCTGCTTTTGGAGGAATGTGCATTGGTGCACTCACTGTTCTTGCTGACCTCATGGGAGCTATTGGCTCAGGGACCGGGATCTTGCTTGCCGTCTCAACCATGATCAGTGTTTCGAGACTTTCGACAAGGAAAAATCCAGCGAGCTCGGTTACTTTGGCTTCTGATCGTATGCACTATGCTATGCACCATCAAACACATTCCGAAAATGTAACCCTTTTATTTTCTGTCAAATACATTCCTAAGATGTAATTTTTTTTTTCTGTCAATAACTCTAAGATTTGATTTTAAGTCAATACATATAAGATCCACTGAGATGAATTCCGATTAACAGAACTTAGTATAACATTATACCTTTTCTAGTCTACATCCACAAAAAGCTTATGCAAGTCTTTCGACAATGATGTTTAAGATTTCTCACTTATTTTAATAAAATACTCAAAATATTAAATACCATATTTTGGCTGTTATATAAACATAAATATATACTATACTTAAAGAATAATTAATTTATATCTAAAATATCATGAAAATTTGAGTTAAAAACTTACAAAAAAAAACAAAGATGTATTCATAAATAATGTTAGATTCATCATATGGTTGGTTAATCAGAATCCATCTTCGATGAAAAGAACAACAATCTGTATTTTCGAAAATTTGTCCAATAAAACTTACAACATGTATTGCATTACAACCAAACCTCAATTTTCTTTTCTTTCCCTATGGTTACATTACATCCCCAATCAACAACAATTACAGCGACAAGGTTTCACCGGGTCTTTTTTTTTTTTCTCCCCTTCTTCTTAACAAGAATTTTTTTGAAGCTCATCAAATTTTACAACAAGATGGTGTCTCAAGCAAGAATCAGGATCATTTGCCGCCTCGTTGTCTCTTCTCTTCGAGCTGAGCAGCTTCGTTCAACATATCGGCAGCGTCAGTGTTCATGTTCAGCTTCGCTAAAGCCACTGACTGCATGTAGAAAGCCGTAGGCCAGTCAGGATACACGCATTGCGCTTGCATTGCGTCGCGAAGTGCTGCGTCTGGCTGATCGCATAGTAAATAGCATAGACTTCGCCGCCCAAATACAGTTGGAGATACCATTGTTCCTACGTCGATGAACTGCCCAAAAGCATTGTATGTAACCATATGGGAAGGGACTAAAAAAATATCGGTTTAAATCGATTCATATTCAGTTACAATCAATACCTGTGAGTAGCAGTCTATGGCGTTTTTGAAATCTTTCTCGCGGAAAGCTTGATCACCGCGTTTCCGTGCGTCAAGCATATCTTTCATCTGTTGTGTCCATTCTTGGAAAGATAACTGAAATCCATAGATAAACCACAAAAGATAGTTAAAAGAGTGAAACCCCTTTTTTAAAATGCGTTTTAGTATCTGAAACCAAAACTAATCATCCCTTTAATTACCTCGTTTGTCCCTTCGTCGTCTCTGTAATGTGTCATGACCAAAATCTGATGAATAGCTGTGAGATCCATTCTCGAGCAAGCCTCGCCTAACGGTGACAGTGGCCTCTGTGGCGTCGAAGGTGCTTCCTCGTGTTTCTTTATTCCAAGCATTACATAAGAAGGAACCTGTAACCAAAATGTTTTTTAACTTTTTAACTCTCGAGACGAATTCAAGAACAAGAAAGAAAACTCAACAAAATTCGAGAACTCAGTCACGACGCTTACGTCTGATTTAGTTTGCAATGGTGCAAGCGTCGCGACGAGATCTTTTGTATTGGGTCTCTCTCGAGGCTCATATTGCAAGCATTGAGAGGCGAGTTCGACAACTACGGTAGCTTCTTCTGTTGAGAACTTTCCCTCGAGGTGTGAGTCCATCAACAGAATAATATTCTTGCCACGTATCATATCCAGAGCCTAGAAGTAGGGTATATCACTAAATTAAATAACATCCACTTGTATATTATGACAAGGACATCTTTCAAGATTAAAACTATGGAACTTTACATGGCTTGGAGGGATGTGCTTTCCGCTAAGCAAATCCAGAAGCACAGTTCCAAAGCTGTAAGTAACACTTTCAGGTGTCACTCTTCCTACAACACAAATAACTGATAACACTGAGACTGCAATTGTAAAAGGCAACAGAATGAAACTATAGATCTGCAACTTATGCTAGTCGTAATAATCTTAAGAGCGATGCACAAATTGATTTACCATTTCTTAGATATTCGGGTGGTGTATATGCTAGATTTGTGCTATAACTTTTACCATCCCGACTGTTCTTCATCAAGCCGAAACATGAGAGGCGAGGATCACCATCCTACAATATTCATTCAAACAAACTTGTTCACAAAGAATCTCATAAACATGAAATATAAATTCTTGAGAGGAGAATGATACCTCATCAAACAGAACCCTGTATGCATTTAAGTCATGGTACAATGGACGACCCTCGGTACTACAATAATCCAAAGCTTCAGCTATGTAATATCCTACTCGCAACCTCATAGCCCATTCGATAGTCTGATTTTCCCCTGTCAAAGACCAAAAAACACAACAAGATAAGAAAAAATCCCAACCTTTTTAAGACATTATAATCACCTAAAGGATTATCTTTAATGCATCTAACAGCACAACCCTATAAACTAAACCATACTCTCTGCAAGGCCCTGAGATTGGCAAACATTGGATACTGAAAGTGACTAAATTTTACAGCTTCAGAGACACATTTCAACTTATACAACCTAAAAGATTCACTGCCAGATTCATCGTTTTAGATGGGAAACAGAAAGAGAGTATCAGCAAGCATACAATGGAACAAATGCTTAGCAAGAGTATCATTAGGCATGAACTCAGCAACAAGCAGCCTTTCGTCTCCATCGCAACAGTATCCAATCAAATTCGCCAAACGATTATGCCTCAATTTACCCACACCCCATGCCTCTTCCTGAAATATTGCAACAAGTTGAAGAAAACAACAGATTTCAAAACCATCCAATTAATGATTCATCAATTGAAAAATCGAAGGTTTCTTATTATTTTTTTGGTTACCGCGAATTGTTTAGGATCAGGCCAAGCCATCTTGGTGAACTTCTTGACGGCGATCCAGCGACGGTTCTGAAGTCGGCCTTTGTAGACAAGATTTGGGGCTTTCTCGCCGCTCTCTGATACGATGTTTTCGGAGCTGAAGTTGTTGGTGGCTGCTTTGAGGTCAGCGAAAGAGAACTCAGAGAAAGACGGGATTCCTCCTCCTCCTCCTCCGACTACACCACCAGCTCCGCCGCCTCCGATTCCGCCGTTATCGAGTCCAGCAGCCGCCGTAGCACCCCCGTGGCGGTTTTGAGATACTTGTTGCGGCTGAGTTACATCTTTCCCGAGCGGGTTTTCACCCGGACACAAGGATTGACAACAACCCATGGACAATTTTGGTCACGAAACAAAGCGGGTCGGAAAGTGTTGTTTCTCTTTCGCTCCTTGTAATAGAGAGAAGGAGAAGAGATAGTGGTGGAAAATTAAAAATTGGATTTTTATTATTTTCTTTTGTCTTTTTTGACTCCTGAGGTAAGTTTCTGAGACTTTGTCTCCTACTTGTCAATATGGTACCGCTGAAAAAAAAATAAGGTTTTAAATTAACAAATTAACATTCTGATTATAGTTTAGCATATCATCAGTAAAACAAAAAATAATAGTTCAGTTTTATCTCTTTTCTTTTTCATTGTCATAAGAAGGTCAACTCTGAAGTCTGCACTGTTTTTCTGGGTCTATAGATTGTTTAATCTTTAACCAATGGATTTGCAAACTGAGAAGCCAAAAAAAAAAAAAAACAGAAGAAGCCAACTTCTTTTGTATATACTATACTATATAGTACAATAAATTGATTCCGATGTTCAATGATTTACACTTTGTGGTACCAAAAGAGATTTTGGAAAATCACATTATTGCCAGCTCAAAGTGTTTGTGATTGGAGTGACCTATCATCAACCATTCCTACTTTTGCTTTCTCGATTTTTCTTTTTTTTTCAACACAACCAAGTTTTTTTTTTTTCTTCTACTTCTAAGCAGAGCTAGTTTATTTCAAAAGGTTCGTACTTGTACAGTGTAAAGAGAAGCGTGTGAAGAAAATCTGAAGTTTTTTAGAAAGTTGACCTATGCAACCGTGTGATATTTGGATTTATATGTTTTTGCATTTTCGCTCGAAATTTATATTTCTGGATTATTGACGTACCTTCTAATTAGAGTAGAGTGAATATCAATTTACCTAAAGGATTTGACAGGCGGTGACATATTTTATTTCCATTTTAGTTATAATTACCAAAAATTACTACTTTTATGCGTAAGTCCTAGAATAAACCTGAATAAATCTTTTAAGAAAGAACCTCACATGTTAAGAAATTTACTTTTAAGACAGAAATCATTCGAAACCAAAAAGAGACATTTTCTTTGGCTTTTGAAACTCTGAATGTGACTAATATGGCAAGTGTTTAAAATATGATTTGTTAACAATTAAACCGCATATTACCAAACTTGAATTGGATATGGTTACGTGGTGCTTTTTAATAATTATCCGCTCGACTAATATAAACCTTATTATCAAAATATGTTACTGTATTTATAAAATCATATTACTACATACTGTAATTTTAAAAGGGATATATTCTTTTTCTACGGGGTATTAGTTTTAAAATTGAACAAAGGTTTTTAAAGAAAAAAAAAACTGCAGATCATGATGAATAAACTCCAATGATCACTCGCAAGAACAATAATAATTTGTATATTCTCAGTTTGGATGTATGCAAATGAAAAGTATTCGTAATGTTTGATACCTATTATTAGCTTTGGAGAAAACAGAGAGCTTCAAGCTTTCGAGGACACAAGAGCTGTCTCTTTGTGTAGAAAAGGCAAAGAGTGAAGTGATCCAAAGATTCTCCAATGTAATTTGGCTTTCTTATATGATTAGATGCTCAAGCACTATCTCTAATATATATACAATATATGCACATTATTAACCTATGGTAACCTATGGTTGGATCATAACAATAACTTCGGGCACTTTACAACAAACATTTCAAAGGAGTGGTGGTGGCATATTGGTAGTAAAAAAAAATATTTTTTATGCTTTTGATTCAAATTTTTTTTAGCATGGAAAGTGAAGATTGATTCCGAATACTGAAAAAAATTATGGACCGAAATCATAGGCCTAAAAATTCTCACGATTTAAAAATAAAATGAAAAAACAAAGAGGAAAAACGATTGACACACGAGACGTCAAGTTCACGCTAATCATGTTTGGCACGGCAACTCGAAGTCGTTAACTATTGGCGCATGCACTAGTTGAGAAAGAATGGACCGTGTTAAATTATTATTCCCTCAGTCTCATTTTAAGTGATTTTCAATATAAAAGCACACATATTAAGAAAACTACTTTTTAAAAGAAAATGTCATTTAATAAAAAAATTGAAAAGAATAAAAATAATAAAAAGTTAGAAAACTTTTCAACTTCTTCAACCAAAACTTTTTTTAATGAATGTATTAGATTAAAATAAATAAAAAATTTCATAGATAAGTGGGAAAATCACTTAAAATGGAACAAAATAAAAATCATAAAAAATCACTTAAAATAGGACAGAGGAAGTATTATAGTTTCACATGATTCATTAATGTCTGAAGTTGATCAGGTTAAATGATTGGGAATAGTTTGTCTCCATAGTAACTTATCGGCGACGGCTATGCATAATTGCATATCATTAAAAAGAAACTTTTTTTTACAACGAAAAAAAAGTAAATCATTCACCATTTTCCCCCACTACATGATAATCTCGTGTACTTTAAAAAATTCATATGAGTAAAATGCATATACGAGGAGAATAATGCGGCAAAACTAAAAGATAGCATGTTAAATAACTTGGATTATTCAGGAGTTTAATGCCGCTTAGCGTAATCTAGTTTCTGCAAATAGTTCGGTAAAAGCAAAAGGCCAGTGATTTGAAAACCATTGGTGTGATTTATATTTTTACTGGGCCAATGATACAAAAATTACCGTTTATGGAAAAGCCAAAAAGAGACGTGTGATGTGTGATCACTTCGAATCCAAATTTGAATAAATCTGGTAACAACTCAAATGTTTTCATTTTCCTAATTTCGAAGATGCATTTGATCTCTATGGTAATTTTGATTTAGATACATTAACGTTCTCATGGTCAGTGAGTGAGAGACATGAAGTGTAAGTTTTTACTTTTTGGTAGATCAAAGTCAGCTGCCTTTTTTTTTTGTTTAATTGAATATGAAATTGTAAAGTTGTTTTCAATGAACGAGCAAACCTTTACAACTCATGTTATAGGTTTTTTTGCTAGATGTACCAATACTATCAGAATGAACAACAAAGTCAAGTGAAGAAAAAGAAGATCGTTTGGGATAAATTTTTTAACCGCCAAGTCTTTAGTAATCTATGAGAAACAAAGAATTATAAGTCCACCTTCGGATTTTACAAAATAATTGTTGATAGTTATCAAACGTTTTGTCCTAATTAAGCATCATATATGTACACTGTCCGAAATTTTAAAATTATTAGACTCAACTAATATCTGCGACCTGCGTTATATATATGGGTAAAAAGTATCAAGTTAACAAACCTTTCTCAACCATGGCATGTAAACCGACCGGTTCAAAGCCAATTGAACTTACCGCATCTTCTAACCGAACAATTGGCCACTTCTTTACCCCGGTTTCTGCCTCCTCTACGATCATCATCCTGACGAGGCTCTTCTTGCCCGAGTCTCAGAAAGGAGACACAGATGATCCCAGTTTGGTTTTCCGGTATACCAAACCGCAAAACCGAGTATTCCGGCATTGCAAGATCAGGGAACAGCTCATGGGGGGATTTGAATCGAACTGATAAAGCAAAGATCTTCCTCCGCTTTAGCTTCTCATTCCTCGAGTTCTCGTGGAGCAGTTTCTTCAGCAGCGCGCAGTAAGAGATCATCATAAGCTCTCATAGATTCAGCAGTGAACCTCTCCATAGCTTCAAAAATCCGCTGCAAACTGCCTTGTAAACTATCATTGCTAGTATCGCTTTGGTAGACAAGGTTGCCTGATATCGAAAGACTATTATTGTTACCATCGCCCGGTGCCACGAGAACCATTTTCTTCTCCAGTGCTTGAATCTCTCTATGTATCCTCTGTTCTTCCCTGTCCATGTTCCTAGCTTTCTTCTCCGAATCCCTGTGCCCCATCATCGTCGTTTCTAACCGGTCTTGTTCCCAAAGCTGAAGCACGCTCGTAGTGAAACTGCGCATTGCCTCGATAACTTCCTTCTCGGATATCCTGTCCAGAGCTTGAGACCATTGGTTACAGATCACAAAGATTGGTGGAGCTCCGAGACGACCAGGTGAAAAAGGAGCGATACCATCCGGTGTTTCCTCGGGTTCGTAGAGAAGACACTTCAAGAGCCATTTATTCAACTATTTTACATAACCTTTCTGCGCGCTAAACCAGCTGGAGAATCCCAATATCCAATTAATAAGCTCGTGTCCAAGCAAACTAGTTGCCTCTAGATGTTCATCGCCGAGTTTCTTGCTCGCTCTTATGGGGCCTAATCCTCGAGCTTCCCTAATAGCTTGACACTGACTTTGATGACACTCGAGCATTTCTTTCCACATTCTTGTAAGCCTGAGCAAAAAAAATACTTGAATCAGTAATATTTCCAAATTACAAATAAACAAGAAACATTTGGAGGCAAAAGTTTTTACCCTTGAATCAATGCATTCAGTTGCGGCCATAGGTCTTCATCTCTTATCTTATTAATTGTAACAGATATTTTATCCACAACCTGAATCGCAATCCGTATCTTCGTTGACATGTCTCTCACTAATCTCCGTGTTGTGTCTACTTTATTAGCTTCTGCACCTCTTTCGTCCAAACGCTTTAGCTTCCTTCGCTTTTTCTCGTGAGCTATACGCAATTTCTCCTCAGCCTAGACAGAAGAGTATAAGCTTCTTCAGACATTCAGATAAAAGAAAGACTAACAACAGATCACAGTCTTTCTAAGATAAAAATGTTACCTTCACTTCGTGGTAAAGCTTCTTCTCCCATAGATGGAGCTTGTGCAATGTCGAAGAAAGATTCCTCGACCTTGAAGCAAGTTCTTCTTCAATGTCTGCATAAGTTGGAGGCGCCGCAGCAGCAGCAGAAGATCCTCCAGAGGTAGAAGGTATCGAAGGTGTAACCCCGTGCAACAACTTCGAAGAAGCTGCTCCAATTCACATATATAAAAAAAAAATCAGACTTTAGTTAACCAGACCAGTTGCAGAAAGCTGAGAACTTTAAGAATCAGCATTGAAAGATCGCTGCTAATTCGACAAGCAAATTGATTTATATTTACCATGTTTACGACCATAAGGATGCTTCCCCACTTCAAGCAACTTGGCGATCTCACTTCCTGACTTTGCAGCTTTCACGAATTGATTCTCGATCTCTTTCGCAACCTCAGGCACCGCACGTGGCCCTCCTCCTCCTCCTCCGCCTCCACCACCGCCACGTGTGGCCGTGGCATTGCTCCGTCTTTCCTCGTTCTCTTCAACAACCGTCTTCTCAACAACGTGCACTTCGTACTCCACCCCTTTCTTCTCCACCGACACGCTTGGTCTAGTCTGATACATAGACGCATCTGCGGCATCGCCCCCGCCTCCGCTGGTGCTGGCTCCTGATTTATCAGCAGGCAGTGGCGGAGACGGAGACTCTTCCCTGTATACGGCGGCTGGTTTCGATTGATTATTACCACCGGCGGCGAATTTCGGTTTGCCGTAAACTTCTTTAACAACCTCGTACTGTGAATCGTCCTCTTCCAGCTCCGGGATACCTTCTTCCTCTCTTAGCTCTCTCGAATCCCGGCTCGGAGTATACGGAGGGTAATAAGTATCGAACGGATTCAAAAAATCCCACCCGTTAGACCTAGGCGGGGACGGAGGAGGCGGAGGCGGTTTCGCGGTAGCAGCCGCAGAAGAAGCAGTTGAAGAACCGTAGAATCCTCCGGTTCCGGGTCCGGGTCCGGGATTTGAGTATCCGGAATAAGAATTGGGAGGATAAGGATTGGGAGGATAAGGATTGTAAGGGTAAGCAGTAGAAGAAGAAGAAGAAGATGATTCGCCTACGTAGACTCTTTGAGGGCTAATGGGTCTTTGCTCATAGATGACTGAAGGAGGCATCGATTTGTTCTTCATGTAGTTCATGTGCATATAACTCCCTCCTGAGTAGGGAGCAGGTGGAAGATGACCCATCATTTCCGGATTCGGGTATCGGGTATAACCCGGTTGTTCCATGTAAGACCCGGGCTCGTGTATTGGGAAATTGCCGAGATGGTGGTGCTGAGGAGGAGAGTGATGATGCATCGAATCCGAATCCAAATGGTCTTCTTCTTCGTCGTCATCATCCTCGGAATCCGAATCGAATTCGAGATGACCCGAATCAGAACCCGAACCCGAGTGAGCGTGATTGTTGTGGTGAGACGAAGGCAGCTTAGCTTTTTTCGGGGAATTTCCTCCGTCGTCGTCGTCGTCGTCTTCTCCTCCTCTTTGAGGGTCACCTTTTCTCTGAGGAGGAAGATTAAGCCTAGGAGAATCACCGCCGCCGTTTGCACCGCCGGAAGCGACGAAGCGGTGGTGGTGGTTGATGAAGAGATGAAGCGAGTGACCGATTCCTCGGAGCGAGTGAGTGTACGCCACGTGTGATTCGGCTAAAAGGTAACGTTGCTGAATCGCCGCTTCAAGGAAACCGCAGCGTTCACGGCAGAGAGCAACCGCCGGGAGATCGTCGAGCTTAGAACTAGTACAACCCATCAATAATTCCCAAAACAAAACTGAGAAGAAAAAAAACAAATTTAAATTTAAAAAAGAAAGTTAAAAAAAAAATAAGGAAAGCCAAGATTTTGAAATCAGGTAAGAGAAATGAAATTAAAAGGAAAAGAAAGAGAGAGAGAGAGTTGAAAGGTAGGTGAGAGGAATAAGAGATGGAGGCGCATAAGGGGCAAAGAAGGTGTGGGTTGATGGTGATAGAAAGAAAGAGTGAAGTGATTGTTTTCTCCAGAAAAAAAAAAAAAAAAAGGAAATTTATTTCAGTTAAGTTTAGGGCTAGAAACGAAAAGAGATAAATTCAATGATTTAGCTGAAGAAGAAGAAGAATGGAAAAAAAAGGGGGAAAGAAGAAAATAAATAAATAAAAAACAGCAAAGGACTGTGAAGGAATCTTGCCAGCACCGAGATTTTCGTCCGTTTCTCCCATAGGATGAGTCGGTGTTTTTTTCTTCATTTTCTTTTTTGATTTTTTTCAGGTAATTAATTACTATAATCCCCTTTTCAGAAAATTAATTAACTGGAATTCGGAGTTAAGGAGGGGAAAACAAAACCGTATTGTATTTTTTTTCTTTTTGTTGAAAAATGAAAACCTTTTTTAGGACAGTACTTTGAGAGGTTCAGACAGATCTTAAAAAAAGATACGGGTAGTTTTGGTCTTTATTTAAGTTCTTAAATGGAAGTACTATTCAACTTTGGCTTTGTGTTTGACGGTAACTTTGACTCGTTTTGACCATTTTTATTATATTCCCAAAATACCCTTAGCTATAGTCTTTAATTACGCAACGATAGTATCTGATTTTTGGACAATTTAAATCGTAATATTACATGATGGTAACGGGTAACGTAAAAAAATTAAATGATGAAATGTACAGGACTTCTGTTTGTAGTTAATGAATTAAATAATATTTAATTCTATGGAGAGTCAAAATTTAATATTGATTATGGTTAAGAGGAAATAAAAATGAATTTTTGTTATGTTAGTTGGTTTGGGTGTCGTAACCAAATGGATGTTGTTACCAAAACACCACTTCAGGCTTCAGGTGTGATGCTAACGTCGTCAGTGTTATTCTCCTCTCTGTTGACTAGACTTATTTATTTTATTTTATTGATGTATAATATCATTGAAAAAAATGAAAAACTATCAAGTAATGTACATATGATACATTAATAATAAGTACTTAGTACTGAGGGGATCTTCTTCTCGAACAGAATTGGGTGAACTAAATTATGATTACCGTTAAACACAACATTTCTTTAATGGACTGAGCTACTTTTACATGAGATATGACGTAGCTTACAAAATATAAAAATATATGAAAACAAAAATCACGAAGGCTAAGAGTGTGTGAAAGAAGTGTGTTTACGACTTTTTCGTGTGTGAAAAAGTGTGTTACGAGTTCAAACAACAACAAAAAAGTATTCTAAAACGAGAGTTCCAGGAGAGAAAAAAAGACTAGATATACACACTCAAATATGCCGATGTATAAATATAGAGAGACACATTAATACATGGAACACATATCTTATGCAAGATTATTGATATTGATGCATTCGAGCTCAAAATATTCATTTTCAAAGCCGGTTTTTAAAAACATCGGTGATGTAATGAATAAAAATTCGTTGAATAAAATAATAATGATATCTAAATCTTTGTTATAATGTGTTATTTTACTATCTTCATATATTTGGAGAGACACGTGAATTTTGTTTCCGTTATGTTAGGCATATTTGCATATAAGATGTAAGAAATGCGAAAGACATGTTTCTACAGAATCTGTTATACCTCAAGTTACTTCAATATTAATATTACTAAAATTACTAGGCCTGCGAGTTCGGTTATTTCGGGTAGTTCGGATCGGGTAGTTCGGTTCTTCGGATAATTCGGTTTTAGAAAAGTTGGCCGAAACTAACCGAAACATAATTCGGTTCGGTTAGTTCGGTTCTCGGGTAGTTCGGTTATTAATTTTAAAAACCGAAACTAACCGAACTTTTTTAATTTTGGTTTAAATTCGGTTAAAATCGGTTAAATTCGGGTAAAATCGGGTAAATTCGGGTAAATTCGGATATTTCGGGTATTTTCGGGTAATTCGGTTCTTCGGTTCGGTATAATTCGGTATAGTTTGGTATGGTTTGGTTAAAAAAAAAAAAAAAAAAAAAATCGGTTAACCGTTCGGTTCCCGGAACCGAACCGAACAAACCGAGAACCGAACTAATTTTCAAAGTAAAACCGAACAGAACCGAACTAGAACCGAACTAGAACCGAGAACCGAAAAATTCGGTTCGGTTCGGTTCGGCCAATTCGGTTCGGTTATAATTCCCAGGCCTAAAAATTACTATAAAACAAGACACTCATATATTTTGTTTAGCCGGATGGGTGATTTTAAATAAAACCCTCAATAATGTTAAAATAAAAAAATGGTAACAATAAATTATAAATTAAAATTTTCTCCTCCGTTGACCATTATTTTGACAAAAATATCTCTGGAATTCGCTTCTGAAACTCAGTCGACGTTAACTAGCAAATTATCAGCTAACATAGTAATAAATGGTTGCATTAAATGCATTGTTGGTATGTTTATGCTTTGCCAGTTAACGAGCGGTATTAGATCGATAACGAAAGCATTACGAAAAATACAAAGCAACCCCATTGATAAATTATAGTTGTATGATTTGCTAATTAACGAGCTAACTAGTTTAATACGCTCGCAAACTTAACAATAAAAAATTTTGTACCGATAACAAAGGCATTACCAGAGACATACGAAGCAACTCCATATAGAAATTATAGTTGTCTGGATTGCTAGTTAAAGAGCTAACTCATTTAGTACGCTAACTATTAGACGTTTGCATAATTTAGTAAACAAGCTACCTAACGTAATGAGCTTAGTAAATTAACATTAAATGCAAATTAGATTGATAACAAAGGCATTACAGGAAATACGAGGCAACCCATTGACATGTTAGAGTTGAATTTTTTGCTTGTTAGCGGGCTAACTAACTCAATGCGTTAACAAAATTATCGATAAACAAACATGACCGCTAACAAAGATATTAACAGCGATAAACGAGACAACCCCAAAAGACATATAATAGATGTAAGCAATTACTAGTTAACGAGCTAAATAGATTAATGATTAAATAAATTAAAGAGGTTTTTAGCCATTGGCAAGACATTGCATAATTTAGTTAACAAGCTAACTAACGTAATGACCTAAGTAAATTAACGTCAAAGGCAAATTAGATCGATAACAAAGGCATTACGATAAATACGAGGTAACTCCATTGAAAAATCATACATGTATGCGTAGATAGTTAAACGAGCTACCTAGTTTAATGCGCTAACAAACTTAAAAATGGGAATTGGACCGAAAACAAAAGCATTAACATGGAAATACGAGGCAACCACATATAGAGATTATAGTTGTGTGCATTGCTAGTTAACGAGCTAACTCATTTAATACACTAACTATTACATGTTCGCATTATTTAGTTAACAAGCTAACTAATGTAATGAGCTAAGTATATTAACGTTATGAAACATGTAACGTGTTAACATGTTATATAATTATATAATAGTTCTATT
Source organism: Alliaria petiolata (assembly GCA_020283515.1). Taxonomy (NCBI): domain Eukaryota; kingdom Viridiplantae; phylum Streptophyta; class Magnoliopsida; order Brassicales; family Brassicaceae; genus Alliaria; species Alliaria petiolata. The sequence goes on along the minus strand of JAHZTW010000001.1, from coordinate 168,385,300 downwards.
AACGTGGTAATATAGTAATAATACATATAATATTTATGTTAACGTATAATTTATACATAAGATTTACCATTAATAATAAAGAAATTAACATGATAACAATGATAATAACAAGATATATATAATTATAACGATAACAAACACAATGAAAAGATAAATAACCTAATAACTAATTTTGTTATTGATTTAACTTGTACATTAACGTCTAACCAGAAAAATGAAATTGCACACATATAATCCCCATGAATTACCAAAAAATCTTCAATACCCAGATCATCCTCACTACTTTCTTCACCTTCAATTTAATTTTTCATCTTCTCTTTAAAAATCTTCAAATATCCAGATCAGTGATGTTGAAATTCTTCCTTATGAAGAACGAGATAATCTCTCTCGCAACTTACTTTGGTTCTTCTTTGATTCCTTCTCCTACCCTAACAACGGGAGGTAGAGCTGCAACGAGGACAAAGACTTGGAAAATCGAGATTGGGATCGCCGAAACCGGATCGGGATCGCCGAGGCCGGATCGGGAGGTGGAGCTTCCATGTGTAGAATCGCAATAAATATGAGAAACTTAGGGGGGACGATGAGAGGTGGTGGTGGAGAGAGAGAGAAAGAGGAAGGAAGAAAAAATGAAACAGAACACAAAAATAGAAAGGAAAAGAATGATGGAGAGATGACGTAATGATGATATTTTTATGTGAAAGAGATAAGGTTATGATCAATTTTAATACTTCTCTCCTTTTCTGAGTATCAACTCGACTCAGTTGGTAAATAGAAGTCTAATTGTAATTGCAATTGCTACAATATCTCTTAAAAAATATATAAATGTATCAGTTAATTTTGCCGTTTTCTAATACCAGATTTTGCAATTTCCCTAACCGGATTCACGCGACACAAACGATTTTATTTATATATTTAACTTGTCGCCGACTACTAGAAAGCAGGAATAGTCTAGAACATGAATTATACGCATATTCACAACAAAACAAATCAGGTCAATAGCGACAAAATGTGGTGACGATTTTATACTTTATAGCACAACATTAAAACAATCAAACAAAAATTCAGGAATAAGAATACATAAGGATACTTAGCATCGAAGCCTTGTAAATTTGTAATTGATATACAAATGCTATGTACGCAGAATAACTTGGTGCAGAAGCAACCCCTTTTGTCCCTTGTGTTTTTTTTTTTACTTCTTTTTAACAAACTCTTTTTACTTTTTAAGTTTGTCTTCTTTTTTTTTTGTCACAAGAATTTGGCCCTTTTACTGCATGCTATAAATCCTTTATCGTTTCAAAATTAACACAAAAAAAATGGAAGACATCTAGTTAATCTGTCTGCGTTAATTTATATCGCACATGGTAACTGTAGGTAAAATTAAAATAGAAACAAATTACTCCTATATTTTATGTCAATATATATGGTTGAGTCTATAAAGCAGCTTCTACATCTTTAGACCTATCGATCAGATTTCAAAAAATAATAATTTGATGCATGTGATGTTTTCGAATTTTTGGAGACGACATCAAAGTTCCATATACATGGTGCATGTTTAGTATGTTTTTGCATGTATTACTGTTTTTGCCATTTTTAAGCGTGAAAACTTAAACATGGTTATCAAAGGTTTGTTTGGAAAATTGATTGGGTCAGTGTTCGAGTAATTCCATTTATTTTCAGTAATAATTGGTCATTTGGATGTTTTACAAATGTTATTAGTCATCGTCAATAGTAAGATATATTTAATGTTATTAATGTAATGTTATTAGTAGAGATCATATTTAATTGTCATGCAAAATTTATTTGACAAATGCCCAAAATCTTAGTGATGTTAGGTGCAAAATATATAGGAAGACCGTGTGTGATTCAGAGGTGGTGATATTTTGAGAAAGTTACTTTGGTCCCCTACCCAACTTCAATAAGTCAATTTATTGTTACATTTTGGGGAAAGAGTGATGAAGTAAATTTCTATATACTCCCTCTGTTTTATAAAGAAAGTATTTTTGAGTTTTTCACACTTATTAAAAAAATTTTACAAAAAACTTTTTTAACTTTGTTTTATTAATTGTTATTTAAGATATTCTTTAAATAATAAATATTATAAGAATAAATTAAGTAAAAATTGACAATAACTACACTTAGAAAATTGAAAACTGCTTTCTTTTTGAAATAAATTTTTTTCCTAAAATTACTTTCTTTTAAGAATAGTGGAAGTAGTATACTGGAAGTTTATGTAAAATAAAATGTAAAAATAAACAAAAAAAAGAGGGAATAATTAACAGTACAGTACTAAAACATTGAATTTAATGCATTATGATGTCGTCTTCTTCTTCTTGTCCCTTTCACCTTATCAAGCTAAGCACGTTCAAGCTCAACACCATTTAATTAATTTTCTGAGTTTAGAATCTATATAACACTATTGTTTTTTTCTGTCTACAAATAATTAACAGTATTGTTTACACATGATAAAGCACGTGCATGGAGTTCTATTATATTTCATTTGTGTCAAATTAATCGGCATATTTCATTTACTTTTTTTTGTTTAAGCTAAAGAGCATACGTATTTCATTTACTTATAATAATAATAATAATATAATACATAAATTATACAACGTACGTACCAATAAATTTCATAGCAAATGTCGCGGGAAAATTTGTGAATGATATATCATAAGCGGCGAATTATAGACATGGATTTTGTGAGCATTTGATTTAAGTTTTTTAAACCATATATAAAATGAAGAATGATGTAGTAAATTAGTTTTAATTGTTACCAAAAGATGATCTTAATTTTACTTCATATTTTCTTTAGCGACAATTTGTGACCACACAAAAAAAAAAAAGAATAACTATTATAGAATATAGATCAATACAACTTAAATATGTTACTGCCTTTGGCATATAAGACCAACCCCGATAGACAACTTATGGGGTCTAAACTAAGTGTCTTATAAATATAAGTGAATAAAAAAATGAAATTGAGTGTCTTAAATATAAGACCTGTCTCTGTTGCATTTCTATAATTTACAGTAAAACCTTTATAAATTAATAATATTGAAACTTCAAAATTTTATTATCTTATAGAGTTATTAATTTATCGATAAATTAATAATTTATTAATTTATAGAGATATTCTCGGTTTGAACTTTTAACGTTCATCAAGAAACAATAAAAATGTTTTCAAAATTATAAATTTCATTTAGAAAATATCAAATCAAAAAATTTAAAGATAAATTAACAATGTTTATAAGCTTAAAACAATAATTTAATCATACTTTACTATATTACCTTAGCTATATATGTAAATATATATGCTTAAATGTATAATTATTAATTTAGCTTATTATTGGGATCATATATATACATAAGAGTTTCAAAAAAATTATTATCTTATTATCTTATCGAATTTTGCTAATTTTTACACTGTCCCGACTCGGAACGAGGAAAATTTATTAATTTATAGTGATTATTAATTTATAGAGATTCTACTGTATATGTTTTAATGTATTATATTTTTGAAAATGTATTATGTTTCAATGTATTATATTTTTACTTAAATTAAAAAAAAAATTGGTTTTTAAGACACCCATCCAAGTGTCTACATTGTAAACTCAAAATCAACAAATTTTAACAAAGTGTCTTATATCTAAAAAGTACACAAAATATTATTATTTTATCTTTAAAATACCATATTAAAAAGTGACCATTGGGATTACTCTAACTATCGAAAAAGTTGTCAATATTGTAGATTTTTGTAATGATACTAGCATAGATATTCTCCTTATTTCTGACTTATTTAGGTACCAAATGGTACTAAGGTTTCAGCTTTTAAAGTTGAATGACTGATTTTCTTTTCTTTTTTATAAAACTTGCATAAAACTGCTTTTCCCATGGTATCTTGATTGATGATTTGTCTGAAACAATACAGAGAACGAAAACGTCAATTATATAAAGGCTGATAGCAAGTCAATTCCAACAAAAAAAAAGACGTCAATCAATTGAGTAAGTTTTTTTTTTTTTAAAGATATTATAAAGCATAGAATGAACATAATGAAAATATCACCTTTAGGCATATTCCCGGCGATTCTAATTGTTGTGCTGATATTAAATTGGGTCCCAAATATCATATGTAATTCGCTACATTCATAGAAGTATTATGTAAATTTTGGCCACAAACATATGTGTAACTCTCATCTCATTATTGACTGATTATTTCTGATTTATTGATACTTAACGTAATCGTAGATGTCTGTGATAGATTAGGCCTTGTACATTATTAATGTGTATATATGATTTAATGGCTATCACATTAATGAGTATAATACAACTATTATATTCCTCTGCTATTTAGTGGGTTTGGAATAAAGTTCTGGTCAGTAAGATATATTTAATGTTATTGAATTTAGGGTTTAAAGGAAGAATAAACAAAACACAGAAATTCGGCAGGCACAGAATAATTGGGCGACGACAGGTGACATGTGACACACATTTCACTGGTGAAAAAAGGTTAACTACATGCTTTTCATTTCATATTTTTATGTAGTATTAAAATATGTGTGTACATAATAATATATAGTCTTAGGTCTACGACGTACCCTATTTTTTTAGTCATTTTATGCATGCATTCCAACAACATCCAGTGATTCATCGTTTTACTAAAAATATTTAGTCAGGACTTGTTAGGAATGAGGTTTTTTTGTCTGGGGTCTTGCGGTCTAGTGGTAAACAGATAGGATTGCGACCCCAACATGTTTCAAGTTCGATCCACTTGCTGCGAGAAACTAAAACACATTGTCTTAGACACCCACACGGATATGGGCCCTTGCTTTTGGTCCATTTGCATACCCGGAGAGAGGATCTATCCGTGGACTGCACCTCCTCCATTGATTAGTCTGGACCCTTTCATAGGTTTAGGATTTACCCAGAGTTAAAAAAAAAAAAGATTTTTTTCCTAGTTGAAATGCTATAGTCGAATTAAGATATAACCTTATCGAGGCAAAAAAAATTAAGTAGTTGAACAAACTGCATTTTGCTAAATTCTAAATCAATTTATTTAAAAGAAATACGACTGTTAATATTTTGTAAACTTTTGATTATACAGTTTCCATATTATGAAATTTCCAAATATGTATAACCTTTTTTCTTTTTGTCCATGTGTTATGACTTTGGGGTGTTATTTTTTAAATATAGATCTTTAATAAGGAAAAAGAAAAAAAAAATAGGGAGCATCAAGTGTTGTGAATCATAAGGGAAATGTTTCTATGGCTGTAAAAATTTTGGGTGTCTTGTTGTGTGACACTGCAAAAAACACTCTCCTTCTATATATGACAATAGTGGGTGAGATCTTTTGAGGTAACTTGTTTAATAGCAATATACTTTTTATTGTATAAATATCTTATTTTATAGACCACATTAGCTCGTCGGCATGATCCATCTTTTCAAACTTAAAAATCCTTATAGTATCTGGTTGTGATGGAGCAAATACCAGAAATAACCAGAATTCCCTCAAGATTCTGTTGTTTGATCCTATAATTACCTTTGTGAAGACTTACTTTCAGCAAAAGAGAAACAAAACTCAATTGTTTATATATGGATCGTCATGAGCGAACAAAGCTGATGAAAGAACGTAAATGTAAAAAAAAGAAAGCCGATGATTAAATAAGGAGTTATGTAAATTCATGAGAAGAATGATGTAAAGCAATTTATAATTAGAACTGATCTCTACATTTGATATCATTTTGCTCCATCACTCCTGCTCCTCTCTTCTTCCATTTGTTTATTAGAGTTACGTGAATTTTTCGCAAGGAAAAATATTTTTGTAAACACACAAACAAATTGATGATGTTTTTTTTTAGGTGAAGCAACCTAAAAAGAAAAATTGTTTTTGCATTGGTCGTCTCACAGCTTTCACTTGGGATTGGGGTGGTGAAGCAATCTAAAAGTTTTGTATCATTTCTTTTTTTTTCATTGGTCCAATGGTCTCTCAAATTGGGAGAGGATTCAAGCTTTAGATATAATAGAGGCCAGAAAAATCCACTTCTGCATGTGTTCTCCTAAATGATTTTGCAGATCTATAGACGAATCCTTAAACTATTTTTTTGTTGTCACCAATCGTTAAACTAATTAATGTTGCATAGATCATAATGGCAAGTCTACATTGATATCTTGGTCAAAAAAAAAAAAAGTCTACATTGATACTTTGTCTATATTACAGTGATGTTTTAAGCAAAAAGTTTTATTTCAAACTAAGAAGAAAACAAAAATTGATGTTTTAATTTAGAAAATAAACAAAAATTTAAAGGATTTTTTAATTCATGTGTATGTGCAAAAATCTCAAACATCATTTATAATAAAAGAAATAGTATAAAAATTCCCCCAACTGCCTTTTTCCTTGTGAAAATTATGTTCGATATAACAAGAAAAAAATGGTCAAGGAAAAACAAATAAATTACGAAAATCGAGAGTTAGTTACCTAATAAAGGGTTCTAAAACCAAAGAGTATATTCTCGTAAAGCCAACTAATAGAAAAGCTTCGTTTTTTCCTGTAAAGGAAAAGGAAAGATGCAGAAAATTTCAACTCGAAAGAATCGCTTTGACTTTCTTGTGTTCCTCCTTGGTACCAGTGATTCTTCTCATAAACTTTAAAGACTCTGCTTAACTTTTGTTTGTTTTAACGGTGTAGACCGATCTGCATTTTGTGTTTAAATTAAAAATTCTATTAAAAATATTGTAAGAACTCAAATATAAGAATAACAAGAGTTTACGAAGAAAAAAAATAAGTCTTTATTAATACAGTATGAATTAAGTCGTCGAAATAAAAAAATGGACAGAAAAATCGAGAACTAAAACTTAAGAAACATATAGGAGAAAGCTAAAACATTCCATGTCAAAATGAGATAATAACCACTTTAGAAATCGTAATTTTTGTTTGTTTGTTGAAGTGTTGATTATAAATCATAAAAGTTATGGCCGAGAGTATTGAAAAGGGTAAAGGAATATTTATTTGAAAGCTAGGTCAAAAGGAAAATAGAGAATATTCAACAGAAAGCAACTGTTCCCTCCCAAACTCTAAATAACATAATTAACAAAAAGGTAATATACAAAAAAATAAGGACTGGTCTGATCTGATTGTGTATACTCCATTCATTGGATTTATCTATTTTTTTCTCTGCCACTAGGGTATTATAGTTGGAGATCACTTCACTCATCACACCACTTATATATTTCCTTTTTTTTCTTTTCTGTTATTGAATTTATTTTTCCTCCTATGTTCCACTTTCAAGTTGAGAATGAAAACAAAGGATCTGAAAAGTTCTAAACAGAACAAACGTACCATTGGCAATTTGGCATTAGTGTAGTGAGATGAATCAATTATGCATGCCTATTATTTTACTTTAGACAGTGTTATATTATTCGCTAACATAGTCAAACTATATCTGGTTTATCTAAGAGTGGAGTTCGCTTATCTCTAGCGATCTTGGAACATAATGTAATATTTAATATAATTAAAATGTTGTTGGCTGGCAAAAAAAAAAAAAAAAAAATTAAAAAATGGAATTCTAGATCTTTGGTCCATAAATATATTTGTATATGGTCATCAAACCAGGTTATATTTGGTTTATATAAGAGTGACAAATAAAATCCTCTATCAAGTATATTGCTGGCTCGATTTTTTTTATTATTTTTTTACTTTTTCCTAAATGCCTTTGGTTATTCGATTTCAAGATTTAACCATCTGCAAATTATGTAATTAGAACGAATTCTAGTTAAAGTTAGAGTTAAGTGTTTGGAAAAGAGTTTTACGCTGATATTCTAAATCTGAGATCCCGTGGGATAACTGCCACGTTATTAAGAAAGAAATCATTGCTATTTCATTTAGGTATTACGTACACATACATGTAAAACCACTGTAAATTGAAATGGTGTTTAATTCAATGATCAATTTTTTGTATAAGCGCTCCACTTTTTTTTTGCTGATGAATAAATGATAACAATACAGCAACAGAAAAGTTGTTGCCACAAAATTTTAGGCATCCACTGATCCAGCTAGCATCAAGATTTTATAATGTGTTACACTAAGGAAGAATATTATATAATATTTTGGTAATAATTTCATGAAAAAGTGTGTATAATAAATAACGAATTTTAGAGTAACATAAGAAGGCAAGAGCACGAAGGTATTTATTTTTCCATAAAGTTCATTCGGTTCTCGATTGGCTCTCTTTTAAAAAAGAAAGTTTTTTTCTCAAAAGTTTAATGAAATGATGTTTTTGAACAATTTCAGAGTAACATAAAAAGTTGTATTTAACGATATCACTGATGTACAAATAACCTTACGAAAGTATGATTAAATTACTGCAAAAAATCGACTCCATCTGTAGACAATTTCGAGATTTTATAATGTATGATGCTAAAATGCGGAATAAACTATATAGAGGTTATATCCAGTTACAAAAAAAAAAAAAAAAACTATATAGAGGTTCTGTAATAAAATGCAACTAATATACACATAATTTGTTTTCAAAATAAAAAAGACATAAAACTTTTGTATAGTTTCGGGGTGGCTGTCGAGGTAGGCCAGAACAATTAGGGGAGAACACAGAATGTGAATGTGGTTTCGAGGTTTACAATATATATGGAAATATCATACGAAAAGACATAGACAAGACAACCTAAATGATGATCAAGGACCTAACTCTATGATTAGATTCCACAAGTTTGTTTCCTTTTTTCCCCTCTGTACTGTGATCGTATCATCTCAATGCATTTTGTATATTAGTGTGTATTTATATATGTGTGTTATTGTTATATATACGACTAACACGATATCAATGTTCAACAAAAAAACACGATATATTAAAATGCGTATTTTACTATTTTTAGATCAAAAATAATGGGGGGAAAAAGGTTTTAGGGTTGATCTTGATAATAGGTCTTTCTAGATTTATTAAGATAATGATTTAACAACTCAGTCAGCTTTTGTAAACACTAGTAATTGATTCTGATCATAAAAGTGAATTTGGTGGTCGAGATAAGAAGTTAATTTCCAATGGATTATTTTTGGGCATTATGAAATCTCAAATTGGTAGCAAAAAGCTTGATTGCAACTAATGAAAGCAAATTTCAACTATAAATAATAAATGCTCTTTTTCCACTTGCTAGGTACTCAAGTAACAACAAAGAGACTACTTACATTTATTTGTTCGTACCATTCTTTTTGCCAATAGACAAATAGTTATCTCACATTAGTCAAAGTAACAAGAACCAATGAAGTAGACGAAGATTTAAAGATGCAGAAAAATATACTAACAAGAAGCTCACAAACCTAACTTCTAACAAAAGTTAAAAGAAGAACACAAGTACACATAGGATGGTTTACAAAAGGAATCTCATTTTTTTTTTTCACACCTGCTGGTTTCTCCTCAAGGCAACAAAGAATCTGTATGGGTACCTCAAGCTACATTTATGTTACAACAATTCTCTTTAATTACAAGAAGCAGCACAATAACCTCTGAAGAACAGAGCAACAACGAAGCCCACAGTATATGCGATGAAAATGCAGTTTTTAATAGTGTCGAATGTTATTAAGAGACCACAAGGTCAGAACTCAGAAGTAGATGTCTGATTGCTTGGACTGTGCCTTTAGATCCTTGAGTTTCTTCAGTATGTTGCTGAAGTAATCCTGCAAGTACTTCTCTAGAGTCACCAAGTCCTTTTGATCCACACCTAGTAGACTATTAGTCTCGGTCATCGGAACAGAGAAGACTGTGTCACTCGAGAGAACCTAAATACGCACGTGCCGCATAGATGTTAAAAGCATATGATTTCAATTGATCTGAAAATTAAAATGAAACAAAAGCATCATTACGATTAGGTGACAAGGCTAGTTTTTTTTTACCTCTGTGAAGGCCAATCTATCTGCGACATCGTTTGTCCACTGGAAAAAACGAGTTAATTGACGCGTGACTCTCAATACGGAAACTGGAACCGTGGTCACATTTGCATCTTGCCCAGCAAGTCTCTCACATAGTGTTATTACCTGACATGTTTTAAAAAACAAAAAAAGGTTATGCTTTTAGTAAGGAAACATTTCTCTATTTCATTTCAGAAGATTACTTCTTGGGTTGTCCACGCACGAGGGCCAGCGAAAGTTAGAAGCTTTCCGTTGATTTTGTCATTGCGTAAAGCAATAAGTGTAAGCCTAGCAATATCCTGTTATCGCAGCATGATGGAACATGTTACATCATTTTGTGAGCTTCACCAACGTTTTACACAAAGAAGATGAATTGCAATCTAACATTGTTTTACTCACCTGCGTGTCCATGTAAGCAACACGCGTTGGTGCATCTGTTCCCCAAACCGATTTTTCCTCCAGAATCGGGACTGCATATTGACCAATAAGACCCTGCACAAAGGGCATATTATATACTCAGAATCTTGAACCTTGTGCATACAAGTGGTCAAGGACAGGTAGATGCATGCATTGAAGGGGATGATGAGGCTTACTTGCATGAAACCGCATAGCCGGATGGTGATGTGGTTTAAACCGGATTCCTGAAGGAATTTCTCGGTACAGTACTTAATCTCCATGAGAGGAACCTCGGGATGCTTATCGCAATTGTGAATTGAGTAGAAGACGTATTTCTGAATCCCCATTGCCTTTGCACATTGTATCAGAGCAACTTTCCCTTCCCAATCTACCTAAACCGAACACACACTAATTCAGTCAAAATCCAACAAACAAGCAAAAGACATGATGAGACTGAACTCATACACAAAATCGGTCATACTTTAATAAGTCTCGAATGGCTGATAAATTAACAAATCAAAAGTTGAATCTTTAACAACAACAAGTGCAAATCAATCCAAAAAAAAAAAAAAATCTTGCTAGACTTTTAACTGACAAAAACAAAATTGAAGCTTACCGTCTTGATGGGTTCTTCGGGACGTCCCGTGGCACAATCAATTACAGTGTGGATTCCGACCAATGTTGCCGGAATTGACTCCGGTTTACTAAGATCCGCCTGGTCCAAAGAGAATCCGGTTTAGATCTCTCTTGGACAAATCAATAGAGTTGCAAACAGAAGAGATGTGAATACATACATTGACGACGGTGGCACCCCAATCACGGAGGAAATCGGCGGGAGCTGGTCTGGGTCGGACCAAGCACCTGACATCATACCCTTCGTCTAAAGCTCGCCGGACGATATGTCTTCCAAGTGTTCCAGTGGCTCCGACCACCAAGATGCTCGTTGGTCGGATTGGAGTCCCCGGAGCAAGATTGACCGCTGCGGCACTGCATGTAACCGGGACTACCGTTGATGGTTTCCGGTTAAGGGATGAGGAAGATGGGATGCTCGGAATTGAATTGTCTGGTGTGAGAGAGCGCCGCCAGGAGAGGCGCCCAGAGGAGGAAGCGGCGTCGGAGGAAGAGTTATGGCGGTTGAGAGTGCCACGTGTAACGAGCTGAGCGGGAAGCCTGAGAGAAGCCATCATCACCAGTTGGAGAGAGAGAGAGAGAGAGAGAGAGAGGTGAGGGAGAGAGATAGAGAGAGAACAGTTGATGGAAGTTTGGCCACGTCAGTTCGTTTCTTTTTTGAAACTGGATTGGCTTTTTGGTTCGTTTGCCACGTAATTATATACCACCGGTATTTATTTTTAAATGATGCTATGATTTCATTTGGGCCAATTGTTTACTATGGGCCATATTTGGGCTCAAAATTCTAATTATAATTCTGTTAGAGATTAGGAATTTAGGACTTGATCAAGCATAATTGAATAAATTTTAAAAACTTCTAATTGTTCTGTTTAGCTAGGCAGCAACGAAAACAATCATCTTACTGGTTTGAATGCTCACAAAAGTTTGCTACTTACATTTGATTTAACTATGAAACTTAAATGAAATAAGACCCTCACTGTTCACGAAACTCATGTTTTACTGTCCATGTAATACAATTAATTTAAAATAAAACAAGAACTAATAACTGGAAGAAGAAAGGTTCTTAACAAGTAATAACATACAAAACTAACAAAACTCCTGCTGCATTATTTAATATCTCTCTCTTTCTCTTTCTTTTTGTGTGTATAAACCGTCAAAATTTCTGCTACAGATTTTCTGTTTTCAACAGAAAATCTGTAAGGCATTTGAATAATTACTGCATTTTTTTAAGAGACTACTATTTCCTTTTGTACTCCTTCCGTTTCAAACTCAACCAAATGTTATAATCATGAGTTAGATAGAGAGATCAAGTTTCTTGCTAAGTTTATATGTCACCATGAAAACTGATACTGCATCTGATGTTCGAAGTAGAACTTAGTCTTGACCAATCGGCCGAGCACATAGGCCCGTGATCGCAACGTGAAGGTCAGTCTCACACGAGAAAAACAAAACGAAATTAAGTTAGTTCACAAGAATCATAACCGGCCCGGTTTAATCAATCAATAAGGTGTGAAATTGTTTACCTGACCGGAGGCGAGGATGAGCTGGGAATAGCTGAGCTGGAGAGGAGGTGACGTGGACACGTTGCATTGCGTGTCAAGTGTGAACACAAGTTAATTGGCGATGAAAATCTTTCTCCTTCTGCCTCTTCCTCTACTTCACCATTTTCCGGCGATCGGAATCCGGCAACAGAAGACATGAGCAGTACGGCAGGGAAGCTCGTGACTTCGAGGTCCGAGCTTGACCTGGATCACCCTAACATCGAAGACTACCTTCCTTCCGGTTCCTCCATCAACCAGCCTCGCGGCAAGCTCCGCCTGTAATCTTTTTTCTTCTCCGTTTGTATATGAAATACAGTGGTTTCCATGTATTGTGTAATGGTTGGCATGCTTTTGGATACTCGAATCATCTGGCTAGGTTGGGGGGATTCGTGATTTCTCTCACCATGTGAGAATTTCTGCGAATTTGAATAAATTCGATCGGCTGATTAAAACTTTCAGCGTTCTTCGTTGATTTCAGGCGTGATTTGCTCGATATATCCCCAACGCTCACTGAAGCTGCTGGTGCCATTGTTGATGTAAGATATATTGACCTGCGCCAAGAGCTTTTCTTTGTTTCCAGTGAAATTAATGGGCCAAAGGATAGATGAATTTGGATTGGAATTGCAAAGTTATAGTATCATATGGATTCATCTCTGTATCTGATGATACTTGATTCGATATCTGCAGCTGTTTGAGTTTCTGTTCAAGTAAAAAAAGAATTTCGCTTCTTTTTTTTTTTTTGGCAGGACTCGTTCACAAGGTGTTTCAAGTCGAATCCTCCAGAACCTTGGAACTGGAACATTTACTTGTTTCCACTATGGTGCTGTGGGGTTGTCGTTAGATACTGTATTCTCTTTCCCTTGAGGTTGGTTCTATCTAATGGATGCATTATATATGTGTCTTCTGCTATCCAGTTAGATTCTAATAGTTGATTGTTTAAACCTGCAGGTGCATCACTTTAGCTTTTGGGTGGTTTATTTTCCTTTCAACATTTATCCCGGTACATTCTCTGCTGAAAGGTCATGATAGGTTGAGGAAAAAGATTGAGGTGGGTTTGGTTCTCCGTTTCTTGTTTGCCTCGTATGATTTAGTTTTCATTGTGTGATTCCGTTATTCTTCCATCTACAGCTCGGGAAGGTTTTGCTTAATACAGGGAAAAATTTCTTGTATATCCTCTGCTTTGTTGATATTTTCCTTCCTTGTGGAGCTCAACCACTGATATCTTGATGTTGGACTTTGTACTGTATTACCAGAGGGTATTGGTGGAAATGATATGCAGCTTTTTTGTCGCCTCGTGGACAGGAGTTGTCAAATATCACGGGCCGCGGCCTAGCATCCGTCCTAAGCAGGTTACGTTTCCTTTTAAAAACTTTTTCTTAGTATCTCCTTGATACTTGTATGCATATGTTGATTTTAGTGATTGGATTAAACAGGTCTATGTTGCCAACCATACTTCAATGATTGATTTCATCGTCTTGGAGCAGATGACTGCATTTGCTGTTATAATGCAGAAGCATCCTGGTTGGGTTGGTAAGTCTCAGGGTGTGATTATGGCCTTTATGATTGGTTCTTGTGGCGCGTGAGCGTGACTGGTTTGCCTTTCTTGCATTACTTTGAAATTCATGTTTGACTTTTTGTCACCCTTAAATATAAAGGGCTTCTGCAAAGCACAATATTGGAGAGCGTGGGATGTATCTGGTTCAATCGTTCCGAGGCAAAGGATCGTGAAATCGTAGCGAGAAAGTATGCATAATTCTTATCCCCTTTAAGTGGCATTCATTACGTAATTTACTCATATTAATCATGGGAACGTGTTTCACGTAATCCAGCTTAAGGAACCATGTCCAAGGAACTGACAATAATCCTCTTCTCATATTTCCCGAGGGGACGTGTGTAAATAATAATTATACAGTGATGTTTAAGAAGGTATTCTGAACCTAACTTTGATGTGATTTGCACTCTCATACTCTGTTAATAGTTTCTGACTCGCTTCATGACAATCTTTTCAGGGTGCTTTTGAATTGGACTGCACTGTTTGTCCAATTGCCATCAAATACAACAAGATCTTTGTTGACGCCTTCTGGAACAGCAGAAAGTAAGGGTGTTTTCTTTTTAGGACTTGCATATCAGCCTGGACAGACAATTTTGAATTTCTGAAGTGTTTCTGAAAAAGGATAAAGAAGCATTTCTAAGTAATTTATAGGACTATTCTTTTACATTTTTTTTGGGGATATTTCTTTGTCTTGATGACAAAAGGTCTTTGTAGGCAATCATTCACTATGCACTTGCTGCAACTCATGACATCATGGGCTGTTGTGTGTGAAGTGTGGTACTTGGAACCCCAAACTATAAGGCCTGGTGAAACAGCAATTGAGTTTGCAGAGAGGTAAAACAGAAACGCACTCTTTTCTTGGCTTTCATCAGAGAAGGCCTAAGCAAGAAAATAGATAACTTTGGCATGACATTCTTTTGTGTTTAAGTAGTTGGTATAACATTTATGAGACCCACTTTATTTACTTGTAACAGGGTCAGAGACATGATATCTCTTCGGGCAGGTCTCAAAAAGGTCCCTTGGGATGGATACTTGAAGTATTCGAGGCCAAGCTCCAAGCATAGTGAACGCAAGTATGTGATCTATAGATTTTTCACTGATACAAAGTCTGTTGCATTGATATTCGTATCTGTTGTGTATGTTGGAATCCTGAACAAGACTTTTTGCTGATTTGTCTTTCTTTGAATTCACAGGCAACAGAGTTTTGCAGAGTCGATCCTGGCTAGATTGGAAGAAAAGTGAATGTAAAGACCATAATAATATCACAATGTTTAAGTTGTTTTTTTTTTCCTTGACAAAACAAACTCATGCCTCGATGTGCTATAGTTCTCTATGGTTTTCAATACAGAACAACATTTTGTGAATCCCCCACTAGACAATTAACATTTTGGAAAGACTTAAAAAAGAACAGAAAAGGTATTTCTCAGGTCTGGTCATTTGGCAATAAGTTTATCATTCAACTTCTTTGACAAGAATAATAATCTTGAGAATTATTTGGAATGGAAAAATCTGATTGAAGGTTTCGACGAGTTACGTCTAAAGAATGTATGAAACTGGAGGTACAAAACCAGACACCGTGGATCATACCCATATATTTTGGCAACAGAAGCAGGAATTTTGATGATTTATGCAGAGAGAGAGAGAGAGAGGAGGAACAAAAGATAATCTGTCAAAGTCACTCTAGATTTGCAATGACAGCATCAACGACCTCTTGAGTAGTGCTTTTTCCACCAAGATCTTTAGTCCGGCACTTTCCTTCAGAGATGACTCTTTTCACTGCAGTTTCAAGCCGGTCAGCAAATGAAGGAAACTGAAGGTGTCTCAGCATCATCGCTGATGATAGAAGCAACGCCACTGGGTTTGCTTTGTTTTCCCGTACTATCTTGTCTTTCCCGACATTTCCTGCTGAAGCTCCTTGCTCAAACACCGCATGGTCAGCCCCAACATTTCCTGTAATACAGTATGTCGCATATATATAAGTTTCAGACACTATTCCAATATTGT
This sequence comes from Alliaria petiolata, assembly GCA_020283515.1. Lineage (NCBI taxonomy): Eukaryota > Viridiplantae > Streptophyta > Magnoliopsida > Brassicales > Brassicaceae > Alliaria > Alliaria petiolata. Next base: position 168,369,267 of record JAHZTW010000001.1, on the reverse strand, counting down.
ATCTCGAGAGGGTGATTGAGAATGATTTGTACAGGCTAATTTTACCTCCAGGCATGACTCCGGTGCCTCCAGCAATACCAGCAGCAGTGTTTGCAACTAAATTACCGTAGAGATTGGGTGTAACCTGCAAAACATTAAATTTAATAAACCGTTGCAAGAAAAGAAAAGAAGAACAGCCTAAGGAAGCTAATGCAAACATCAATGATAGAGAATATATAAGTAAAGGTTAATAATAGCAGCGAAAAGCTAACTTTTCCAAGTGAAGAATGCTCTATTTGAGTCCAAGTTATGAAACATACCATGACGTCGAATTGCTCTGGTTTCGCTACAAGTTGCATGCAGCAGTTATCGACAATAATTTCATTGTAGGTGATACTTGGATACTTTTTAGCGACCTCTCGACAAGACTCCAAGAACAAACCATCTGCAAGTTTCATGATGTTAGCCTTGTGCACTGCTGTAACTTTCTTCCTGTTGTTCAGGTAGGCATACTCAAAAGCATACTTTGCTATACGCTCCGAACAGAACTTGGTGATCACCTAGCAGAGAATTAGGATCACAAGAATTGTGAATAAAAACCAATCACCACTTTGCATATGAAGATAATAAGCAACTTTGCATCTCCCAAAAATGTGCACGAAAGTATACACATAAGTAACTATAGCTCATGGAGATCAACGGTAACAAGATGATCTTGTTCAAGAAGATGGTAATGAAGAGATGGAAGAAATAGGCATAAGTCCATCATATCCAGCTACTCCATAATCGACAAAGACACATAAACTGTTCATCCTCCTAAAGAATATGCCAGAGAATTCTAAAACCCTTCTCCCTCAGCTAAGATTCAACAAATTCAAATTGATACAGAGAAATTTCAGACTGAAATCACCACAAGGCTAAAACCCATAGCACAAGGCCATAATCTTATGATCACTTTACAAATAAAAGAAACCGAATCGAAATTCTCTCGAGGATACTCACCTTAAGGCTCTCGACGACACCGGGAACAACCTCGTGCTCAAGGCCAGCATACTCGCCTTCGGTGTTCTCTCTGATGACAACGATGTCAACGTTTTCATGGCGAGTGGGCAAACCAGGCAGATTGAAACAGTTGACCAGAGACGCGAAGAGGTCAAGCTCTTTCCTGAGCTGCACGTTGAGCGAGCTCACACCACCACCTACAGGAGTCTTGAGCCCGCCTTTCAAGCACACCTTGTTCTTCCGGATCGAATCCATCACTTCCGGCGGCACGCGGCTCATTTCTCCGTGAACGTCGTACTTCTCGAAGTAGATCGGCGCGTGCATAGCTTCCATCACCTGTTCCACCGCGTTCGTCACCAGCGGACCGATCCCATCGCCGGGAATCAGCGTCACAGGGCGTGGTGCTCCATCGCCGGGTCTTGGCATGTAAGTCACGGATCGGGTCTGGAGGGTACCTGAGCCATTCGCGTTTCTAGCTAGATTCTTCAGCAGAGTCAGCGATCGGCGAGACATCTTTTCGCTGCAAATTGTTTGAATCTGAAAAGACTAACTGATGCGTCGTCTTTTGGCCTTTGGGGCTGGAGGCGGACGAAAAGCGTTCTTTATTGTAAAACTTCAGGTATTTACACAAAGTTGCCTCAAATTTTTAACCTCGCTAATAAATCCCCGCAATAAATTTGATACAGACCGCATTCATCAGTTCAGATATTTATACAACTACCCCCAACATCTTTGACCTCTCTAACATTTTCTCGAAATTAATTTGATTTTTTGCTTATAAGACCCACACTCGCAAAAACATCACTTCCAGTATTTACACGATTGCCCCAAAATCTTTAAACCCAGGTAAGTGTTATAATTTGTTCTCCGTTTTGATCATGAGACCGCTTTTACAAAGTCATCAATTGCATCCTCGAAATTGAATCTGTCAAGGGCAATCTACGTAGAGAAAGAAAGAGCTCCAGGCTTTTGATGAAATTTTATATACAGTATGATAGCCGCACAGTTCCATGATGTTTTGTCTTGTCTTTCAAGCTAAGGTGGTAGTGACAGATTCAGGATCAATATCTTTCTTGATCCTCTCTCTTGGAATAATATTCTGTGTCCTCACTATAGAAAGTAAATATTCTTCTCTCCTTTTTCTGCCAAGAACAGCATTTGTGTAATTGTGTTTATTATATGACTATCACAAACTGGCACAGCCATTTCGTGTTTCTTTTGTTTGAATAGTAACTCCTTGAATACTACAAGCTTTTCTAGAGTGTTATATTGACCCATATTTTCTTGACATGGCTTCTCTGGACTTGAATGTTTTTGCATTAGCTTAACTTCTCTGAAACTTCATGACTAAATTTTCAAAGTAAGTTGAATGTTTCCATGTGTTTTTAGTAAACAAATGAGAAATGAGGATGTAGGAAATATTTCAATAGGCCATATACTTGCAGAGCTTAGTAGAATCCAGATGGACAAATGATGTACAGAACATGAAAATACATATAAAAGGCATATATATGTTCCTGGTATGCATCGCCTTATTATACAAAAAATCTGCTAAGCCGATGCAGAAAGCCAGTCCACTACTACTGCTTGCAAAATGGTATAATCCAGGGCACTGAAAATATGTTTACAAACGTTGCCCCTGGCTATATAAATTGGTGAGTAATATTTTTTTTCTAACACACTAGTAAATTAGTAGAATCTCCTCCTGGTTGGTACAACCTTACCTCATTGCATCATTATAACGAAGGACCAAGACCGATGCTACCAAAAGAACCTCCCAGCTTCACTTGAGAAGCTTCATGAACGCTGATCTTGATCGTGCGGCTCTGTGATGACCTGTAAATGTCGATACATTCCTCGAGATCAGCTTCACATGTCAGAAGAACCCACTCCTTGTCATCATCCAGGTACTTGAGATCAAACGGTGCGATATTATCTATGTTAAAACGCCTAGCAATCTCTTGCTGCAACTCTCTGAAGCCACAGGTTGGGAGCAAAGTAAACCGTACTTTGGCCTCACCAAACGTGGCTTTCACTTTAGAGGCGCCTCCAGCTTTCAAGCTCCTGCTACGGCTCTCTGGCAACCGAGGTAGATTCTCGTAAAGAGGATGCTCGCTGAAAGTTTTATGGCTCAGGGTTCTAGAGAGAGACTTTGTTTCCTCCTGGTTCAAACTATGAAGCCTTACCTCGCTACGAGCTCTCTTCAAGATCGCGCCTGCATTCTCAGCCATCAGAGTAGTAGTGGTGACGGTGTTTGAGGTATTGGTAATCTGATTAGCTCCAGTGGAGCAGCAGGTGCTTGAACCAGAGCTGTGGCTACAAGAAGATGACGGTGGTGACCTTGGAGCTGCAGCGATTCCCTGTGCTGAAACACCGTTCTCGGTTTGAGCAATCAAATGCCTTGACTGGTCATTGTTCTTGACGGAAGTGCCAGTAGCAGTAGCAGATATGTTCGGGGAGCTTAGTTCTGGGAAACTTGTATAGAACGAGTCAAGCTGGATAGAGCCTTGAACACCTTGAACTGAGTCAATAACGAGTTGGAGTTTCTTTAGCGAGTGACCAACTTTCTTGATCTTCCGGGAAGGCCATCTTGTTATCCCGTGTTGCCTGCATATTCTTTTCAAGGTAGTTGGACAAACTGAAACATAAGAATGAAACCGTGTGAATCAGAGTCATCACTGTCTGAGAAATTGATAGACATAACAATTAAGGCTTTTCCTTACCACCAATGCTCTTGGCTGCATCTTTGAGGCTTCCTGCAAAGTATTGTCGAAGAACTTCTAAACCGATTGTCTTTTCTGTCTTTGTTCTTCTCTTTTCACCTGGTCTTCTACTTCCTAGTAATGTCTGTCCCACACCAAAGGAACCTGAATCAAAACTCGGATCGATGTCGAGTCTGAGTCCTGAATTTGAAGCTTTCTGAAACTGCTCACCATCTGAAAGAAAGTTACTGTGGCCTCCTCGGACAATCTGATTGTTGTCCCAGCCAGATGTCAGCATGAACTCTTCTTTTGGCTCCTCATTCTGGTACTCCCATGAAAGCGACACGCCTTTACCCTTCTCGTTGGCCTTTATCATGTGGGAGATCCATGAGGAGTCTTCCGGAGAAATCTCTTCCAATGGCAAAGGTTTAAGATTTTCTCCTGTTTCTGCATCGATAAGTGGCTTCTCTGAGAAAAGTACTTCCTCTCTAACAGGAAACACCACTTCTAGCTCTAGCTCTTTATCAATGACAAGATTCAAGCTCCTGAAATCCTGCTGCAGGGTCACAGAGAGTAACTTGAGCATTTCTTGTTGGGCTTCGGTGTCAAGGCAAGCTTTTGGAAAGAAAAACTCCAACACAAACTCAACCGAACCATTGAATTTGCTTTTAAGAGGGACTGCTAAAGCAGCATGTAGACCAGAGATCTTAGCATGGTGCGCAAGAGGGTAGTTGGTCTTGCTGAAAGTGGTTACTTCGGGCACGAAAAACAGTTTGATCGCTTTAAATGCTTTCCCCACGATTCCTTCTCCTTGGAGCAGATGGTGCTCAGAGCATGCCTCTAGGAAATTGTGACTCTGTTGGTCGAGGACAAAGCAAGCAGTATCTACAGTTGAAACACACTCAGAGAAGTTCTCATCAGAATGGCGGGATCCACCTTTGCCTTGCCGAGCACACGGTGCCCACGTCAGAGCCAGAGGCAGCTCATATGATCTGCATACCGATGTCAAAAAGTCCGATACTTCAGGTAATGCGGCATAGTAGAACTGATTATAGACCTGCAGAAACTGAAACAAATGGCATATGAGCATTTAGCAACAGAAAGTCACTGTTTCTCTGTGTGTGTGAACAAATGGTTTGGTTTAGGAGACCATTTTGGCACACCTCTCTGCTTGGAGATTTCAAGTTTGCTGAACTTCTTAGATTAACAGCCTACAAAACAGAGCAACCTCTTTAGGGTACAACATACAAACAAAACTTCCCATTGAAGATTCTGAGAGTAAATGATGGAAATATTGGGTGTTCCAAGTTAAGTTCAAGTGTTGTTAGATGATTTAGAGAGTCAAGGGAAGAGAAAAACCTCGAGAGCTTTACAGATATTCTCAAGTTCAGGCCTGTAATTCATCTTCTGAGTTGTTGTGACAATCTCAACAACACCCAAACAAGTCCCACTACCTCTTTCAAACACAGGAAGGGCTAGTGATCCACGAACATCACATTTCTGCGCTTCTTTGATGCGCGGATACTCTTCGCTTCTGAAGAACCGCACATCAGGTGTCCACTCGGGTAACTTCCCGAGGAAAACACGGCCAGGGAGACCTACAGACTCCTTGGAATCCTCATCAGCCAGGAAATTATAAGCCACTGAGACATCTCTGTAACTTTTAAGACTTGAGTATTTCGGGTTGAAGAAGTGTGGCTGCTCCAGAGTGGTAAGAAAGTTCTTGCCTTCCTGTTGAATAGGCACCCATATCTGTATAAGGAAGTCTTTATCATGCACCGCCTCGTTAAGACCCTTTATAGCTTGTACTAGTCTATCCTTCACCGATGAAGAAGGGCCTTGGCTTGTTCTTGGAGCAATCCACCATCTTCTACCTCCCTCAGTTTCTTCGAGGAGAAACTTCTCTGCTTGTGCAGAGCTCGTAGCTGCAGTCTGGTGAAAAGGCACTTGATTCATCGGTTGGTTGGTGAGATCTTCGATCTTGAGAAAACCTGGTGTTATTGGAGGAAACTTTCTCCCCGTCTCTTCGTTGGAGAGATGATCCTGCGAAGGGTTCTCAGAAAATTGATAACCATAAAGGAAAGAGTTGTTGTTGTTGTTGTCACTCATGGTGGTAGAATCAGAAACTGGTTGTCCTGCCGTCTGCTTCAAGCTCTTACCGTCTGTTGTCTCAAGCCAACATCCATCAAAGAAGAGTTCTTCCATGAAATCCATATCCATAGCCGTCTCAGAGAATGCTCCAAAGCTAGAATTAGGTAAGAAACCGCCATCTCCACCACCACCACCACCACCTTCCATATCAAAAGAAACTCTTTTTTTTTTCTATTTCTTCAACTCAATCTTGCGTCCACCAGAAGGCTAACAAAACTCTCAGCTTTCTCAAAGACTTGTTCTTCTTCATGAACCAGCAAGAACAAGCGTCTTTGAGGTCCCCTTAAGGTTCCTTTCCTCGGTGTCTACATAAGCTATCTGCAAAAGGTTGCAGAAACATGATCAAAAAACACAGCAAGAAAGAAGAGAAGAGAAGAAACAAGATAAGAGCAAAACTCAGTCTTTGTCAACTGCAAGATCGAAGGTGCATTTCAACATGTATATAATAAAGAGAGGTTGTGAAATCATAAGAGAGGCTATAAATATATAAAAGCTAGAGAGTTGACTTGAAAGGGGATTTCATCAAAGTACTAACATCAGCTTCAAGTACAATATTCCCCAATGGACATGGAAACTCCAAGAGGGCCAATTATTGAGCCCTTAAAAAGACAATTCAAAGAAATTTCCAGCAGACAATAAATGCCACACATAAGAAGAAGAAGAAATAAAAAAGATAATGGAATTATATAAATTAAGAATCTGATGCTCCATGACATCAGTTTCCAAAGAACAAAACAATCTTGTGATGCTCCATGACATAAGTATCCAAAGAACAAAACAATCTTCCGACAAAAACCCAGAAATAGTTAGTAACTACAAAACCCACACAAAAAAAAAGTTACTTACTTTATCAAAGATTCCTTGAGCAAGTAGAGAGAATTTCAGGAAAAAAGAGAGGAAATTGACTTTGGGTTTCAAACACTCAGAGTCAGAAGAAGTCTTTAACAAAAACACTCAGAAGAAGTAAATAGCTGACAGAAAACAAAAGATTTAGTTTGCTCTGTTTTCAGTTAGAAAGAGGTTGTTTGGTCTCTGTTTATTCGTACACACACACACATAAATGATGAAAAGATTATGAGGAAAAACAAAAAAGCTGTGAAAAATTATTTTGCTCACATAGATGATATTATTATTATCATCACCACTTCTTTTCTCTCTCTCTCTTTCTGGACACAAGTAGGTGATGAAAGGGTAATACTATTACTCTATTTTAATCTCACCATGTGGGCGTGCAGAATCTTTCCCAAGAACAAAGTGGACCCGTTTTATACCATCCAATTAGATCTCTCTACTGTTCTAATATTCACACTTCAATTTGTTTTTTTTTTTTTTTAAAACCCCACCTACAGTAAAAAAGAAAGAAAGATCTTTTGTTTCTCTGTTTTCTTCTGCAAAAGAAGAAAGAAAGATGAGAATAGAGAAAGAGAAGAAAAAAAGAGAGTTGAAGTTCTGGTTTATTTGTTTGTTCTCTTAATTATGTAGTTGGTGATCTCTTGTCGAGATTCTTTTGCCTCGTTCAAACTTGCAATTAGTATATTTTTTTTTTTAATATATTAAGTAATTAGATATAATAAATATGGTTACGTAAGCGATGGGTACTTTGTTCTGTTTTGTTGGTTAAACATTTTATCTGTATCAATGAAAGAGGGAGAAAGATTCTTGCAGAAGACAATGTCTGTCATGTTGAACAGGTTTCATTAATAATTTGACCTTCAAGATTCTTTCTTTTAACTTATCACAAAAACAATAATCCCTTTGTGACCTCAGCCCTAGTTTTAAACTGTTTTTTATTTTTTTTTATTAATTGTTGTCAGTTTGAAATTTTCTTAAATGCCCTTTGTATAAATAATGGCTCTTTATTCCTCTTTCTTTTGGTTTCAGAATTTTCCATGGTGGTTTATTAAAGTCTCGATCTCTGTATGTAATAGATATATGGATGCGAATAAAATAATTAGCCAATTGTCGCTCTTCTTCTATAAGATTGAGTTTTGTATTGATTTCAGTACAAAAAGGTTAAAACTATGTTATATATATTCATTAAAATTGTAAACTTTAATGCTTTTCTGAAAGTTAATTATAATTCCATGCTTCCAAATGGCGTCCATGTGAGTCCGATTCATGGAAGAAGAAAGGGAAATAGGTTTTTTTTAAGAATTATATCATTCACTAACTGATTGAATCGTTTATTTTCTAAGTAGTGTAAATGTGTAATAGTGTGGCAAATAAATCATAAAGAATATTATAATGTGTATTTAGTTTGTAATAAAAAAATATATATATAAAACAACATTTCAATATTTAGTTAATTTGTATATATATAGAGAGAGAGAGATAAACAAAATTTCAACCGTTTGACAACAATAAAGGCCATTTTATTCGAAGAATTTAATTAATTATAATGTAATAGTAAGATTTTTTTAAAATGGGATGTTCTCTTTGTATCTATGTTTCTTAAAATGAGATGTTGATATACATAAAAACAAAGTTTGGAAAAAACAAATTTGATCTTAATTCTTAACTTTCGGATTTGGTTTTGAAACCGCTGATAAAAGCATATTGTTTTATTAATTTTCTTAAATATTATATTATCTTTTTTTGTGCGGTAGCTAGGCATTGGATTCTTCTACTATAAAGAAGAAGAAAAGCATTTTCTGCAAACACACGAACATATAAAATTGGAGAGGATATCCTGTTGAAACAAATACAAAAAAGAGAGTTTTAAAATGAAGTATCGATTAAAAGCGATTGTGAGGGGATGGATACTCGTGTGGTGAAGAAAGTATTTTGATTGTCAAAAAAAAAGAAAGAAGAAAGTATTTTGATAATTACTTTAAAAGGTATTGTTTACAGTGTAAGAAGCACGATTGCACGAATATATATATGACGGACACATAACAAAGATGAGCTGCTCTATCATCTCTATGCAACTTATGATCAATAAACTTCTATTTTGAATTTATTAGGGATTTAATGGATTATAAACCTTAATCTTTAGACAATGTGTGAGAATCATTACACATCAAAAGTTAGGTTGGAGTCTTTGAGATGTATATAAAGAATTTGGATCAATTCAGTTATCACCAATTAATTTTAAGTTTTAGAACTCATTCGATATATATATATATATATATTTTTTTTTTTTTTTTTTTTTTAAAACCCGTCCGATATTTTGGTACTTTAAACACTAATTTTAGATCTACAAACGAGGATTTCAATTAATTTGATCAATTGGACACTGAACTAGAACAAACTTTGACAGTATTAGTTAAGTAATATGGTGATTTAATGTGCATGAAAATATGTTTTATTACACAGGTAATAAGTGAAATTTAATGACAAAAATTGAGAGAACTTTCTCACTTTAACGCAAAAGTATCACCACCATATGAATACTAAAACTACGATATGTTTAACCAAGGCCAACAATTTGGTAGTTTGCGTTAGTATTATTATAATTGTGTCATTATCTGAGTTTAAACCCGCTTATTGATCGTATTGATAAAAATGATAAACTTCAAAACATCACCAAAAATAAATTGTATTTAAAGAAAACTATGATATATATATTTCAGTGTAAAAAACATTTCTTACTTAATAATATATATATACATATATCTAATATATGTATGTAAATTGTATTTAATTAGTTAATAAATTACAATGTTAATATTATAAGTTTCATAAGTTTTCAACTTAAAATGGATAATGGATACTAATGTTGAATTATATCAACTTTTAATATAGGACATTTTAACATATTCATTCAAGAGGATTATTCTTTTTAATTCATTTATTTCGGACTAAATTTCAACTATCGGTTGTTCCTAGCTATCGTTTGGATATGTTATATGTGTGAATTCTATTTCCTGATGGAGTCGTTCGTTTAAGCACGAGTTTTACATCAGTTATTAATTTCTAATGCGTGAAAACAAGACTAAAAATAAATAAAGCAGAACTCTGGTAAATTAAGCGTATACGTATAAGCTTCTTATTGGGTATAATGCACGTATATATAAGTTCTTCCTGCGACTTGAACATGTACTTTGAGAATTTAATATAAAGATTAATGAATTCGTCGATCCAAGTCCAACTATACGGCAAAAATCCATCCTCCAATCCAGTCATTCACACATGTTCTTCTCAGTTTATCAAATCGAAAATCATATACCTATTAGAGAATAATGAGTATGTATGTATATTATAACATAAATCTAAAATAATCTCCAAAGGGTCAGGCTTTGAGAGGGGGAGAAAGATGATGGGTTAAGTTAAGCCACTTTTCTCCAAAAAGTAAGGATCAAACGGCTATCAGTGGTCTGAGGAGCCATCAATCCCTTCATCATCGTCCGATCCCCGACTCGCCGCATCCAAAGACCTGACTAATAATATGGTCATTAACTATAGAGTAGAGTATATATAAACCTCTTACTTTAATCTCCATTATATTTCCTTCTATTTCTAAATATATACTCAGTTGGAATCCTCGTGTTCATTTATAACTTATATAACTTCTCTCGTATACATACAATTTAATTAATTAATTTACTAATTAGTATAAGAAATATAGTGTCGTGCACGAAATCTCTCTCTCTCTCTCTCTCTCTCTCTCAAAATTAGCACAAAAATTTCTTACTGGAATTCTTTTTTTTTCTGAATCCGGCAGGCCCTACACATGTCGCTTTTCTGGAAACACTCATTAAGTACATTATTTACACTTCTTATTAATTAGACTTAGATGAAAGAAATATCAAAATCATGAGCGTCATGTTTGTATATATGTGTATGTATGTGCAAACTTAAATTAGCAAGTGCCGGTAACTGACTCTTAAGGCAAATGTTAATTAGAGTGTAACAGTAACTACAGTACTAATTATCTCATAAGTACTGCTTGTTTTAAAGATAATAAATTCACATAGATATAATATTTTTGCGAAGGAAAGCCCCCGATAATGGAAGATGATGTCACGCCGTTTATTGATTTTTTAGATGAAAGCCCAGTGATTTAAGTATTATTTTTTGTCGCCACCCCCTTGTGGCATCACACTAGAAGTTAAAAGAGATAGATAATTGTTAGTTTATATATACTAGTAACAAATTGCTATTTTTGATTTTCGAAATAATAGTTTGATTAGGTGTAAAGACTGGATTTCAAGATAAAATGAATCCCGCTCAGGAATCCACTTAATATTGTTTTATTAGTCTAATTAATTATGGTGTAATATATGCATATAAATAGTTATATATGTTTTTCTCTTAAAAAAAACACAATGACGTGCTTCCCACAATATTAAATCTAGCTATACAGTATAACTATAGTCTATACATATTCATATATACTGTGACAGTTTTCTAATCTCACTTTGATTACCTTCTTCATTTTCGGATCTGAATTTAATTAATAAGTTACAATTAACATTACTTAAAGACATAATGTCTAGTCAATTAAAATGTAATAAAAATTAATATTCTGTTTTTAATTTCTGTTATGTTTATTTATATTAAGATAAAAACAACATCGTATTGCAGAATCAGCAAGCATCAGCAATCAGGAATAGTCAAATTCATTCAGATATATTTGTTGGATACCTATCTGACATTTTCTTATGACGTCACCCCAATTAATGTTTATGGATCATATACATAGTATCCAAGTTGTAGTTCTGATTAAATATAATAATTTAACCCCAAAAAAAACATATCATCTTTGTAGTTTTCAAAGATGAAGCTTATCGTGTATAATTAAAAGAGTACTAAATAATCTCCCATCATAAATTTTGTTTGGACGAATGCTAAATGAAAAATATGGATATATCCATTACAAAATACATATGGACTATATATTTTATTGTCAAGAAATGTTATTTATATTTCTATATAAGATAGTATGGTGTAGTTGGTTTATCAGGATTCTGATAAATAGTTTTTCACAAATCGCTCTTCGATAGACTTCTATATTGGATATATTTACCCGAATTTGTCGTGATTAAACTAATCATTTTGAGCATTTTCGAAAGACAAAACTAATTTGAGCATAGTTCACCATTTTTTTTCATTTCAAGGGCTGCTGGTTATTGTAAAGAACGTGTAAGGAGATAAATTGGTCAACTTCACCTTACGTAAGCCTTCATATCTACTATTTTTAAACATACATAAACAAATCAACAACATATAAAAAATTATGATGCATATCATCAGCAGATAAATATTATTATTTTTGTCAACATGATGCAGATGTAGACATATGAAATGAATCACATATGTACGTAGTATTTCGTCTCACGCGCGTGTGATTTACACGAGTCAGGAGAAACAATTAAGAGCTAGGGAGATTCATCGTTGATATATGCGCAAAATGAATTATTATTTTTTGGTTGATAAAAGGGAATTTGTTTTGATAATATTGCATTTTACATAATAAGTTTTTAACGAAAATATCAAGGGAAGATTCTTCTTGTTGTTTTTGATGCATTTATATACTATAACATGCGATCGCTGTAAACGATAATTATTGTTATTAAAAAGAGTTAGTAGTTGAATACTCACGAAGGTTGTGTGTGTCGCACTAGTTTGATAGTGTTTGAAGGACAATTGATTAAATAATTGTTTAATAGATTCGAGAAGATTAATTTAAAACTGTCTCGGATTAGGGTTCGTGCATTTTGTAATTAGTTCCGCGTGTTTACCTATAATGCATCTGAATCTTAGATTAGATATATGTTGGAATAGTTTTTTAAGATTCAATCTTAATCTTAAATTATATATATGCTAAAGCTAGCTGGTTATCTTGGATTAGATATAACACTAAGATTCTTTAGCGAAATAAGATCTAATCGATATATGATAGAATGAGATCGTGGTGAGTTTGAGATCAAGTCAAACAACGAAATTTGGCAAGAATAATACTAATTCAGATTTCGTAAAACTAATTTGTTCTATCAGTTAGGTTTAATTTTCTCAAAACGACTCAATGTGCTAATGAATTCATGTTTTGAGAAAGCAACTCTTTGTTAATATTGGTTTAGCTATACATTCGAGATGTTCATTTACAGTTCGAATTTTCCAATTCTATTACTCCATAAGTTTAGTGATAATTTAAAATCCCCCCATCATCACGTCAAAAAAAAACCTTCCACCATTTTGATCATTTTTTCCAAAGAAAAAAACAACTATAGATCATTTTTTGATTTGTGCCTAATCATTTTTGCTTAATCTATGTTAGTTTTCTATCATTCCAATTTGATCGGATGCCTTTAATATGTAATCTTTTTTTGCCTCAGTGAACCATTGGGCCGTTTTTTTCAATCTTTTGCGAGAAGATTGACTTAAAGACACTCCTTAGAACATACAATCTTTTTTAACTAAAGGTTTGGAATAATCTTAAGAAAACATTTTTACGTACAAAGCTTCAAATAAGTATAACGGAAACTAATAATTAATAAGAAAAATATTCGTAAAATACTCTTGGCCCAAATTATGTCCATCTTTTCGATCTATTTACTCTGATCTTCGCAATATACTGTATCTCAAAGTTCAAAAATAAAATAAAATATACAGTATTTACAAATCTAACAACATCTTTTCGTATAATAATTTCACTTTCCATTCCACAAATTTTTGCCTTTTATTTTACGCTTTTCTTCTCTTCGGCATATTATATATGTGAGTTCCATGTACATGGAGAACATGAATTTGCGAAACTAAAATTTGTATACTTGTCACAAAATCGATTTTTTCTTGTAATTAGGATTTTTCTTCTACTTTTCTTCTTGTTGTATATTTTAGATTTTGCTTTACAAATGAATACACCAGAAAATTAGTATAGATCGAAAAGGAAAATTGAACATACATATTTCTTTATTAAGCATATAAATAGAAGAATACACCGGATACACCAAAACCCAAAATACATTATACAGATCATCAAATCGCAACATTAACAACATTATCCTACAAATATTAGAAGCAAACATCCAATATATATAACTATGGATACTAATTAAAGTCGTAACCTAAGATCTAATGAACACTCTGATGTGTCCAAAGTAGAAGGATCGTGTGCTGTTGCAGGAACATTCAGATCCAACGCACCACCGATGATCGTCTCCTCTTCTCTCTCCCAATGACATCTCATGTGACCTCCTAAAGCCTGGCCACTCGAGAACACTCTAGAACAGATGTTACATTTATGATGCCCCGAAAACGTAACGGTCTTACCCTGATGATCTTGATCAGTAGATGTAGAAGCAACCGTCATAGGATCATCGGTTACGTTTGTGATTGCGAAACATCCTTTAACGTTCTTGTGACTCGCTCTGTGTCCTCCTAAAGCCTGATGAGATCCAAACACTTTATTGCAACCTCCACACTCGAACCGGTCACCACTACTTGATGATGATGGTGGTATGGCATCAGACAGCATTAAGAGATAAGACGCGACTTCATGGTCTTCTTCAGACATAAATGAGACCCAATTTGGTGATCTTGATCTCTGGTTTGGTTGTTTTGATGATGAAGGCGCGGTGGGACCACGGTGGTTAGGAGGAGGATTGATGCCACGCCATTGACGCTCAGGGTGGCATCTCATGTGACCAAAAAGAGCTTTCCATGACCAAAACTGTTTGCCACATTCGGTACACGGACGTGTGATTTTGGGGGCATTTGGGTCCGGTCTTCTAGGGTATTTTGGTTTTGGTGTGGATTTTGGGGAAGAGCTAGAGGATGAAGCAACGGTTTTGGTGCGTTTCTTTCTCGGGCTCTGATCGTATCTTGGAGACAAAACAAGTTGGAGATTTGGATTAGGGAAGATAGGGATGATAGCGTTAGAAGTAGGTTGAAGTGGAATGTGAGAATTGGGATCAGGATCGGAATTATTGGTGGTCATTGTGATCACACGGAGAGAAAGTGATGGGAAAAAAGAGAAAGAAAAAAAAAAAGGTTAGAGGTGAGAGAAAGGGTTGCTTAAGTAGAAGAAGAAGAGGAAGAAGAAGGAGACGGTTACGTGGGGAGGAAGTTATGGAGGAACAGGGAGACAGTTAACTTCAGTTGAGGAACAGAGCGGTTTACTGTGTAAGGAAGACTTATCCCTTTTGCAGTTGGGTTTGAAACCACGTTTTGCTTCAGTTTTGCCGCTTTTTATTTGTTGGGCCCCACTTTATATCTAATGGGCCTTATAATCCAAGTTCTCCGTCAGTATAATTCTACGAATATTCGTTAAGACTTTCGTTTGATAAGCCGGTTTAGTTCGGTTAAATTTTACCTTTTTAGCAACAACTGAAGTGGAAGTAAACCGGAACTCAGTTTTGTCTAATTCACAATTTTCACTCTCTCCGCTTATTATACTCTTCTAACCAAACCGATGACAAAATAAATAGACCGGGGCAAGTGAGCGACAGGCGCTTCATTTCCCCTTATAACTTCTCTAAATCGTAGGGAAGAATCTCAGACGATAGCCATATTCAACGTTCAATTAAATTTTTTTTAATAATCCAACAAAAAAGGTATAACAATTGACGAGTAAAAAAAAAAAAACGAGAGGATATAACAATTCGACATTCCCAGGCCAAATAACAATTCTAGAAAGAAAATTTGTCAAAGAGTACATTGGAAGGGAAAATAAAAAATGAAGAAAAAGTGTTTTGAGGTAGTGTCAGAGAAGAAGAAGACCCGCTGCTATAAAAACCAATTCCGTATCAATGCGGCTTTTGTATCCACAAGTTGACCCCTATAAAAGTATATAGTATGATAGTATAATATAAGATTGTCATAAAATAAAGAAAACCTAAAAGAAGATAGATAAATAAATGTCAACGAACCTTTCTAATCACTGGCCGAAACTCCCCAAGAGTCTTTCTACAGCAGCGTTAACGTTGCCGTTGGTTGCACGCAACGCCCTAATGTTCTCTGCTCTGTCAAAGAAACCCATTTCATCAAGCTGTTGCAATTGTGTGGCGTAAAGCTCTTCAGGAGGAACTGAACCACACATATGTACGTTTTCAGTGGAAAACCATCTCAAAGTATATTTATTACATTTAAAGAAAAGGGTCTCTAGAGAAACTGCATCTCACCATTGGACTGGTTCGCACCACTTAAGCCGCCAGCACCAAGACCGCCAAACATATTCATCAATAAATCCAGCCCCCCGTTATTCCCTGTCCCTAAAAACCCATTGCGTCTTAATCCATTGATTGAACATGACATTGTGATTAAACATATGTGCAAAGACAGACATAGAACTTAGAAGTGACTAGCACCATGAAAGCATATAAAGCGATCATGAGGACACTAAGTGACGTAACTAAGGCCTGTGAATTGTGGATATACGATTAATATTTAATTCCAAGAGTACCTGTGGTAGCACCAGTTTCCCCTGGATCCCTAAATAGAAGACAAATGAGAGTGATCAGCATTAACAATTTATAGAAATCAAAACAGTGATAACTATGTCCAAGTTAAAAAAAAATTAACACAATTCAAGGCCATTCTTATGTCGATGTTCAAGTTTACTTCAGCCATTACAATACTTCAGTCTTTGAATGGTTACTAATGATTTCAAACCCACCCCCAGTAAACCAAACTTATCTTCCAGATTCCAGATGGAGAAAAAACAGAGTACTTGCATTACATTGGTCATGATTCGGTCTATGCTTTAGCCAAAATTTCAAATCTAAAGAATTAACTATTTAGCTATTCACCACATCATTTGAACATGAAGCAACCCAAGATATAAACGACATGTTACTTCTCAGCTAAATATAAGAACCTAAATAACAGCAAAGGGAATTCTCACTTACTGGCTGGTTGTATTCCTATTACCAGAGAAAAGTGATTGCTGCAGAGTCATCATTTGCTAAGGACCAAAACAAATTTCACCAACATTAGGCTGGAAATACTTCAATCACATTGAAATATCTTAAAAGATACAGAAATATTCCGTGAAAAAACTAAGGATGAACAGACCTGCATTGCCTCTGGGGAGCTAAGCATACGAAGGAACTCTGGGTTCTGCATCATTTCCCTCACCTGAGGACTTGAATCCATCAAGCTTCGGAGTTGTGGGTTGAGACTCATGATCTGGAATCGAAAGATGATATCGAAAAAATGTTATCAATAACAACAAAGGCCTAAATTATATTAATCCAGTCGTTACCTGATTCATGTATTGTGGATTGGAAATTAAGCTTTGCATCATCTGTGACATGGCTGGGTTTTGTAGAAACTGGTTCATTTGAGAGGCATCTGGAGTAGCACCAACCGTTGGATCCCCACCTAGAATGCCCAGTCCATCAAGACCGTCAAGGCCAGCAAGACCACTGAGGTTACCAAGGCCAGGGGCTCTAGTATCCCCACCTGAGTTCGTCCTTCCAGGCGTAGTTGTCTGACCTGTCAAGCAAGAGCACAAAACGTTCAGTCAATTTTTCGTGTGCAAGCCAGTCTTACTGTTATAAACTTCGATAGTGTCCCTTATACACGACAAGTACTAAGCACAACGAAACTAAAACTACGAGAATTTAGTTTCTTACCACCCGCAGCACCCCAAGGATTTGGAAGTGGATTTGTATTAGGTACAGCATTGCCCGTCCCCGTTTCAGCATTGGTTGTCGTGGGATTGTTAGAAGCATCTCTACCTTGTGTAGCGCCCTGGTTCCCCAGGAGAGCAGCAAATGGATTAGAATCGACATTGTTTCCAGCATTTCCGGACATCGTTGTAGCGTTCATCAACGGTTCCTGGACATTTTCATACATACGCCTAAGCATGTTAAATCCCTCGGGAGAAGATTCGATATTACTCATGGCTCTATCAGTATTCCGCATCATCTCGCGCATAAGCTCGGGGTTTCTTGCAGCTTCTAGAGTTTGCCGAAGGATGCTCGGGTCGTTAAGTATATGTCCGAGCTCGGGATTGCGATCCACAAGCTCGCGCATCTGAGGGTTACTCATAATCAAGGTCCTCATAAGTTCCGGGTTGTTCATGAGGTTCTGAATGGCCGGTGTATTCATCATATCTCTAACCATATTCGGGTTCTGGGCTAGTTGTTGCTGCGCTTGCTCAAGATCCGGAAGACCAGCTCCAAATAACCCAGGCATGGCATTCCCACCACCCAAAGGATTAAATCCAAGCCCCGGAAACAAAGACTCCCCTGCGGTATTTGGGCTATCATTGGAGCCAACCCCTCGAGTAACACTAGGTGCCGTGGTTTGGCTTCCAGCATTTGAAGCAGGAGGTGCTGATGAAGGTGCAGAGCCTCGAACCATGTGAAGAGCGTGGTCTGCCTGTATACCTAGAGGTGAAACAGTGAAACAGAGAAGAGGTAAGGTTCATGAGGCAAACCATACAAGTACTGTATCATATCTCTTGGTGCATGAGGATGCATAACGAGTGGAAAGTTCCAAGATGCAACATCAACAACAATTTAAAAAGGACAAGTTTTCAGCTGCTTCCGTTAGTCGTAATTCAGGATTATATCAAATTAAAATACTTTGTCGGAAACCAGATATACATGAGAAATCAAATCAATCCACCAAACAATAAGAAACAGAAGAAAAAAAAAATACAAAATATGAGAAGTACCATAGCTCAGGAGCGTCTGATCATCCTTGAGGATTCGTCCCTTGTAAATCAGGCGCTGCTGATTAGCTGGCACGTCGCAGTTCTGGGCAACCAGAGCTTTGAAAGACTCGACCGTCGAATCAAGGCTCGTCCTGACGCTAAATTTGGAGCCATTCGAGCACCTGACGTTCACAGCAACCGCATCATCAACGACGGTCTGCGGGTCGCTCGAATCTCCTTCACCACCCATCTCCCCTCGATCAACAAAATCGATGAGGTCGTGAAATCAATCGGGGGAACCCTAACACTGGACAAGATTTAACGGAGAAGAGAAAGCTCAAACTCTCGTCGATTTGGAAGATTGCTCTTGTGGAATTTGGCTGAAAACAAGGGATCGACTTGGTTTTATTTGTCGTGTTGAAGAAAGCAAACATAATACAGATGAGTGAGAAAACTTCTCTCGTGTTTGTGTAAGCTAAAGGGTCGGGTCGGGTCGGGTCGGGTCTGTTCCTATCCTTCTCGCATCTAAATGCGTGCCACGTGACGTGTGAAGTTTAATACGACATCGTTTCAGCGTGCTCTTCTTTAAACGCTTTTAACTCTCTTTCTTTTTTTGGTTTATTAAACCGCTAAACCGTGTTAATTCGTTTTTGAATCCTTTCATTTGTTGTGTCTTTAAACAAACGTCTTCTCATGTTGAATTTACCTCTCTCGTTAGGCTTATGTTTCTCGACTCAATTCTTCATCTGCACAGGCCATATAACAAGAGCTCAAACAATGGCGTCGCTTCTATCTAAGAAGACAAAAATTTACACGATAAAGGAGCTTAATTCACTAGGTCGTGATCACACCTTCTTCTTGAGCTCGCATGAATACATAACCTTCCTCTTCTTCTCTCATTTATCTCGCCAGAATCTTCCCTGCAATTCACAGTTGCATCACTCCTCTCCCTCCCATATTATTATACAACATTCATCGTCATGATAATATTCTAATCTACAAGTAACATTTGGTTAATTTTTTTTTTTTTGTGTGTGTGGAAAAGTACATATATGAAATATTAATCCTCTTGAAAAAGGAAAAAAAGAAATATTAATCATGCAAGAGCTTTCTTGATAATGAACCATGAAGCAACAAAATTAAATTCCAAACGTCGATCAAAAGGTAAGGGTTAAAAATTAAGATGGAGGTGCCACATTATATCATAATATTCAAAAAACAATTTCTACATAGCAGTTTCGGTTTTGCTGGTTGCGGATTCATCACATCTTTCCGCATGGACATTCGAAAATGATGACCATGCAAATCAACGAGTTAATCAAAACTTATGAACTGAATGATGATCTTTATTAGAGATTATGTATGGGCTATTGGTTTTGAGTTGGAAGTTCATAAAATTTAACAATTTTAGAAGAGCACCGGCTTAGTTGTGAAGTCGAAACTCAAAACTCCCGATTAAACCAGATGCTGTTTATATTGCTTCGGATGATGATATGAGCATATAGGAGCTTTGGTGCACTCGGAAAAAGTAAGGATTTTAAGTGGTTTTCATTTTCCATTACCGGATTTCGGTGGAACTTCCACACAAAAATTCCCCACTCTCCCATGATTCACACTAGTGATATTGGACATTTGCAAATGTCCTATATTATTCTCTTTTCAATTTGTCTCTTGACACTTTATCCGTTAAATTTTCTTCATCGTGCGTTATAAACATTTAATTGATAATAAGAATGTAAGTATGTAACAATTTTGCTTTTGGTGCAAATTTGTCTCTCTCTCTCTCTCTCTTTATGGTAATTACAAGGTTTAAGTTTGTCTATTGGACAAAAAAATCGGAAAATGACATACGCATCTGTAGTTATTTTGTTTAGGGTTTAAAAATGACAAATGAAAGAATAGTCTTATATAACATATTTGGAGTTTTGTGGAAAACATTCTAAATGTAGAAAACCTCTCAACCAAAGAGATATTGTAAACATTTCAGACTTTCTCGATTGTCGTATCAAAGACCACCAATACAATAACATCACTTTTCATAAACAAAATGAACAAACAAATGAAAAGAAGCATTGGATCATGGTTTATACTAAAATTGAAACGACAAAAAGATTAAAATAGTACGAGAGAGAGCTATTGGATGATGGCTTTTTAACGAAATCCAAAAAAATAAAAAATAATCATACAACTCGATGACGCAAAAGTCAAGTAGACTTCTTTTCGAAAAAAAAAAAAAAAGTTAAGTAGACTTATTTATAGGTTTTTTGGTTAATGTTTTCAGTAGCCAATAAAGATTAACAAAAGACTACTACTACAGTGTAATAAGAAGATATTTCTAATCTAAAAAATTATCATCATCTTCTTTCTCCTCCTTTAATTTCCTTTGGCTGGAAACAAAAGGGTCGCTGCGTCAACTTGAAAAAAGCAGAACAAAAACATAAAGTTTAGAGTTCCACGGTCTCACTTGACAATGGCTCATTATATCAGAATCATCGATGTCGACAGACGTTGATTAGTCAGTCTATGTAATTTCCTTCTTAACCTTTTTCTCAGCCTGTAAATGTGCCCACTGCATGAATTCCGATGGTAAGTAATCAAATCCTTACCCATTATCAAAAAGAAGAAACAAAAAAATCAAATCCCACCAAAAAGTTTGCAACTTTCCCAAACCTTCAAGCTTACCCACTATTCAATTTTCCTTCTTTTTTTTTTTGGTTGAAGACCCACTCGTTCGCTCTGACCTTTTCGTTTTTTTATATTGCCCTCTTGCTTGCTTGTTCCTCATGCTTTTCTTTCAGCTAGATTTTTTCTGTGCCTGACGAATCTTCATTTTTAAAAGGATGATTTTGGTTTGGGTTTTGGTATCTCTGCCACTATTCCTTGCCAAGCGTTGTCATCTCTACGTTTGAGGTAAGGGTTTAATCCTCGTGACTCTTTTTCTTTTTTTCCACTTCTGGTGAAAGCTACTTTCTTTGCTTATCTTTCATATTCTCTTTGTTCATAACAAGTTTCTAGCTTTCTCTTATCCTACTCTTTGCTCTGACAAACAAAAAGATACCTCATTTTGATTCGGTTGAACTGGCTCACAATCTCTCATTTTGTGACTAGTGATTCAAAGTATTTTGGGAATTCTCTATCTCAAGGTTTTGTCTAATCGTTGTTTGTTTATCAAACTTGGGGTTTCAGGAACTGATTAAGCCAAAGCAATGTTTTGGGTTCTGGTTCTATCGAGCTTCATTGTTCTTAGTGGCGATGGGCTAATTTCAGAGGGGGCTTCAAGGCCTCGTGATGTTAATGTTGGAGCAATCTTCAGTTTAACCACTTTATATGGCCAAGTTGCAAATATTGCCATGAAAGCTGCAGAGGATGATGTGAATTCCGATCCTAGCTTCCTCGGTGGTTCGAAATTGCGTATACTGATGTACGATGCTAAGCGCAACGGATTCCTCAGCATCATGGGAGGTGAAGAAGAGATTTATCTTATTTTTATTGCTTCTTGTTTTGAAGATAAGCTTCTACTTACCCTTGTGTTGGTTTTGTGTCACAGCATTGCAATTCATGGAGACTGATGCTGTGGCTATAATTGGTCCTCAGACATCAATAATGGCTCATGTACTGTCTCATATTGCAAATGAGCTCAACGTACCTATGTTGTCATTCACTGCTCTAGACCCTAGCCTCTCGGCACTCCAGTTCCCGTTCTTTGTCCAGACAGCGCCTAGCGATCTCTTTCTGATGCGTGCCATTGCGGAAATGATAACCTATTACGGTTGGTCAGATGTGATTGCATTGTACAACGACGATGACAACAGTAGAAACGGCGTAACGTCTATAGGCGACGAGCTCGAAGGAAGGCGCTGCAAGATTTCTTACAAGGCGGTGCTTCCTTTGGATGTGGTGATTACGAGTCCTCGTGAGATCAGAGATGAGTTGGTTAAGATTCAAGGGATGGAATCTCGGGTAATCATTGTGAACACATTCCCTAAAACAGGCAGGATGATCTTTGCGGAAGCCCGGAAGCTTGGCATGATGGAGAAAGGCTATGTCTGGATAGCTACAACTTGGTTGAGTTCTCTTTTAGATTCATATAACCCTTTACCTCCCAAGAAAGCTGAATCCATTAGAGGAGTGCTCACTCTTCGTATTCACACTCCAGAATCAAGAAAGAAAAGAGATTTTGTGGCACGGTGGAACAAGCTGAGTAATGGAACTGTCGGGTTAAACGTTTATGGACTCTATGCGTATGATACTGTCTGGATCATTGCTCGAGCTGTTAAGAGTCTTCTAGAAAGCGGAGCTAACATTTCCTTCTCCAGCGACTCGAAGTTAACCCGCTTGAAGGGAGGGTCACTGAATCTAGGTGCATTGAGCATATTTGATGAAGGATCACAATTTCTTGATTATATTGTGAATACAAAGATGTCTGGTGTTACGGGTCCAGTACAGTTTCTTCCAGACAGAGCGATGGTTAAGCCTGAATACGACATTATAAACGTGGTCAATGACGGGTTTAGGCAGATAGGGTACTGGTCTAACCATTCGGGGCTCTCTATAACACCTCCTGAGTCACTATACAGTAAGACTTCAAACCGTTCGAGCTCAAACCAACATCTGAGCAATGTGATTTGGCCTGGTGGGACTTCTGTGACGCCACGTGGATGGGTTTTTCCTAACAACGGGAGAAGATTGAGAATCGGTGTACCCAATAGAGCAAGCTTCAAGGACTTTGTGTCAAGTGTCAATGGAAGCAACAAAGTGCAAGGGTATAGCATTGATGTCTTTGAAGCAGCGATTAAACTGCTATCTTATCCGGTTCCTCATGAGTTCATCCTATTAGGAGACGGTCTCAAGAACCCAAACTTCAATGAACTTGTCAACAATGTCTCTACAGGGGTGAGTAAAAAGGATCAAGAGATCATTAAACAAAGCATTATCTAGAGAATTGAGAGTAACAGTATAAGTTTTTTTCCATGTTTTGCTTTCAGGTATTTGATGCTGTGGTAGGAGACATAGCGATTGTTACAAAACGGACAAGGATTGTGGATTTCACTCAGCCATACATAGAATCAGGGCTTGTCGTGGTTGCTCCTGTCACAAAGCTAAATGATACGCCTTGGGCGTTCTTACGCCCTTTTACTCCTCCAATGTGGGCTGTAACAGCAGCTTTCTTCCTCATCGTTGGATCAGTAATATGGATTCTTGAACACAGAATCAACGATGAGTTCCGAGGACCTCCAAGGAGACAGATTGTCACAATACTCTGGTTAGTAAAACAGTCACTGAGGCTGCGATATAATGATATGTTGGCGGCGTATAACAATACCTAAAGACCTCACAAGCTCTGATTTTATCATGCAGGTTCAGCTTCTCGACAATGTTTTTCTCCCACAGTAAGTTCAAACTGAAGCTCCAGCTAGTTATTAGACTACATATGTAGATTTCTTAACATCTTTGTGCAATTCAAACTTGCAGGAGAGAATACAGTGAGCACACTCGGCCGTGTTGTGCTGCTCATCTGGCTTTTTGTGGTTCTGATCATCACATCAAGCTACACAGCTAGTCTTACATCGATTCTTACAGTGCAACAGCTAAACTCACCGATCAAAGGGGTAGACACACTCATCAGCAGCAGCGGACGTGTTGGGTTTCAGGTAGGTTCTTATGCTGAAAACTACATGATAGATGAGCTTAACATCGCCAGATCCAAACTTGTGACACTAGGCTCTCCTAAAGAATACGCTACAGCTCTTCAAAACGGAACTGTCTCTGCAATTGTCGATGAGCGCCCTTACGTTGATCTCTTCCTCTCGGAATTCTGTGGATTTGCCATTAGAGGCCAAGAATTCACCAGAAGCGGCTGGGGATTTGTGAGTACCCTTCATTTCACATGTCTCTGCAGCTTGTTTAAACATCAATCTTGATCATCTTTTCTGCGTTTTTTTGTTTTGTTTGAAGGCATTCCCGAGAGACTCTCCGTTAGCAGTTGACATGTCAACCGCGATCTTAGGTCTATCAGAAACAGGGAAGCTTCAAAAGATCCATGACAAGTGGCTTTCGAAGTCCAACTGCAGTAAACTGAATGGTTCAGAGTCAGATGATGATCCAGAACAGCTTAAACTCCGTAGCTTCTGGGGACTATTCCTTGTGTGTGGGATCGCTTGTTTTATCGCTCTCTTTATCTACTTCTTCAAGATAGTCCGCGACTTTTGCAACCACCACAAGCCTGAGGAAGAAGCTATAGTACCTTCACCAGAAAGGTCGAGTTCTAGAACATTGCAGACATTTTTAGCTTATTTTGATGAAAAAGAAGACGAATCCAAAAGAAGGTTGAAGCGTAAACGAAACGATGATCTTTCTGTAAAGTCTTCTAGATCAATGTGACAGATCCATCATCACTCAAGCCATCTTCTTCAGTGGTGAAGAAATGCAGACATATCTAATACGTATAGTACAGTAAGAAAAAGGGATTTTGATTATAGTTATACTTCAAGAAATAAGCCTTGAGGTATACGGAACATTTTTAACACGAAAACAAAAAAAAATTGAAGCATACATAATAATAAACTTGTAAGACAGAGCTCAAGCTGTATTATAATCATAAACTTGAGGTTTCTTTTGTTTTTCCAATTTGTTGTGTTGGTACCAAATGAGAAAATGTCAAAACTGGAGTTGCCAATCCGGTTTAACTACTCAAACCGGGGTGCATCCATACCGAAAACTGAACTGGAAATCAAAAGAAACTGATTCGGTTTCATTTTCAAACTGTAATGGAAATTGAACCACGCCTAAACCAATTAAAACTGGATTTTCTGTAATGAAATGGTTCTTCTAGGTTGGTTGGTTACTGATTAGCCATTCTACTTTGAAAAAATATTGGATATTTGGTAAATGGATCTTCCACCTCGATAGTCACCAGTTTTTGAAGAACATTTTAAAAACCATCAAAGAAACACTATAAAATTAGGTCAGTCATTGTTCATCTGCGATTCTCTTTGGTCTGGTCTAGTAGTGATTAGAGATTTCCGATTTATCTTCAGTCCCATCAATGGCGGCCATCTGTTTTCAATCTCCTTCCAAACCCATTCACAATTTCCACTCGAAATCCAGACTTTCGCCGCCGGTAATCGCTAAAGTCTCCATCTTTAGATGCAGAGCTTCCGTACAGTCACAGAGCCTTGTCGTCGCCGAGCCAGGGCCAGTTTTCACCTCCGTCAAGACTTTCGCTCCGGCGACTGTTGCGAATCTAGGTCCGGGATTCGATTTCTTGGGATGCGCCGTCGACGGTATCGGAGACCACGTCACTCTCCACGTGGACCCCACAGTTCGTAACGGAGAGATCTCAATCTCCGAGATCACCGGAACCGCGACTAAACTCAGCACCGATCCACACCGGAACTGCGCGGGAATTGCAGCCATGGCGACGATGAAGATGCTCGGGATCCGATCGGTTGGTTTATCGTTAGCTTTGCACAAAGGACTTCCTCTGGGAAGTGGTTTAGGTTCCAGCGCGGCCAGCGCCGCCGCAGCAGCCGTGGCGGTTAATGAATTATTCGGGCGGAGATTAGGAAACGACGAGCTGGTTCTCGCCGGATTGGAATCGGAAGCGAAAGTCTCCGGTTATCACGCAGATAACATCGCGCCGGCGATTATGGGCGGATTCGTCCTGATCAGAAGCTACGAGCCGCTAGACCTTAAACCCTTGAGATTCCCATCTGAGAAAGATCTCTTCTTTGTTCTCGTCAGCCCGGATTTCGAAGCTCCCACGAAGAAGATGAGAGCCGCATTAGCCGCAGAGATTCCGATGGCTCACCACGTCTGGAACAGCAGCCAAGCGGCGGCGTTAGTGGCGGCGGTTTTGGAAGGTGACGTGGAGAATCTCGGGAAGGCTCTCTCGTCGGATAAAGTAGTAGAGCCGAAGAGAGCACCGTTGATTCCGGGAATGGAAGCTGTGAAGAAAGCGGCTTTAGAAGCTGGAGCATTCGGCTGCACCATAAGCGGAGCTGGTCCAACGGCGGTTGCCGTTATCGACACGGCGGAGAAAGGTAAAGCTATCGGAGAGAAAATGGTCGAAGCGTTCTTGAAAGTCGGAAACTTGAAATCTATTGCTTCCGTGAAGAAACTTGACAAAATCGGTGCTAGACTTATCAAAAGCATGTAATAATTTTAGAATTTTTCGAGTTCTCTTTTTCTGGTGAATTTACGGATTTTGCAAATGGTAAATTGATAATAAAGAGATTCGTAATTGAAAGTTTGAAAACTTTTGTTTTCCCCACACGAGGAAGAAGAAACAGAGAGAGAGAGCTGATTATTACTGCACAAAGTAGAAAGACAACAACAAATCCACACGAACATGGAAACATTACGAACTTGGTCTCCTGTCTTTTAGTTTCTCAGTTGGTTTTATCAGCTTCGGCTTGTCTAGCTCCGACAGAGAAGAACTCAGTGATGACTTCAAGTGGCATGCCTTTAGTCTCAGGGACTTTAAGGTACACAAAGACCCATGAGATGCAACAGACGATCGCGTACATCCCAAACACACCGGCAAGTCCAATGGATTTGAGCAGCACAGGGAGACTGTAAGTGACGATAATGTCACAGATCCAGAAAGTTAGGGCGCAAACGGCGATGCAGATTCCACGGACTCGAGTTGGAAAGATCTCTGAACAGAGGATGTTTGGAGTAGGACCGAAACCCATCACGAAGAAACAGAAGTAGAGAACGACACTTACTGTCGATAAGACCGCGTGCACGATGCTGTTCATGTGAACTAGATTCGAGATTACTAACACTATTAGAAATGCTATCAAGATTGGAATCGTGGTGAGCAGCAACGTCCTGCAAAAACGCAACATTGTTTCATAACAAATTTTAGCTTCTTTCCTTATAGTGTGTATTGTGAACTATTATGAATCAAGAACAGAGGAAGTTTGAGTTTTGAATCACCTTCGACCCGAGAGATCCATGAGCCTCATTGCAACAGCTATTGCAGGTAACATCACAAAGGTTGTCAATGCACTTATAAGTAAGGATGCAGAGGAAGAACTAATCCACAAGTTCGATAGTAGAATCCCGACGCCCGCCTGCTCTAGGATTTGAGGCGTGTAGTAAAGAACTCCATTGATCCCTGAGAACTGCCATTCCAAAGAGGAAACAGAAATACTTTAAAGTTATTGTGAACCGCAGTAGTATCCTGTAATGTACTTATATTCATGTCTCTGTCTAGATTACCTGCTGAAGTATCTGAAGCCCGACTCCAACGAATAAAGCACGTTTGACTCCAGGATCATGAAGATCATGCCATATGGAACCTTTAGCTGTTTCGGATGGATGAACCATAGCAGGACCAACTGTATGTTCTCTGAGAAGGTCTTTGGAATAAAGAGCCGGTTGGCTAACCAAAGCAGCCGCGTGTACAAACTCTGTCTCACCGGTTCCTTCACCTCCAGGCAACGAAACGATGGAGCCTCGTCGAGATCCCGGGAAACCTTCTTGATGCAAGTAAATCCTCTTAAATCCGCCTTCTTTCTGTCCGGATTCGTCTTCTCTTTCAGTCCATTTCCATGCCACCTGCCATCCACCTCCAATCCCCATACTACCAGCTCCTTCCCCGTGAGCTCCCTGCACTTGGCTTCCATGTCTGAAGGTAGAAAGAGTTCCATGACCAGTTTGCATGTCTTTCTCCATGCTTGTCGTTTGACGTGAGATCAACGGAGAATGAAGATCATCATCAGAATCATCTCCACGGTCCGATGGATATTCCTCACCTTCTCCAACGAGATTCTCCTCATCCCATTCCTCATTCCTCGGTTGACCTCCCACACTGAACATACTCCCGAAATGTGGGAACAAGGCACTCCTCATGCTTCCAGAGTCCGGCATCTTCTCGTGAACGCTCCCAAAGAGTGTGACAAGAGGATCAATCAATGAGCCTTGCCTCCTGCTCATTGTACTTCCATGGCGAGACAAAATGCTCGCAGTGCTTCCTCCTTTGACTGGCCTAGCAACCCAAGTCAGCCCTTCTTCTGCACCATACAACTTAATTTGATCCTTATCCACAGCTATATCAAGATCATCAGCTACTTCATCCGCAGGACCGATTATATATTCCTCTATGGTTGTTTCACCTCCAATTCCAAGACCCTCAACCAACAAAGCCATCTCACCTATTCATTACCGCATAAAAAACATTCAATATAAAAGAATGTCTTCATCAAAAAGAATCAGAGTCAGACTAAATATTTAAGACTAACCGGACACATCTTCCCGCCCACGTAGTCTCTGCAGAACCCGCTTTGCTTCAAGCATTCGACCTTTGCTCACGAGCCACCTCGGGGACTCGGGCAAGAAGAAGATTGTGAGGAAGAAGAAGGCAAGGGAAGGGACGAGAAGGACACCAAGCATCAATCTCCAGCTAGGAGATGGCATCAGCGACATTCCGAAAACCATACAGTAAGATAAGAACATCCCTCCAGAGCCAGTGAACTGCGGAAGCGTATTCAAGAGGCCCCTAATCTCAGGAGGTGCAGTCTCAGATATATAAATAGGAACAAGTGTGACCACGAGACCAACCCCAAACCCATCTAACAACCTGCCTAAGAGCAACACATAAACGTTTGGAGACCATAGCATTACTAGAGAACCAACAAAGTAGAGAACTGAGGACAATATTAGCATCGGACGGCGACCAAGCCAATCAGCTACGCCTCCAGACCATGTTGTGATCAGAGTAGCACCAATAAGTGACATGGCCACAATTAGGCCTTCCATTGATGGATTACTCTCCAAATTAAACTCCTTTTTTATGTACAACACAGCTCCTGCAGAGACCCAAAGAAAGGTTCAAAATCCATCACACAAGCAAAGAGATAAGCTAAAAGGATGATTCGTATCAGTGAATTATATCCAGTAACAATAAAAATCCTAACTTTTTCGATCCTAAAATTCATAAACAGAGTTATGGATTTCGAAATCATAATAATTAATCACCTGCAATTGTTGCGTTATCCCATCCTTGTAACAAGTTGCCAACAGCAGCAGCAACAGCAACAAGCACAGCTCCACTCATAATTCGTCTCTCTTCTCAAGAAATCTGAAGCGAATTTCGCAAAACAGAGAGTCACTGATCAACGATGAGTGAGGCAAAACCCACCTGAAAATCGAAAATTAGACAATCCCTGATGAGCAAAAGATGAACAGAGAGATGATAAAAACCAAAAAGCATGACCTAAGAGTATAACAAACCAATTGAATTAACAACAACAAAAGAAACCTAGTGACGTTAAAGATACAGACCCAAAGGAGTGCTGGAAAAAAACAGAGGTAAAAAATCCAGATATGTCAAAATCGAAAATAAGAATAAATTTTGACTACTTTTTTTAATCGCTTCCAAGTAGAGGAAAGAGAAGAGAAGCCAAAGAAAGCGCGAGAGAATAATGATATATAGAGAGAGAGATGAAAACTAGGGTTTGCAACTTGCACTCGAGGCAGAATAAGCCAAATATCAGTGATGAGCGGCTTCAATGGCGTCACTCCGCAATCAAAAAGCATTTTTTTTTCTTTTCCCTTTTGGTTAAATCAAAAAGAAAACGAAAGATTTGAGATTTCCAAATAACCTATGGGTTTAAAAATAATACTTTTGTCGAAAGGACTGTGAACAGAGCCTATGGGATCAGTGACACCTGCCGCTTTGCTCCTATGCTCTCACACCACGTATATGCTCTCTTCTTTCTCTCTTCTCTCTCTCGTGTTTGCGTACAGAATCCTTTCAGAGAATTAAAAATAACCAATAATCTTAAATTTGTCATCTTTTCGATTTGGGTCCACGAGTTTTTTTTTTGAAACCGGGGTCCACGAGTTTGTACATCGTTCATTCCCACCGTTAATAAATGGGAGAATTCACATTTCTCTCGACATGTTCTTCTTACCATCTTGGCAGGCACTCATGAAGTAAAAACTGTAAAAAGTAAAGTTATTTAAATTAGGGTTTATTTGTGGGGGGTGAAATGGTATTTACGGCTATCAAATTTTGACTTTGTATGTAATGTGTGTCTTAATCAAAAGAAACTAATGAGTTTCTTGTCGACTGTCGACATAACTGGGGAAAAGGTTTGTACTTTTTGTAAATGTGAAAAAATATTGAGATTGGTTTTTGAAAAATCTTCGATTTATTTGGGATCATACGAGAAATAAGTTATTTGGTAAAGTAAAGTTTAGTTTGTTTACATCCGAAAAGCATCTTCGAATCATTTCAACTTTACATAATTAATCAAGAAAGAAAAAATTTGCAATAATGGAGTATATTGTCCAAACACAATGAGACACTTTAACTTTGGTTAATCGTGTGAGTCGTATGATTCAGAAAAATTAATACTTTCCTCACCTTAATATTTTGGATATTGAACTTCTGTCTACATCATCAGTTCACCGTCATTGCAGCTTAAATTCCGTAGAATGAAGAGAAAACGTACGCACCAGAGTTAAGATATTTTTCATTGGACAGCAACATCTGATAACATTTTTTTTTCCTTAAAGAAAAGGATGATTTAAAGAGCTCAATATCGTTTTGTTTGTCACCAAAGTACCAAACTACAGTTTATTACTTTGAAAACGAAACTAACCAAGCTTGAGATCGAGAGATCTAAGAGCAGAATTTGTTAAGAAATCGGCCAGCAAGTATATATAATGATTTAACATATAGGGAATATGCAATATTTTCATTATTTGACAAAAAAAAGGGTCTTTTAGATTAATAACAATATTGGGAAACAAAATTAAGAATATAGCCATAGGGATTTGAAAATTAATTGGATGACCATGGTACTATTTCGTTAGACAAAAATGCCCATATTTAAGGTTATGCATGTTGTCTGTTCTATACCGTATCAATATAATAGTATAACATGTGAAATAAAATCGAATGAACGAGAGACAAAGAGACGAGACGTTTCAAAATAAATCGATCAAACTATACTATATGAACATAAAAAATAGTATAAACTTATTACCATTTAGAAATATAAAAAGAACAGAATTGGTATTATACATAATATATAGAGAATATCATAGCACCCTTTCTGATATGGTTATATTGTTTATTTTAACTTCTGATATGGCTATTCAGCCTAAATTCTCAACAAAAAAAGTAGGTTATTATAGGTCATTTTCTCTTTATAATTTGTTGAATTATTCATCCAAAAAAATATACTGTAGCCATCCAATTCGTACACTAGGTTATAACAAAACAACTTTTCATATTTCCGTTCTTAGATGCAATCGCCAGATTTAAGGAATTAAAAAGATAAAACAAAAGTAACAAAAGCATATATAGCAACACGTGGAATAGTATGCTTTAGATGTAGTGACAATTGTGGTATAATTATTCACTAACCAAAGCTGAAAACAAACTTACGGAGAGATTCCCATTCAGGCATTACTCATCATTCTACTTCTCAACAAACATAGAATCTGAAGTCACTCCCACTAAACCTCAAAGGAATAGGAAAGTAAAGAGAAACAATTGCGAGAGAGAATCACACGGAGTTTGTTCAACTTTTCAAAGTCCTAATCACACCACATATGTATATAGTTTGCATGGTTAATGTATTTTCTCCTTCCTAAAATAGACAAATTGACAAAACGACTTACTATAATTAAACAGTTACACTAGTACGTACTTATCACTTCCTAAAACGTTAGTTGAATAGTTACCATCCTAATTAACCGTCTTCTCGTGCGGCATGCTTATTTTTCTTTCTTTTTTGATGAAAACCATGCGGGCATCTTCTTGCGCCGGGTCTTCTGATTAGTGAAAGCAAAAGATATGTTCAATAGCTCGCCAAGAAATTTTGTGTAGACAAGACAGTTAATTTACATGTTCAATGAAAAATTGACTAATGAAGTGGGTGCATTTTGAAAGATTCATAGAAAAACAATTTTATGTTTTAAAGAAGGATTGACTAAAACAGTATGTTGTTCTTGTGTTGGAAACCATGGTTGGCCTTGAAAAAAACTACCAATCGGCCGAGCACATAGGCCCGTGATCGCAACGTGAAGGTCAGATTCAAAGGCAGAACGGCTCGATCCGGTTTAGCTCTCGTTGGGCCTGCGTTCAAAGGAATTTGATTGCCTAATATTTTGGTCTGAATGATCTTCTCGGGCTTTGTCAATGGTCATCAACTTATAATCGAATATAGTTGACCCAACAGAAATTAATATTTTCATCTACCAAAATACTATAAAAGAGGAATTGGTGTAATAATGCAAAGCGAAGACGACAAAAACAAAAATGCAAAGCCGAAGAAGGTGAGAGGAAAGCGCGTAGAGTCAGAGAAAAGTAGCTGTTGAGCACTAAAGAGAGTCTAAGAACTTTCTTCGCACAATCGTCGCCGTAAAATAAACCTACACACACTCTCATCCAACGAATCTAATTGTCCGACCAGTCTCTCAGCAAACTAAAAACTAAAATCTAGTCTTTTTTTTTTATTCTACTTGAATCTCGAATAAAACTGTTTTTTTTTTTTGTATATGTAATATTAAATATTTGTAGCATTCCCTGGTGGAAATAACATTCAATATTGTGTAGCTTTCCCTTCTTGTTCGACTTTCTTTTTGTCTCTCAGAATTTCTCTTTTCCTTTTAAATCAGATTCCTAATCCATTCATTCATTCTCTCAGTCTTCTCATTCACCGTTCTCATTACTGGTAAGTGGTAACTAGATCCTCTTCCCATCTCTGTTTTATTTCATTCTCTGTTTCTGATTCCTATTGAATGAAACTAAGGAAACTCCGATTTGACTTTTCAGTAGCTCTTGTGTTTTGTCTTTTTGGTTGATTGGATATGCTTGATCTGAAGCGGGTTTTGCGAATTTTCTTCTTGTGATTGTTAAAGCTCGTTTACTTTCTCTTTTAGTTTATGGATGTGGTCTGATTTAGGTGTTTTGACTTGTTTTTCTCTATAACAGAGTTTTTTTAAAAATATCTATGAACAGTTCGTTGGATGAAGAACAGAGAGTGAAAGTTGCTGTCTTTGAACTAGGATTCGGTATTTTTCCATTGTTTCATGGGCAATTCATGCCGTGGATCTTTCAAGGACAAAATCTACGAGGGCGGTAACAGTAAGCCCGAAGATAACTCCAAAACCTCTATCACCAACGTTTCTTCAGATCGCTCTAACTCCGACCACTCCCCGACCAACAACAACGCTTCAGAGATCACTGCTCAAGAATTCTCCAAAGAAGCTCACAAGAAGGACGACAGCAGCAAAAACCCAGCTCTACTTATTCCTTTAAAAGAACCAATCATGAGGCGTAACATGGACAATCAAGCGTACTATGTTCTTGGTCACAAGACACCAAACATTCGTGATCTCTACACGCTGAGCCGTAAGCTAGGACAAGGCCAGTTCGGGACAACTTATCTCTGTACAGAAGTCGCCACGGGGGTTGACTACGCTTGCAAGTCAATATCCAAGAGGAAGTTGATCTCTAAGGAAGATGTTGAGGATGTTAGAAGGGAGATTCAGATTATGCACCATTTGGCTGGTCACGGTAACATCGTGACGATTAAAGGAGCTTATGAGGATTCTTTGTATGTCCACATTGTGATGGAGCTTTGCGCCGGAGGTGAATTGTTTGATAGGATTATTCAGAGAGGGCATTACAGCGAGAGGAAAGCGGCTGAGCTGACCAAGATCATTGTCGGGGTTGTTGAAGCTTGTCATTCGCTTGGTGTTATGCATAGAGACCTGAAGCCTGAGAATTTCTTGTTGGTTAATAAGGATGATGATTTCTCCCTCAAGGCCATTGATTTCGGACTATCTGTCTTTTTCAAACCAGGTAAAATGTTTGAAGCTAAGTTAAAGTTTGCTTAACTAGACTGGTGAAAGGATCTTATGAAACTGAAGAAACTTGTTGCTGCTTCTGATTTGGGTAATCTTGATCTTCCTGTGGCTTTCAGGTCAAATATTCACTGATGTTGTTGGAAGTCCATATTATGTTGCTCCTGAGGTTTTGCTCAAACGTTATGGGCCTGAAGCTGATGTGTGGACCGCTGGTGTGATACTCTACATATTGCTAAGCGGAGTCCCACCGTTCTGGGCAGGTAACTGTGATTGGCGTTTCCATCGTAAGCCCGTTTTCTTAGTCCTCTAGAAAGTCTCAGTCACATGACAATGTGTTTTGTTTTGTCTGTTTTGGAATCAGAAACCCAGCAAGGGATATTTGATGCTGTGTTGAAGGGATATATCGACTTTGATTCAGACCCGTGGCCTGTGATATCAGACAGTGCCAAAGACTTGATCCGCAGAATGTTATCCTCCAAGCCTGCAGAACGCTTGACCGCTCATGAAGTCTTGCGTATGTATTCACATAAAAATGGTTCCTTTTAGCAACATCCATACAAGCATTAGACTTATATATCTATGTGTTGTTT
Source organism: Alliaria petiolata (assembly GCA_020283515.1). Lineage (NCBI taxonomy): Eukaryota > Viridiplantae > Streptophyta > Magnoliopsida > Brassicales > Brassicaceae > Alliaria > Alliaria petiolata. The sequence goes on along the minus strand of JAHZTW010000001.1, from coordinate 168,334,459 downwards.
ATCTTTTTTTTTTTTCAGGCCATCCATGGATTTGTGAGAACGGTGTTGCACCAGATAGAGCACTGGATCCGGCTGTTCTGTCTCGTCTCAAGCAGTTCTCTGCAATGAATAAACTAAAGAAGATGGCTTTGAAGGTGAGTGTGTTTGTGCATAAACCCCTTGACCTTCTATATGGTCTCTGCATCACTTGTCATGAAACTTTCTGTGTTGTTCTTTGTTTTGGGGTCAACAGGTCATAGCTGAGAGCCTCTCGGAAGAAGAGATTGCTGGTTTAAGAGAAATGTTTCAGGCAATGGATACTGATAACAGCGGTGCAATCACATTTGATGAACTCAAAGCTGGGCTGAGGAAGTATGGATCGACCTTGAAAGACACAGAGATCCATGATCTGATGGACGCGGTAAAATCTTAATTCTTACTTGGCTAAAAAAACGACAATGAAGTGTTGTGTGTGTTCTAATGCGGAGCTCTTGTATTGACAGGCTGATGTGGACAACAGTGGGACAATAGATTACAGTGAGTTCATTGCAGCGACGATCCATCTCAACAAACTGGAGCGGGAAGAACATCTCGTCGCTGCGTTTCAGTACTTTGACAAAGACGGAAGCGGTTACATAACAATCGACGAGCTGCAACAAGCGTGCGTTGAACATAGTATGACCGATGTTTTCCTTGAAGACATCATCAAAGAAGTTGATCAAAACAATGTAAAGACTCTGTTCCACATTTATCTCTAGAAGACTAATATGTTAAAAAGTTTGTTGAGATGTTAAAAAGTTTCCGGATTTTTGTTTTGTTTTGATGTTACAGGACGGGAAGATTGATTACGGTGAGTTTGTGGAGATGATGCAAAAGGGAAATGCTGGTGTTGGAAGAAGAACGATGAGAAATAGTCTAAACATTAGCATGAGAGACGCGTAGAGTTTGTTTTTCCCCAGTGTTTAAATCTGTTTGTGACTGCGAAGGTGTTCTTTCTTATTCTTGGGATCAACAATCTCAAAGCTCACTCACCACATAGTAGGAGAAGAAGAATGACCAAACCGGATTCATCGCTGTGGAGGGTCGAGCTGGATGTTTTAACGACTGTGTCGGTAGCTTTTGAGGTTTTTCCTTTAACTCTTTGTTGTTTGTATGTTGCTTTGTTTTTATTTGTTATTGGCCATTGTTGAGTTAGTGAACTTTCTTCATCATCTTCGATTTGTTCAAAACTGTGTTCAGTCTTATCTTTGTAAAACGAAAAATGACTTTATGTTGTGTGATCTCTAAGCATTTTACTTTTTAAAAAAAAAAAAAATCCCTTCTTCTTTCTAGACGATCGCGACCTTTCATCCATCTCAGACTACACAGCTCGATTAAAATAAAAATATATACTATGAAAATACCAAAACGAGGAAAATGATGATGAGCTAGCAAGTCTCAATCATGTAATCAAAGTGCTTCTCTTAAGTATCTGACTTTAATCTCAAATAAAACCAAAACTCAAGGCTGTTCGAAACAAATCATACACATTGGCACCAATCTGTAATTTGGAACATTAATACCAAATCCATTTTATATATAAATCCTTTTGTTTGGCAACCCTCCTCATATTCACATGCTTTGTAACGCCGCAACCTTTTAACATATATATTTTTTTGTATTTATTTAATTTTAAGTGTATTCTTCACAACTATTTCACATTTTTGGACATAATTGTATTTCACTTAATTAAACATTTTTATTCTTTGTATAATTTATGTTCTCAATTCTCTTAATTGCAAAATTGAACAATCATAGCAATAAATAGAAGACAATTTCGCCACCTTATAAAATCATTTATCAAACAAAAAATATATCCGCCACCGACGGTATTTCTGATTTCTCCCACCGACAATTGTAAATGTCGGCCACAGCACATACGCGTCTCAGTTATATGCAACCGAAAAGTTCGTAACCGTTAATACTATGTTTTTTTACATAACCTTTTCGTAGAAAACCCCACAAAAATGGGAGAATATTGCCGTATATTTTTACTTTATTCGGAAACAATTTAGCTTGTCTATGATAGTATTTGTTCATTAATTTTGTATCATAATAAAATTCCTGAACCCTTTTGTTCATTGTTATCAATATCATCATCGCCATCAATAATTTTCATGATTATCACTGTGATTATGGAATAGTACTAGAAATTTCATGGTTGGGCCAAAAATATTGGCGCGTAAGAAAAACTAAAACAAAATAACAGGTTTCTATATAATTGCATGGTTATTAGATGCAAAATACAACTGCACAAGAACATGTAAAAAACAAATCAAATAAATAAAATACAGTGATTAAAATCTAGGGAAAACTAATTATAGCAAAATACAACATCAAACTTTCCAGAAACACATTACATTACACTCCAATTGATTTTGATGCACGAGAATAAAACGAAGATATATTTAGAGACAAATCACAAAATCTCAACCGTCCAATTTCGATATGAAGCGACAAATCATCATCGTTGACGCTTGTGTTTGCAGGAGAGAGGAAGGGTATCGGAGGAAGGACCCATGAGACTGCGGATCTGAGATCGGAGCTTGAAGAAGACGTGCATTATGCTTCCTCTGTTTTGAGAACCAATCGATTTAGCTTCGTCTTTGTTAAGCTCGAGATCTCTGATGAAAATCGGTTTCCTCGAGAGGATCCACGACCAGCCCCATTCCCACCATTCTTTCACAGAGCTCCCTGCTTGCTCTCCCATGGCGGAAACCGATTTGGATCTCGGGAATCGAGCCGCGATCGCCGCTGGTTGGCTTGAGAGATTGAGGGAGAGAGAAGAGAGACGACGGCGGAGGAGACCAGGCTCATCGTCGGCAGCGGTGGACGCGGAGGAGTTAGTGCGTTGAGAAACAGGGAGAGAAGTCGGTTTACGAATCTGGAGAGTTTCCATCATTGAGCTCATTGCTTTTGATTTCTTTCCTCTCTGTAAACAGAGAATTGAGATGAAGAAGAAATGAATGTTGGAGCAAGAGAAGGAAGGAGAGAGAGAGATTAGTGGTGGGAGGTAGTGATCACAGCTCTAACACAGGCTGGGTTTTTATTCCGCTCTTTTTGTGTGTGTGTGGGGTCCATTTACTTTTATCCCCATCCAATTACATGCATTTTTTTTTGTTCGTTTTAAATTTTTAAAATATATTTTATGTTTATTGTTGTTTTATATAGTTACTTGTTTTGTGTATGAATGCACCTACAAAATATGAAACACCAGATTTTGATTTTTGGTTAATATGTGAATATATAGAGAAACATCGTTTTTCTGTAGGATTCCAGAGTTTATTACACTACAAGACACTTTAAAAGAGTTATATTACACATAAAAGTACTTTAAAGGGTAGATGCACTTACCTCACATAGAAAGACCAAACGATCCTCAACCCTCGTTTCTCACTCATTTACCTTGTCTTCTAAATTACAAACTATTTTACACGGCCTTTTGTTCAGTAAAAAAAAAAAAAACTCCAACCCTAGTTGTGTCTTCTCCGGCGAGTCTCTCCTTTCGTCTTTTGTTTCGTCTTCTGTTGCAGCGTCTCCGACAAACCTCTCCTTTCGTCTTCTGTTTCGTCTTCTGCTTATACACATTTTTTGCCTCTGAATTTGTCAGATTTGAGAGAGAGAGAGAATGTTAGATCGCAGAGGAAGTCCGTCAAGAGCTCTGTCGTCGTGCGAGATTGTAAGCTTAAGTTTTTCTCGATTGGGTTTTTCCTCTTTATGCCTTGATTTGCGGATTTAACTTCAAACTTAGGATATTTAGCATTTGACTTGTCATACTATTCTCCAAAGTTTAGTCCAAATGGCGCAGGTAACAAAAATCCTATAATGCGATTACAATTGGTTTTAGGCGCAGTAACTACGAAGTCAACCCCGGCTGAGGAATTGAAAGAAAGGCTTTTAACGATTTCTTCATAAGAAGCAGACAAGGTTGCATCAGAGCCTGATGGCGGCGGAGACCAGTCAACATGTAGTATCACGGTGGTTGGAGCCTCTGGTGATCTTGCCAAGAAGAAAATATTCCCATCTCCTTTCACACCTTACTATGAAGGCTGTCTTCCTCATGTCATAAAACTTCCTTTCTTTCTCTGATGATTGTTATATTGATTGATGTGTTAAAGCTGTTTTCCGTCACAGGATTTTACAATATACGCCTATGCTATGCAAGGAGTAAGATGACAGATGGTGAACTTAGAGACAAGGTCAGAAAAATGTAGAATTGATAAGAGTGTTTTGTCCATTAGAATTCGTCCATGAGTGTTTGTCCATTACAATGTGTCCATTAGAGAGTGTCCAGTAGAGTGTGTCCAGTAGAGTGGGCTTACGGGGGAGATGTCTGGTTTCGTGGGTGTTATCGTTTCGGATCTGTGGCTACAAAGCCAGCTCGCACAAGTCGAACTTCATAGTCTCAATTCCATGAGTGTTTTGTTTGTCATATCCACGGCTCTGCATCCACGGCTCTGCATCCACGGCGTTGCATAGTCTCAATTCCATGAATGTTAATTGTGATGCAATTGAGAATTGTGTGATCTCTAGATTTTAGCCCCAGCATGATAAATCTCTTATCTTGATGCTTCTGTAATTCATTTGATTTTGGATCAAGGAATATGATTGATTTATATCTCTGATCGAAATGTCATAGATGTTCGTTGTTTAATACAAAACTAAAGTAAGATACATGGAAACACTTGTACTTAGATCTGTTGTATCATTGTTTCGAGAGTATGGATGAGGAAGGTATGAAATATTTGTAAGTTGTGGAAACCTGAACTCGTAAAATTATGTGTCATTAACATTTATTTGCTTTGTTTTCTTACACACGAGAGAGTGAAACATAAATGGTGAGTGTTTCCGAAACAAAAATTCACAAGTACTAAGCCTCACACCATAGCCCGATCTGAAACTCCAAATCATGTTAGAGAGGTAGAGATAACAAAGAAGTTGAGTACAAAGTTT
>JAHZTW010000001.1:168236620-168325321 GCA_020283515.1 Alliaria petiolata | reverse complement strand
ACAGATTAGTAGTACATGTGGTTGCTTGCGTCTCCATTGAGATTTACTTTCCTATATCCACACACCTGTCCATATTTAGTAACCAACTTACTCACTCTTCATGTATAATTAAAGAAAAGGCCACTCATGTTATAGTCTTGGTGTCGGAGAGTTCATTATTTTCTGCTGGGGGAGTAATTATGCCGTTATGTCTCATCTGCTCTGGTATTGAATGGGCCGGTTTTCCATTTTCAGGGGATTCTTCCATGGTTACTCATTCATCACAGTACTCATGATTCTTAATCATGCTCTCAGGTTAAAGCTACTTTTGAGGCCAGATTATTCTCTTAACTCTAATATAAGTTAGTGAAGTTAACACATTAAAACACTATTCCATTGTTTGTTTTGCAGTGGCATTGCTGTGTCGATGGTGATGAAATATGCAGACAATATTGTAAAGGTATAAGAAATTCGCAAATACATATATCCTCATTCGCCAGCAGATCCCCCCTTGGTAGCCACTTCTGTACACGGACGGGGTTTAACTTTATCAATCTGTACGTAGGTCTATTCAACATCAGTGGCGATGCTTCTCACTGCGGTTGTCTCTGTATTCCTATTCAATTTTCATCTTTCCCTTGCCTTCTTCCTGGGTTCAACGTAAGTTAACCGCATTTGCCTCTGCCAATACAATCATCTCACTTTTTTCACATCAAAAGTTGCCTAACATTAATGGACATAAGAGCTGATGCATTAGTATGTTTGCATTTTGCAGAGTCGTCTCTGTTTCAGTATATTTGCATTCCGCTGGGAAGCTACGATAGTAAAGAAGATCTCTATACTTTAGCTGCCAAAAAAAAAACGTCCGACATTATTCTAGCACAGAGATAAAGCTTTTTAACATTTGCGATTTTGTATTTCCTGTAGAGTAAATTCACATTCGTACTTCTGTATTCATTTTTCTGTGATCGTGATACCTACTATTCGAATTTTGTACGGAACCAAAAACTATCAAGGGCAGTATAAATTTCAAAAATTTTAAGCTTTGAAGCCTCTCTATATAACTTCCTTTCATTAATCCTCCCTTCGGATATTTTTATATACATTAACTGACTGAAAGTGAAGCTATTGTATTGAAAATTGCACGCTTAGAGCAAAAGGCATAACTAAGAAAAGATCCAACCGTGAAGACTCAGAGACCGGCGTACTTGGTTTTTAAATTAATCCTTGTCTTTGCTTCAAAGCCAATACTTTGAGACTTCGTCTTCTCTCCCACTTGTATATAAACCCTATGCCTCTACTCTCTTTCACACCATCTCTTCCTCTTCTTCCTCTTCTCTCAGGGAACAAGCTTTAGCTATGGCTTTTTCTGCACCATCACTTGCCAAAATCTCTCTTTTCGTCGCCATTTCAGCATCAGCCCTCCTCTGTTCTGCTCTTGCCCGAGATTTCTCCATCGTTGGATACACACCAGAGCATTTGACATCCACTGATAAGCTTCTAGAGCTCTTTGAGTCATGGATGTCAGAACACGCCAAGGCTTACCAAAGTGTGGAGGAGAAGGTGCGGAGGTTCGAGGTATTCAGAGAGAACCTGATGCATATTGACCAGACGAACAACGAGATCAACAGTTACTGGCTAGGTTTGAACGAGTTTGCGGATTTGACCCATGAAGAGTTCAAGGGAAGGTATCTAGGACTGGCGAAACAACAATTCTCTAGGAGGAGAGATCCCTCTGCTAACTTCAGGTACAAAGACATCACAGACTTGCCTAAATCCGTCGACTGGAGGAAGAAAGGCGCTGTGACTCCCGTCAAGAACCAGGGTTCATGTGGTAACATTTCTCTCTTTTGTCTTTCTTGATCTCAAGTAGAAAGAACCAGATATTGGAATAGATATCTTTACAAAAAATCTTATAATGTCATTTGCAGGTAGCTGTTGGGCGTTTTCGACAGTTGCAGCTGTTGAGGGTATTCACCAAATCGCAACAGGGAATCTGAGTTCGCTTTCAGAGCAAGAACTCATAGACTGTGACACAACTTTCAACAGTGGTTGCAATGGAGGTCTCATGGACTATGCATTCCAGTACATAATTTCGACAGGTGGTCTCCACAAAGAAGACGATTACCCTTATCTCATGGAGGAAGGAACTTGCCAAGAGCAGAAAGTAAACAAACACTAGACCACAAACACATGAATCAGAATATACTGTGATGCAGCTTATAAACATTGATGATCACTCATGAATCTTTATTTTATAGGAGGATGTAGAGCTTGTGACAATCAGTGGGTACGAAGATGTCCCAGAAAACAATGATGAAAGCCTGGTGAAGGCTTTAGCTCATCAGCCAGTAAGTGTGGCTATTGAGGCTTCAGGAAGAGACTTCCAGTTCTACAAAGGGGTATATAACAGATAACTCTGATATCTAAGCTTTGTGTCTATTTATCTAATCTTGCATTCTTCTCAAAAAGCAGACTCTTGGGGATTTTTTGTTGTTTACAGGGAGTGTTTAATGGGAAGTGTGGAACAGACCTAGACCACGGTGTAGCTGCGGTTGGGTACGGTTCATCAAAAGGATCCGACTATGTAATTGTCAAGAACTCATGGGGACCAAGATGGGGAGAGAAAGGGTATATTAGGATGAAGAGAAACACTGGTAAACCTGAGGGACTCTGCGGAATCAACAAGATGGCTTCATATCCTACCAAGACCAACTGAGAGATATATCTATTTCTTCTGCTGCTGCATCCTACGTTTTTTTTTCCAATGCATTTCTGTTTTACCCGTTTAAAGCACATCATATATTGTATTGATGAATTTGAGATTTTAAAATAATATGGTCAAAGTTCTCTTGCCTCTTTCTTGCTGTGAGTCGTCTAAATGCTCCAACTTCAAGAAACCATAAAGCCAATGACATCTTAATAGGATCATGTTCTCATCTATGAAACTTTCAAATACCATATAAAGACCAACCAGAAAGATTGGTGCTTTTGCGTGTTTTAATAAAGAATGACAAAAGAGTATTCGATTCTTACATCTGAATGCAGAGAGAGTAGGGATTTGGATCTCTAACTTACAAAGCCTAACAGTTTTTAATATAATAAACTGATTGGCTGGTTCAGTGGAAATGTGGTTATGAAATATAATTAACTCTGAACTTCATTGTATTTGATGACACAGTCATAAAGCCGTCCTCCGAGAAACTGTGCTACTTCTGGATGCTTCACCTGCATAACACAAGAATGGACCAGAGAAATGAAGAAGAATCAAGAAACCCATAAGTCTTCTTCCCTTAAACAGGAGAGGGACAAAGTCAATCAATGTAACACTGTCAAGCTACTAAGTTCATTACCATTCCAATCTTGAGGGAATCACACTTGAACTGAGCATAAAGGTTTGTCTCTATTCCACGTCCCTGGCACAGAACAATCTAGGAGTCAGTTTTACAGATAGTTGAAACCTAAGACTAGACGGCATGTCTAGGGATTAATAGGTCTTACCATGCCTTCCAATATGACCAAGTCTGCATCGGTAGAAAGGTAGGCAACCTCCTGCGATACTCTTGCAAGATCAATAACCTGCAACAAGTACAGAAACGGATAATTCTTATTTGTTTGATAATAGCCAATCAATAAACAGGGTTAGGCGATGGTGGAGGTTCATTCTTCTTATGAGAGGTTTGGAGTATCATACAGGCAAGTCATTCCCTGAATTTGCAATCAGAAGATTTGTGGTATCAACACCCATCAATTGTCCATTTTCATCCTTCAGCTGGTAAATTAAGACTCAGTCAGGGTCGGAGTTTTCTTTAATCTGTAATGGAAGAGAATACCAGAATTACTCCATTCAGGACCTTTGACAAGATCTCTGCAAGCTCGGTATAAGTTACATCGTTGATAGATGGAAGCTCATTAGCAGCCAGCACCACCTTCAAAGGGAAGAAGCAAAAGCAGGAACAATTTAGAATATACTTAATAGCGCTATACAAACTCAGGATGATTCTTAGGACATAGAAGCACCTGCATTCCCAGACGTAGCATTTCTCTAGCAAACGGCAAGATACCCAAAATTATGTCTGCACCAGAGTTGTCGATGAATATCACTGCCTGCTCGTAAAAAAAGAAGAGAAAAATAAAACAAATCAGTCTGTCCTGTGATCAAAACTAAGATAAAGCATAAGGCTAAGCAGAAAAAAAACAGAGTGCAGGTAAATGACTGACCTTCTTCCAAGGCTTCTTGACCCATCTAGCTTGAAAGCTGTCCAAGTCATCAATGACCCATGGTCGTGGAACCAAGTTTTGACAACTAGCCAAAAATGACATCCCGTCCTTTGAGAATACCTCGGCAAGCTTCAATATGTGAAAAACAAAACAAGATCCATTCACCAAGATATTCAACAAAAGACAGGTGACGGAAGCAACAGCGCATGAAAGGAAATAGATCATATACCTGTGCAGATCCCAGATCAAAGATGTTTCCGGCGAATATCCCTCTAACCAGATTCTCTATGCGCTTTCCTTCATCTTCAATAGCATCACTCAGACGGACAACTTCAGGAAATAATGTTATAGCCTTAGCATTCTCCTCATCCTAACAAGTTCACCATGATTAGAAAGCGCACAAGAGAAACGTTGCTATGTGAATATATCCTTGTCAGAAACTAATACCTTAACTTTCTTGAATATGTCCCTAAATCCCAATTCTCTGAGTATTAGCTCACGGATTCTACAGAGAAGCTGCGAAAAAACACCAAACACAAATCCATGAACAACAAAGCTCGTTAAAAGCAATTTGGAAAGCATTATTAACTTACAATGCAATCTGGTGGTCCACCATGGCTCTCCGGATCTTTCTTCAAGTCCTCAAGAATCTCCGCATACCTTTTCCAACCGAGAAAATTAAACGCAAAATCGATGCTTTAGGCTAAAACAGTACCTCTTCGCAGCAGACTAATAAAAGAATCCTTCTGAAACTATGAAAAGACATGCAAAGCAAACCAGAGAACACACAAAGATGTACCTTTGGGCAAATTTTTCAGCTCGAACAGGAGCGTCTGGAATGGTTGTATCGCTCTCTGCACGTTGCCTACAACAACAACAAAAAAAAGCATCTTAATAACACAGAAAGTTTTATGTTTTTTTTTATTCGGTAGATCAGCAATTCTCTTGTTTCATATAAAACAACGAGAGTTTCTTCATAATGTTACCAAGCCAAAGCCCCCATGAAAAAAAAAAAACAGAAAGAGCACAACAATCGTCAAACCAATATTGAACAGATAGATCGCAGCTAATGGGCGGGAAAGATTCCTGCGCTTCTAATCATCCAGATCAATTGACGGATAAAATCTAAAATTCGAGCAATTTCTACAGGGCTTTGAACACAAAAATCAAAGCTTGAGCAGACCCATGAACAAAAACAACCTCCATAGCCTAGCAAAGAATAAGGTGAAAGAGAGAGAGAGAGAGAGAGAGAGAGAGAGAGAGAGAGATTGGAACTTGAAAGAAGGGATGGAGTTGGAGAAGAGGTCGATCCAAGAGATCTCAGTGGGAGTAGCCTTTCTGGGATTATCAGAAGGGAAACGATAAGGAATGGTGCAAGCCCTGTAGTTTGATTCTATCGGAACCGGTAGCAGAGGGAACGCCACCATCTCGGAGTCACTCTCCATTTTTTCGTTCCTCGATGCTCACCAACACAAAAGTGGAGTACGTATGTGTGTGTGAGAGCTTTTCAGAATCTTCTTCCCCAAATGAAATCAGCAGATTCCTGCTTCAAGATGCATACACACATACATGTGTGGACGACTCTGGTATGGTTCTGTCCTGCTTTTTTGGTTTCATTTGATTTTTTTTTGTGTGTGGATGGTACATGGTTTCGGTTTGGTTCTCTTACTTTCTTGGTTTATTCAATTTTGAGTTTTCTTAATCAAATCCGGATTTTGATTAGAATTATTCAATCGTTTAGTTCTAACTACATCTAATTTCGTGGTTTAGTGGGTATTTTATTGGCAGTGGAAATAAAATACGATCGATAAGTTTTACAACTTTTATGGAAGATCATAAACTGAGACGACCATAACGTTCCTATTGATAGATGAATTATACAAAAACACAATTCATTAGTGGATATTGATATAGTTAAAGAAGAGATGATTGTCACACTGTTCAAAAGGCCCATCAACCAAATTTTCCGTTCATTATCCTGATTCTTCATTTCTTTGGGCTACATACATATTTAGTTGTTGTTTTTTTTAAACTGCAAAGCCCATTAAGTAGAACAAAAACCAAAACGTGATTTGGCAAGTCGGAGACTAACAACGGTGGAAAAAACGAACATGCACCGTTACAGTTTAGAGTTCAGAAACCGTGTGAACCACATCTGTGCGAGACTGGTCTGGGGGCAATAGAGTAAATAGTCTGAAAAATGAAGGGTGAGTGTTAAGGGACGTGCACGTGTTAATGATGAGACAGGGACCCACACCACCACGCAAGAGAAAGCATCTGCCTCAAAATCAAATAGAGACCGCACATTCTAAATAATAATGGTCGTCGTGAGTTCCACTTAATTCTCATGCGCCTCATTCACGTTAAAGGTTTGAATATAATAATATAATATACTTCAAATTTAAGTTAAAAATATTTTTGGTCGACCACTTCTTTCATTTCAAACGTTGTTGTCTTTTACCTATTCCCAACACAAATATTCTAGTAATTGGTATCAAAATTCGTCCATCCACCTAAAAATATCTGATTTTTAATGGGTCCAAGATATATTTTGTAAATCTAATAATACTACAACATTTTCATCGTTAATTATGATCACGTGTTATGGTTTTATTCGATTTATTGTAAATATATCTAAATTTTCTCATTAGACAAACTCAAAGAGACATGCATAATATTATTATTTTTTATTTATGGATAGTGTATGAGTAAAGTTTACTCAAAGGTCGTCGCGAAGGGTTTGCTTCCAGATTTATTATACGTCTTTGTCTCTCTCATCCAACGATTCTTAATTTCATTTCAAGAAAATGGTTAGGTTTAGACCAAAAAAAGAAAATGGTTAGGTTTCTTTAAACGGCTGCGTTTTTAGGTTTGCTGACGCCAGCAGGTTCAATAGCTGACGCCAGTAGTTTCCATATTTCTTTTCTTTGTTTTCACAAGCCTTTGTTGTTTAATGGAGATTTACCAACTTCTTCATTCCATTCGAATATATTGACAGAACAACCCATTTGCTCATTTCTAAATCCTCGCGCACTTCTTCTTATTGCCTTTTTTTTTTCCGTTGTCTCTCTCGATTTGATCTTCACTTGGTCGACTTTGAGTTTGACTTATTCGAACTTCAATTCTCCGACACAAGTATACATACGCTCATTCCGATCGAATCCGTTCTCTACTCCAAGGTAAGAGGATTGACTCTCCGGTGATTATGCTCCCATCAAATTTACTTCTTCGAGTGGTGTTCATTCAGAGAGAGATTTGGTGATCTAATTATTTCGAAGATTTAATTTTTTCTTGGTTATTTGTCATATGCATGGTTTCGTTCAAAAAGGCCGTAGATTTCGGAATTAGGATTCTGGGAATTGCAGAAAAACAAGCTGTAGATTTTTTAGAGTTTTAAGTTTGACTTGGAAACTGTCTCTTCTTAACTCCTTATCTCACAGGTTGATTCCGCGCCGCCGGCTCCGTTCTCTGCAGCCACCGATCTTATATTCTGCGCCGCCGGATGCATTCTCTGTTTTGGTGTCGAGGAACCATTGGTATAGAGTTCTCTTGGAGAATATGAGTCTGGGTTTCTTCAAAATCGATGATCCTTTGGATTTTTATGGGTCAACGACCTCGGTCTCTTGGTCGTCATATCTAATTGAATTGGGTTTTCTTCAAAACTAAAAACCGCCTTTGAAGAATAGGAGAAAGGCTCTTCCTTTGTCTGATTTGGTCAACGATGGAGTCAACAAAGGTTTGCATGAACGCACAGTGTGGAGCGGCTTCGACCTCCGGCGACTGGAAGAGAGGCTGGCCGATGCGATCCGGCGAGTTGGTCTCTCTCTGCGACAAGTGTGGGTAAGCGCGAATTCACTCTCTCAATTACACAAAAGGAGATATGATGCTTTGAGAGGAATCCATATTTTTCATCTAATTTTTTTTTGTGAAATGTTTGTTGAGGTCCGCATACGAGCAATCCATTTTCTGCCAAGTGTTCCACGCCGAGGAATCTGGTTGGAGAGAGTGTAATTCATGTGACAAGGTGAAAGAGAATCCATGGCTTACATGTGTGTTTTGCCCTCAACATATCTCGACTGTTTTTTCTTCTCTTTTCTTAATACGTGTGTGTTTGTTTGTGTTTTTTTTCCTCAGCGTCTTCACTGTGGATGCATTGCTTCCAGATTCATGATGGAGCTTCTAGATAATGGCGGTGTTACCTGTATAAGCTGTGCCAAGAAATCCGGACTATTTGCTGTAAGCCTTCCTTTGATCAAACTTCTTGTTAAGGATGCTTCCTTTGGTCTTGGATTCTCTTTTTCACTATACTTGTGCAATCTCTCTTACAGATAAATGTCAGCCACGAGGCCAATGGTAGAGACTTCCCTTCATTTGCTTCACCGGAGCATGTAGGCAGTGTTCTTGAGAGGACAAATCTCAAGCACTTGCTTCACTTTCAAAGAATCTGCCCCACTCAGTCTTTTCTCCAGATGAAACAGGAAGAGTCTCTGTTTCCTGCCAGACTAGATGCCCTTAGACACAAACCCGAGAAGAAAGAACTGCACGAGCTGTCCGGGCAGCCAAACTTGAGCATCTCACTTGGATCCACGCTTATGACAAGCCCGTTTCATGATGCTGTTGTTGATGACAGAAGTAAGACTACTGCTCAGATTTTCCAACTGGCCCCTCGGCCCAGGCAACTGCTTCAGAAACCTGCGAGTTCAGCTCCCACTGCTGCTGGCATGGAGCCTAATGGGAGCCTGGTGTCACAGATTCATGTGGCTCGCCCTCCTCCGGAAGGTCGCGGGAAGACCCAGTTGCTTCCCCGTTACTGGCCTAGGATTACTGACCAGGAGCTGCAGCAATTATCTGGACAGTATCCTCATCTGTATGTTTCATAAATACACCGTCTTTCTGTTTTTTTAACTCTTACGTTTATGCACTATTGTGATATGCTAAGGAGTCCTTTAACTTTTATTCTCAAAGCTCAAACTCCAAAATTATACCACTCTTTGAAAAAGTTCTGAGTGCAAGCGATGCGGGTCGTATAGGTCGACTGGTTCTTCCAAAAGCCTGTGCAGAGGTAACTTGTTTATCTCTACGCTTATTTGATATTCCCAAACTTGTATCAGCTATAACCTTTTGTGGTGGTATGTAGGCATATTTCCCTCCTATCTCTCAACCCGAGGGCCTCCCGTTGAAGATACTAGACATAAAAGGGAAAGAATGGGTGTTCCAGTTCAGGTTTTGGCCTAATAATAACAGCAGGATGTACGTTTTGGAGGGTGTGACTCCTTGCATACAGTCCATGCAGTTGCAAGCTGGTGATACTGGTACTTTTCAAACCCTTTTGTTTCGTTTGATACGCTCATATCGTGTTGATGGAGCCCTGGTATGATTAAATCAAACATTGGCATTTAAGCGTCTCATTCATGTGTTGTGTTCGATGAGGACAGTGAAATACACATTCCTAAGAAGAGATGAACGATACTCTTTTTTTTATATTAGGTCTGATGTCTTGGAATTTTCCATGTTCTTTGCAGTAACATTCAGCCGCACGGAACCTGAAGGAAAACTTGTAATGGGATACCGTAAAGCGACAAACTCTACAGCAGCACAGGTAAAAAGCATAACGAGCAGCAGATAGTTGTCTCTTTAGGCATAAGAAACTGCCCCTCGTGAAGTGAAGTATTGAATTAAAAGATTCCTTTCTCTTTCTGGTGCTCTCATAATTATGCTTTTAGTAAAAGATTTTGCTGTGGTTTCTTCAGATGTTCAAGGGAAGCAGTGAACCCAATCTGAACATGTTTTCCAACAACTTGAGTCCTGGATGTGGTGACATCAACTGGTCTAAACTTGAGAAGTCTGAGGACATGGCAAAGGATAACTTATTGATTCAGCCGTCCCTAATTTCTGCTAGGAAACGTGTTCGGAACATTGGCACTAAGAGCAAGCGACTGCTCATTGACAGCGTAGATGTTCTAGAACTTAGACTAACTTGGGAGGAGGCACATGAGCTGCTGCGGCCGCCCCAATCCGTCAAACCGAGCATCTGTACGGTGGAAGATTACGATTTTGAAGAATATGATGTGAGTTGCTGTTTACCTGTTTACATCTCAAAAGCAGCTGGACCTTAATTTACACTGTATTTTCTGAAATCATGTACTTGCAGGAACCACCCGTTTTCGGGAAGAGGACCGTTTTTGTGTCACGTCAAACAGGGTGAGGCCTCATGTACTATGTAATGATAGGATCAGAAGAGTTAGGCACGCTTGGAATGATATCAAAGAATTGAAGTAACGGACATTTGATTATTTGGTTCTGATATGCGATCCTTGAATTCTCAGGGAACAAGAGCAATGGGCTCAATGTGATGCTTGTGGGAAATGGCGACGGCTGCCTGTGGATACTCTTCTTCCACCAAAGTGGCTGTGCTCTGATAATCTCTTGGATCCTAGCAGGTAAACGAGATTGAAATGCTCATGTGCTTAACATAGACTAGTTACCACAGAACATTGCACATTTTTTCTTTCAGAAACAACTGATACAATCTATTTCGACTACACTATACACTTATGTTGATTTCTGACTTCTCACTGAGACCGGCCACATGAATAGTTTGAGTTGTTGTTTGTGTCGTCAGGTCTTCATGTTCTGCACCTGATGAACTCTCCCCAAGAGAACAGGATACGCTTATCCGGCTGAACAAAGGTATGATCCTCGACTAGTATCGGTCCTGTTTCATTAGAAACTTCTTTACATAGAAACACTAAAGTTTCGTTTGCACAGAGTTCAAAAGGAGGAGACTGGCATCGTCAAACGAAAAGTTAAACCAGGAGCAGGAGGGATCTGCTTTGGATACTTTAGCAAATGCTGCCATCACCACGACAGGTGGACAAGGGGATACCGCGGTTGCGGCCACGACCAAGCACCCAAGACACCGGGCAGGGTGTTCGTGCATCGTCTGCAGCCAGCCGCCGAGTGGGAAAGGCAAACACAAGCCGTCATGCACTTGCACTGTGTGCGAGGCGGTGAAGAGGCGGTTCAAGACGCTGATGATGCGGAAGAGGAACAGGGGTGAGGCAGGGCAGGCAAGCCAGCAGGCGCAGTCAGAGTGCAGAGACGAGACAGAAGTGGAGAGCATTCCGGCGGTTGAACCAGCGGCAGGGGGAAACATTGACTTAAACACAGACCCGGGGGCTTCCCGAGTCAGCATGATGAGCCTTCTCCAAGCTGCAACCTTTCCTCTGGAAGCATATCTGAAACAAAAGGCTATTCCCAATACAGCAGCAGCAGCAGCAACAGAACAACAAAGCAGTGATATGGTAAGCACAGAGCATGGTTCTTCCTCAGCCGCGCAAGAACATGAGAGGGACACAAGCGGAGCTCCTGAGCCCCTGAGCTAACCCTAACCCACTTTTGGAATCCTCCATGAGTATATTTATTCTTCAGAGGTATGTTGTTTATAATTGTATACAACCTTCTTCGGTTTCGTCCCAAATTGGTGGAGTGGTTACGACCATTCTGCCAATTGTCGATCGAAGAAATGAGTTTAGTTTCCTTTTTTTTTTGTTTTTTGTTCGATGGTTTGGTTTTGGTGTGTGGTGAGCGGTTGAGAGAGACAAAGCGATAGGAATCTTGATGAGGTTTTGGAAATACATAGGACAACCAACATAATCCTTGACGATTGTAACATGTGTATATATGGCTCAAGAATGAAAACAAACAATGCTTCTAGATCCTTTATATAATAGATACCAAAACCAAAGGTGTCACAAAAGCTTTTCATGACCTCTTTACTGCGACAACACTTGCCTTTATTAATTCATCCCAATAAACGTTACATCTTCCTTTCATCAGCATTTGGTTGATCAAATCAAACAAATGTAGAATTGACGAGGTGTTGCGATTAGATAAGTAATGTCCTTAACATTGTATATAATACGATTTATTAATCAAAAGAGAATGAATATTGCAAGATATATTCTATGCAAAGAGGGAAAAGTCTTTGTGTTTGGGTTTTGGACATAAGTTTGTTTGGATTAAACCCACAATAATAATCTATGGGCGCCTATGGTTTGGTATTTGGTAAAGAACCAATATAATCATTTGACTTGTACTTATACAAAAGTAGGATTAATTTTGTTCGTAGTGGATTTTGATTGATAAGTGAAAACCGAATTTGCGCGTCACGTTTACGCTCTCTCCCTCTTCAATAGAGTAAATAGTCTGAAATATCAAATATGCGCGTGACTTTTACGCGGTCTCATTCTCTGCGGACTGCCCCTTCGTACTCGCTGTTGGTGGCTCAGAGGGGAAGCTTAACGTGAGTAGGGATTTTGATGATACAAGAATTGAAAAAGATTGTTTTTTTTTCTACGAAACTAACGTATATACATGTTCATCCTTGTGCAGGTGTGGGATACACTATCGGACACTGGTGTGTCCCGAAGATATGGGAGCAACAGACCATGACACACCCGGGAAGATACACTTGTTTCTTGAAGCTGAGGCCCCACATTATATGATTATTAACTCGTGCTTTTGAACTAGAAAACCCATTAAACAATACATTAGTTACATATATTGATATGCATCATGCATGTTGTCAATTCTTTTTTCTTTCTTTTTTTGGGATAAAGATGCATGTTGTCTTCGAGAGAAAGGGCCCATACTTAAAATACTTAATTCTCGAGTTGACGAAGGCAGGAAGGGAAAACAAACCACGTACGTTCGCCAAATCATTAATTCATCCCAAGATTTACTAGTTGGGATGATCGATACAAGGTAAAACGTTACATCTTCCTTCCATCAGCATGCTTGCTTTGAAAACATCAACCAACGAAATATCAATATATATATATATATATATATATATATTATGTGATGTCCTTACGGTTTCACGTTGTATATATCACAAAGAGAATATTGCAAGACAATCAATGTCTTATCATTATATTCTATGTAAAGAGGGGGAAAAGTCTTTGTATTTGGCCTTTGGACTAAAAAGTTTGTTTGGAATAAACCCACAATAATCTATGGCCTATGGTTTGGTAAGAAACCAAAATAATCATTTGACTAGTGCTTATTCAAACCGCATTAATTTATGTCCGCAGTGGATTTTGATTGATATAAACCGCATTCCGGATACATTTTTTCTTTTCCTCTTTGGTCCGAAATCAACCTTTAATAATCCATAAGTACATAAATCATCTTTCCTCATAAATACAATATCACATGGTCGGAAAATAATCACCTACAACTCAGTATAATTGAATCAATCTAACCAGTTTTAACCAATATCGTTTATTCGAAGGAGATCATAATCACTAGCTTCTACTGTTACGTGCAATTGGTTTATGTTTCGAGACTACTACGGTTACGTTTCATCAAAGTCAACTAATCGATACCCTTAACATACATTTATATATCGTATTATTAATTAATAATTGAAACATTTGATTAGATCATAGATGCCATTGGGACGTGGGAGACGAGTGGGTAACAAAGACAAAGAGAATCACACGCGTTTGGCGCGTGACCTTCACGCTCTCTCCCTCTTCAGCAGGAAGCCTTTTACCGATTCAGCAAACCGGGAAGGTATATAAATGCGTCACTTCGCGAAATTGAAACGTACGATCAAAGCTTTCTCTCTCTCTCTCTCTTCCTCCTTCCTGAGTTTGAAATTTGAGATATTCCAAAATGGACTAAATCAAAATTCACGGGATGTCGACGTCACACACTCTCGGCGGCGCCACCCGCTGTGGCCGGGTGATAGGTCCGTCGTTGGACAAGATCATTAAGAACGCGGCGTGGCGTAAGCACACGTACCTCGTCTCCTCCTGCAAATCCGTTCTCGACAAGCTCGAATCTCTCCCCGACGACTTTCACGATCCTTCCTCCACCGTCTCCGGCCTCGCCGTAGCGGACGCAGACTCCGTTCTCCAGCCTTTCCTCTTCTCCCTCGACACCGCCTATTCCAAGGTCGTCGAGCCTGCTCTCGATTGCGCCTTCAAGCTCTTCTCTCTCTCGATCATCCGCGGCGAGATCCAGTCCTCCCGGCAAGACTCCGTCCTCTTCAAGCTCGTCAATGCCGTCTCCAAGGTCGGTGCTGTGGCCGAGGAGCCGATCCAACTCGCGGTTCTCCGGGTTCTCCTCGCCGCCGTCAGATCTCCGTGCGTTCTGATCCGCGGAGACTGCTTGCTGCACGTCGTCAAGACCTGTTACAACATCTACCTCGGAGGACTAAGCGGCACGACGCAGATCTGCGCGAAATCGGTGTTGGCCCAGATGATGCTCGTGATCTTCACCCGATCCGAGGAGGACTCGCTCGACGTCTCCGTCAAGACGATATACGTGAACGAGCTGTTAACCTTCACGGACAAGAGCGTCAACGAAGGCAGCTCTGTTTATTTCTGTCAGGGGTTTGTGAACGAGGTGATGGCCGCGGGACAAGGAAGCCCTCTTCCTCCTCCCGATGTGATTCAGATCCTGCTTCAAAACCCGGAGACCGAGACGGTTATGACTCCGGATTCACCGTCGTTTCGAGGCTACGGGGAAGCTGATTCCGAAGGGGGTGATATGAGTAAGATGAGACGGGACGCTTTCCTTCTGTTTAAGAACCTCTGTAAATTGTCTATGAGGTTTTCATCTCAGGAGAACAATGATGATCAGATCATGGTGAGGGGTAAGACTTTGTCTTTGGAGTTGCTTAAGGTCATTATTGACAATGGAGGTCCTGTTTGGCGCTCTAATGACAGGCAAGTGACTTTTGTATAAGTCATTTTTTTCATAACACTATATGTGTGATTCTTTAATTTTGTTTTCCACCGAATGCAGCTTCGTCAATGCCGTTAAGCAATACCTGTGCCTATCACTACTGAAGAACAGCGCGGTGTCGATCATGTCGATATTCCAATTGCAATGTGCAATCTTCATGAGCTTGTTATCAAAGCTTAGATCAGTCTTGAAAGCGGAAATCGGCATTTTCTTCCCCATGATCATCCTCCGTGTGCTCGAGAATGTTCTCCAGCCTAGTTTCCTGCAGAAGATGACTGTCCTCAACTTGCTGGATAAAATGTCGCAGGATCCCCAGTTGATTGTGGATATCTTTGTCAACTATGACTGCGATGTGGATTCCTCAAACATACTAGAAAGGTATTAGATTAGTCTTGTCAACGGTCTTCTGAAAACTGCTCTTAAAATTCCATCAGGTAATTTCAGGATTGTCAACGGTCTTCTGAAAACTGCTCTGGGACCACCGACCGGTTCATCAACAACGCTGTCTCCAGCACAGGATAGTACATTCAGGAATGAGTCCGTCAAGTGTTTGGTTAACGTTGTCAAGGCAATGGGGAATTGGATGGACCAGCAGCTGAAAGTGAATGAGACGGTTTGGCCTAAGGGCTCGCAGATATACGCTTCCATGGACAGTAACGCAGGCCAGACTGGTGAAGAAGAAACTATATCTGACTGCGAGTCACAGCCAGATACTACTAATCCCGAAGCTTATGATGCTTCTATGCTTGAGCAACGAAGGGCTTACAAAATTGAACTGCAGGTCTAGTATTTACAAGTCCTTTGAGCAAATAATAACTTTTTAATTTATATATGAGTTTGCTTCACTGACAAATAATCCTGGTGGTTTGCAGAAGGGAATCTCTCTGTTTAATAGGAAGCCTTCGAAAGGTATCGAATTTCTCATAAGCAGCAAGAAAATAGGCAATTCCCCTGAGGAAGTGGCTTCATTACTGATGAAGACGGCCGGGCTGAATGGAACCGTGATTGGTGATTATCTTGGTGAAAGAGAAGAGCTTCCACTCAAAGTTATGCATGCATATGTGGACTCGTTTAATTTCGAAAGGAAAGATTTTGTCGAAGCAATAAGGTTCTTCCTACGTGGCTTTAGGCTACCAGGTGAAGCACAGAAAATCGACCGAATCATGGAGAAGTTTGCCGAACACTACTGGAAATGCAACCCGGATTCTTTCACGAGCGCAGACACTGCTTACGTTCTGGCATACTCTGTCATAATGCTCAACACAGATGCACACAACAACATGGTTAAGGATAAGGTACGCTTCCTTTCTTCTGATATTTTATCAAGTAGAACAAAAATTCTTGCCTTGAAACTCATGTATGATGATGCCATATGAAGTGCAACGTGTGGTCATTTGGGTTCTGTTAACTAGCAGCTTCTGGATGATGATATAAGATGGGAAAGTTTCAGTTCCTCTGTTTCTGATGGTTCAAACCGTTCTGATGCCTTGTACAAATTCAATGGTTGTTTAGATGACGAAAGCTGACTTTGTCCGAAACAATCGGGGAATAGACGATGGCAAGGACTTACCAGAAGAGTATCTAGGCTCTCTATATGATCGAGTTGTAAAAGACGAAATCAAGATGAACTCCGATACTCTAGCCCCGCAAAGCAAACAGGTGAATGGCTTCAATAAACTACTGGGCTTAGACAGCATCCTCAATCTGGTTTCTTGGATGCAACCAGATGAGAAACCGCATGGTGCCAACGGGCTTCTTATAAAGGATATCCAGGAACAGTTCCAAGCTAAGCCAGGAAAATCAGAGTAAGCACTATTGTGATATACCAGCGTTATTCTCTGTTTCTTGTTTTGTAATCTTCTTCCGTGCTACGATTCAGAAATCTTATCTTCTGGTGTTAATATCAGTATGTTTGTTCTGGTTGGTCCGCAGGTCAGTGTATCATACTGTTACAGATGTCTCCATCTTGAGGTTCATACTCGAGGTCTCTTGGGGACCGATGCTTGCGGCATTCAGTGTCACTCTTGACCAGGGTGATGATAGACTAGCCACTTCTCTGTGCTTACAAGGCTTCCGATACGCGGTGCACGTCACTGCAGTTATGGGAATGCAAACTCAGAGAGATGCTTTTGTCACTTCCATGGCAAAGTTCACTAATCTTCATTGTGCTGCAGATATGAAGCAGAAAAATGTTGATGCTGTAAAGGTAAGTCACCTTTTTCTGTGTATCTTAGCCTAAACTAATTTGTGTTTTATATCTCAGCAACTTAACAATCCGTTCCCATTGTATGCAGGCTACAATAACAATAGCCATAGAAGACGGTAACCACCTACAAGGATCTTGGGAGCATATTTTAACTTGCCTTTCCCGTATTGAACATCTGCAACTCCTGGGAGAAGTATCACCTGCAGATACACGTTACAACACTACAACAAAAGCTGAGGTAGATGAAAAGAAAGCTCTGGGTTTCCCGCATCTAAAGAAACGTGGAGCTCTTAAGAATCCATCTGTGATGGCTGTTGTCAGGGGAGGTTCTTATGATAGTACTTCGCTTGTGAAAAGCGTTCCCAAACTAGTTACTCCGGAGCAGATCAAGAGTTTCATTGCCAATTTGAACCTACTGGATCAAATAGGCAACTTTGAGTTGAACCATGTCTATGCTAATAGCCAAAGGTTGAACAGTGAAGCTATAGTTGCCTTTGTTAAAGCGCTCTGCAAAGTATCCATGTCAGAACTTCAGTCACCAGCAGATCCTCGAGTCTTCAGCCTCACAAAACTAGTCGAGACAGCGTAAGTTCTCTCATTCTGTGATCTTTTTTACTAATTTCACTTGCTTCCCTACTCTCTGATCAAATTAACTGTGGTTGATGCAAAGATTCGTTTCACTGTGACAGGCATTATAACATGAACCGAATCCGACTAGTTTGGTCCCGCATATGGAACGTCCTCTCTGATTTCTTCGTGTCAGTTGGTTTGTCAGAGAATCTCTCTGTTGCAATATTTGTCATGGACTCCCTTCGTCAGCTTTCCATGAAGTTCTTGGAGCGTGAGGAGCTAGCAAACTACCATTTCCAGCATGAATTTCTTCGACCATTCGCCGTTGTCATGCAGAAAAGCAGTTCCGCGGAGATAAGAGAGCTAATAGTCCGATGTGTTTCTCAAATGGTTCTCAGTCGAGTTAGTAATGTGAAATCCGGTTGGAAAAGTGTCTTCACGGTGAGTAACACATTTCTCAATCCAAATACTCTTCTTTGCATGTCTTCTAGTTTCTACTGGTCTATTTACAAAACCATGATTTTGTTGGTTGGTTTTAGGTTTTTACAACTGCAGCGACTGACGAGAGGAAGAACATTGTGCTGTTAGCTTTTGAGACAATAGAGAAAATCGTGCGGGATCATTTTCATTGCATAACCGAGACAGAGATATCGGTATATGCCGACTGCATCAGATGCCTCATCACCTTCACGAACAGCAAGTTTGAAGGCGACATTGGTTTCAACACCATAGAATTTCTTCGTTTCTGCGCTTTGAAGCTTGCAGAAGGAGGACTTGTCTGGAACGAAAAACTCAAGAACAATAATATATCAGCCTTAAAGGAAGATTCATCTGATACACAGAGTTTTACTGACCTGGATGAACAAGTGTCCTATTGGGTCCCTCTGCTTTCAGGTTGGAATCAAATCTGGCTTCTATGCTTTTATCAGTTACTACACACTTGCTAAGTTGCATCCTCTGATTTTACTAATTCATTTGATATATATACGTTCAGGTTTATCTAAGCAAGCATCAGATCCGAGACCAGCAATTCGAAAGCGTTCCATAGAAGTACTCTTCAACATTCTGAAGGATCATGGTCATCTATTTACAAGACCCTTTTGGGCCGGAATCTTTAGCTCTATCATTCTCCCGGTTTTCAACAACATACGTAGTAAAACCGATATGCTCTTCGAAGAAAGAGTTGATTCGCCATCCTCAGATTCTCTGGACACCGAAGAAACTACATGGGACTCTGAGACATCAACATTTGCATTGCAGCTTCTCGTCGATCTACTCGTCAACTTTTTCAGCTCCGTGAGGACTCAGCTTTCAAGCGTTGTGTCAATCCTCATAGGGTTCATAAAGAGTCCTGTTCAAGGCTCTACAGGCTCTGGAATCTCTGTCTTGCTTCGTATGGCTGATGGATTGGCTCCTAGCGCCTCAAAAGATGAATGGAGAGAGATTTTCTTGGCTCTCAAGGAAGCAGCCTCGCTAACATTCGCAGGTTTCATGAAAGTCTTGAGAGCCATGGATGATATCGAAGATGTTGAAACAGTTTCTGGTCAAAGCGTAAACAAAGATGATCTCGATGATGATAATCTTCACATCATGTTTTACGTTGTCTCCAGAACAAAGAAACACATTGATGTCCTGTCTCAAATCGTCGAGGTCCTCTCTCTCTCTCTCTTTCTACCTCCTCCTACTAAGCCAATTGCTCTGTTTTTGACTTATCTGTTTCGTTTTCAGGTTGTGAGTGATTTATACAGAAAAAACCATTTCTCATTGTCCGCAACACACGTGGATATCCTCGCTGACATTCTCTCGTGCATTGCGTCTCACGCGCAGCAACTAAACACAGACAGAGTCCTTCGCAGGAAATTCAAGAGAGCATGCTCAGTCCAAAACCTAACAGAGCCTCAACTTCTAAACTTCGAGAATGAGTCTAACAAATCCTACTTGATGTTCCTCCAAGACATGGTCACTTGCAATCCAAACGTCTCCAAAGAACTCGATCTCGAGTCTCGTCTAGTCACTGAATGTGCAAAGGTCGTGAAGGTTTACCTTAAATGCACAGGTCAACAACAACAACAACAACAAACAAAACCGATCCATTGGATTCTTCCGATGGAATCAGATCGGATAGAAGAAGCAACGGCTAGAACTTCACTGCTTGTTTCGTCACTTGAAGCCTTATGCTCACTAGAAGCAGAGTCTCTGAAAAAACACGTGTCGAGCTTCTTCCCTTTGTTGGTGGATCTTGTCAGGACTGAGCATTGCTCTCCACAGGTTCCGTACGTCCTAAGCAATGTTTTGAAATCGTGCGTTGGCCCTATTTTGGCTTAGTCGCTTGCGGTTTAAGTTATTATTCCCTCTGATTCTGGGTGTTTTCTTTCGTCCACGTTTCTTTTTTTGGGGTTTTTACTGTCTACCCGAATAAATTTTGGCCATATATGTTTTATATTATTTTCTTGAAATTAAGTTTTAACTTGGATGATTATTTAAGAAAGCTAACATGTAAAAGGCGAAAATTATCAAACAAACAAAAAATAAGAAAAGAAATGGGCGAGAATTTTGGAATTAAATTTTCAAATTATAATCTACACGCTTTAATTTGTAGAGAAAAAGAAATTTCAAAATCTTCTCTATCAATCGTTTTTCCCAAGTTTCCTAATATGCTTTCTTTTTATGCAATACCGGATTTCCTTGATACTATTTACTATTTAGGACGTTCATATCAATAGAGCCAATGTCACTGATTGATTACTCACATTTTCGAGTACCACATTTTGAAAATTTATATCGTCATGGGTAATATTTTGCTAAGAATTTGTATAACTACTACTGTTATATATTTATATCTCAATATTTTATGTACTGGCACATATAAAACTTTTGAAAAATAATAATAATTAAACCTAAAAGGTCTATATTGGTTTTTTGACGTTAATTGAAGAGGATAAACAAAATGGTGATATGATTTATTTCTAACGTTATTGATTACAACTCAATATTTGATTCAAGTCATACACAAGTGCACACCTAAACAAAGACATGACAAACTTAAGTATAAAGCAACGAATCAACAATAAGTTAATATTGGAAAAAAAAACAAACAAAAAAACTATAAAAGTCAATAATTTTCACCTCTGTTTCACTCTGTATAACTCAAGAAATAGGAAAAAAAAAAAAGTCAATAAGGCATTAAAGAGTTAAGAGAGAGCTATATTGACGAGCGCGACGTGGTGTTTGAACGAAGAGGAGATTATCTCTTCAAAAAAGTCCATTGGATACAGGCTCGTGTATCAAACACTGTATGATGAAGAAAAGCATGCCTAAGTTTAATGATCATCAACTTTGCTTCAAGACGTGTCATTATTATTGTACTAAACCTCGTGAATATATCATATCTACGCATATCGATTCTGGTTTTCTTGATATTATTTCTCCTTCTTGCGGACAATCTTGCTGATTTTTAATTAATTCAAGTTATGACTATTGTGTATTTGTAACCTGGCATAATTTTTTTATTTTTTTATGTTACTTCATTATGTGACATTGTAAGACTTAGTATCTCTGTTGAGATTTGCCACTGTATTACAATTTAACTTATAATGAAATGATATGATATTTTTTTGCATCTACTGTTTCACGACTGTATATGGAAAGATATGATATACAAAAATATCCATTTTTCGTTTTTTTTATTGAGCTGTTGAGTTTCGTTGCTCTACAATGTAATTTTCTTAAAAAAATGTTAAACCAAAATTTGAATTTTTTGCTGCATCAATTTAATGTATTGGCAAGTATATGCATAAAAATTTCAGCTTCCTTTCTTTGTAACACAAAACAGATCACCTCTAAAGTTTTAACAGTCTTTTAATATTTAACCATTTTAAAAAAGAAAAGATATAAAGTGAGCCCTTCTCTTGAGTGGCTCGAGAAATTTAAAAGATTTAATTAAATCAAGAAAAAGGAAGAAAGCAAAATGCTCATCATGTGAAATCCACCACTCTTTTCACAATAACAGCCAATGGTGAAACCCCATTGTCTTCTTCTACTCATGATACAAGTACATTTTTTTATTTGAGCTTTCCTCGTCCGATCACTTCATCACCACTCAAAAAGAAAAAAAAAAAACAAAAAAACAATCCATATGAGTTTATGTAGAAATATAGACGTTGTTTTACATAGCACCCAAAAGTTTTTCATGATAAAACGACCAAGAAGCTGATTGAACTCTGTAAAGCAAAAGAATCAAATATAAGTGTTCTCCATTTAACGTGCCGAAGTTTCTACGAAACCAAAATTTCTTCAACCATTCAATATTGATAGATCAGGTACAAACAATACTTGGTCCATGCATGTGGAGTGGACAAATAAGTGTAAATGTGTAATCGTTGGTTACATGTATCTATTAAAAGAAAGGTTAATGTATTATTATATATCTGTTAACATTACTAGCATGTGAACTATAAGAACTAGAAATAGAAAAGGACTTGATTTACACCAACGTGTATAACGTATATATATATATATATATATCTTTACCCAACCACTACACTGATACTTTTACACTGTTGCTGATTTAAATGGAGATAATATATAAACATTCAAATATTTTGAATCGTTTTGTTGGTCCATTTTCATTAAGAATGTTTTTTTTTTATTTACTTCAAGAATGTATTATCTACTTCTTTAAAATCAATAATCATAATATATCTAGCTAACACAAAGCTCAGTTGGTTCAACAATATACTTATTTGGAGATATGTTGAATCATTGCTTCAAATTTTAGTTTTACGCGAGAAAAACCAATTTATATGTATGTTCTGGTATTTAAATTTTAATACGAAAAGATTATGGATCATCAAATCTGAGCCTATTTAATTACCATATTTTTCCCCTTTCAAATAATTGGATTCTGTCATGTTCAAGCATATGATATATAACTTAGACTACATAATAAAATGGTTGGAACCTATAAAGTATCTAAAAGCTGGGATCCAAAATCTTGTAATTAAAATGTAATTAGAGTTGAAATAAAAAAAAAGGACGATTAGTCCGTTTATATGTTGTTACCGACAATAACACTAACAGAAAGTTAGGTCGGCTATCGACATATTGTCCTCGGAATAAAACAGCATAACTTGACTTTGGAATAACAATCTACCATCGCATTTCTTTCGGACTTTAGAGAAAAAAAAAATCTACCATCATCATATCACCATTCACCAAACCATGCCTTCACCGTCACAAAAGGTCTCTTCTTTAAATTTCTCTTTGTTTGTTTTTGTTTTCTTTCTTCTTTGCCATCAGCTTTATCTTGGAAAATGATCAACACAATTTCTTTCTCTCCATCTCTGTAATTTCCTTCCTCAGATTCCTTCTTTTGTCTCCCTTAGAATCCATCAATCCCTTCTTCAGTCGTCAACATCTAGTTTTTTTCGCTTTCCTCGAGGAAAAGTCACTACACCAACCCCTCTTCTATAGTACTAGTATATATTAAAGGGATTCCTGTTTTTTTCAACACAAATATACTCTATAAATATATATATTTATTTAGAAGAGAGCCGTGTTTCAATAGTGTTTTGATGCTCTTGCTTTACTCCTTTCTCTCCTTTGTTTCATTCTATTACTTCACATGAAGATCTAGATCTGGGTCCAGACAAATTTCACCGACCCTCTTTCACGTATGTAGACCCTCTCTTTTTCTATCTCTCACTGCTCAGTAGGGTTTTGTTCTCTCTTGTCGTCTTCTTGTTTTGTCCGTAACATTAATGTAACTTTTAATCAAATTCATGCAGTCTCTGAAAAACTCTCAGTGACAAACCACTTCATCACTAAGTTTTCTGTCGAGACTGTTGCCTTTGTCTCTCTCTCTCTAAACAAAAAATTCCAAAAACCAACCCTTACAGTCTTCTTGTTCTTGTTATCAATGTCTGGTTATATGCACCCTCTTCTAGGGCAAGAACTGCATCTACAGAGACCTGAAGATTCCAGAACCCCGCCTGATCATAATAACATGGAACTCAACAGATCTGAAGCTGACGAAGCAAAGGCCGACACAACTCCCACCGGCGGAGCAAACAGCTCAGCCACCNTATCTCTCACTGTTCAGTAGGGTTTTGTTCTCTCTTGTCGTCTTCTTGTTTTGTCCGTAACATTAATGTAACTTTTAATCAAATTCATGCAGTCTCTGAAAAACTCTCAGTGACAAACCACTTCATCACTAAGTTTTCTGTCGAGACTGTTGCCTTTGTCTCTCTCTCTCTAAACAAAAAATTCCAAAAACCAACCCTTACAGTCTTCTTGTTCTTGTTATCAATGTCTGGTTATATGCACCCTCTTCTAGGGCAAGAACTGCATCTACAGAGACCTGAAGATTCCAGAACCCCGCCTGATCATAATAACATGGAACTCAACAGATCTGAAGCAGACGAAGCAAAGGCCGACACAACTCCCACCGGCGGAGCAAACAGCTCAGCCACCGCCTCTGGCTCTTCCTCCGGACGCCGTCCACGTGGCCGTCCTGCGGGTTCCAAAAACAAACCCAAACCTCCGACGATTATAACCAGAGATAGTCCTAACGTCCTTAGATCCCAAGTTCTTGAAGTAAACTCCGGCTCCGACATATCCGAGGCTATCTCCACCTACGCGACTCGCCGCGGCTGCGGCGTTTGAGTTATAAGCGGTACCGGTGCGGTGACTAATGTCACCATACGACAACCGGAGGCTCCGACAGGTGGAGGTGTGATTACACTGCATGGTCGGTTTGAGATTTTGTCTTTAACCGGGACGGCACTTCCACCGCCTGCGCCTCCGGGAGCAGGAGGTTTGACGGTGTATCTAGCCGGAGGTCAAGGGCAGGTTGTGGGAGGGAATGTGGCTGGTTCGTTGATTGCCTCGGGTCCGGTAGTGTTGATGGCTGCGTCTTTTGCAAACGCAGTCTATGATAGGTTACCGATCCAGGAGGAAGAAACTCCGCCGGCGAGAACCACGGGAGTGCAGCAGCCGCAGCCGCAGCCGGCTGCATCTCAGTCGTCGGAGGTTACAGGGAGTGGGGCGCAGGTGTGTGAGTCAACCCTCGGAGGTAGAAACGGAGGAGGAGGAGTTGCTTTTTATAATCTTGGAATGAATATGAACAATTTTCAATTCTCCGGCGGAGATATTTTCGGAATGAGCGGTGGCGGCAGTGGAGGAGGAGGAGGAGATGGTGGAGTTACTAGACCCGCGTTTTAGCGTTGTGGTGACACTTTTTTGTTGCGTTTGAGGTATAGCGCGCGGTTGGGAAAGCGAATAGTAGGGCTTCTTTGTTTTCGTCAAAATTCGGTGTGTGAAAATGAAACGAAAGCTTAAACTTGTTTTTCTTTGTTGTTTATTATGAACAGAATCGGTAAGTGTTATAAAAAGAAAGTATTGTTTTGTGACATATCTTGGACAATTGTTATTATTATACTCCTATAACATGTTCTAGTTAACTAATATATCATGGCGGAGCAAATGGCTTTAGCCTTTTAGTTACTGTTATACATATTCTAATTACAGCCAAAAGGATATATATTAATATATAAATATTGGTCATAACATTGAACTTCCACTGTACTTCTGCCAAAAAAGGGGAAAGAATATGTTGGGAGAAGAACTAAAACCCTAGTTTCTATGATGTCAACTTCAAACACACATTGAAACTTGAGCTTGAAACAAAGAAGCCTGCACGCAGAGAAGAGAATATGCCTTCTTTCCAATGCACTACAAGATAACATTGTAAATTCCGAGGGCAGAATTAGTCGGAATTTCGTCGGAAACACGTGTTTCCGATGCAATTCCGACGAAAATG
This sequence comes from Alliaria petiolata, assembly GCA_020283515.1. Lineage (NCBI taxonomy): Eukaryota > Viridiplantae > Streptophyta > Magnoliopsida > Brassicales > Brassicaceae > Alliaria > Alliaria petiolata. Next base: position 168,299,768 of record JAHZTW010000001.1, on the reverse strand, counting down.
AGATCGTCGGATTTTGAGCCTCGAAAATGCAAGTTTGTCGGAATTTTGTCGGAAGTTTACCAGCTTCGGAAATGCAAGTTTACATATGTATGCCGTTCAACTAAATACATTTATATATATATATACAAGCTTTAAGCTTACGTGAGGGAGGTTTGAAATTTAGTATTAACAAATTGTCCATTAATACAAGAGTTGTTTCTCTTTTTTTTTGTTCAACAATTTCTTCATTACCTTAAAAGTTACGGATTACAAGCAGAAGAGGGGATTAAGCTTCCTCTTTGATCACCAAGATACAAATTAAAAACTATAAAGCATAAGAGTGATAGATCTTCATGGAGGACTTCGGAGAAGACTGACAGCAGATCGAAACCAAAATTCAGATGCGTCGATGAAGATTTTCCAACAAAATCGGAAGGGAAACACTTAGTCACGATACCTTGTGACGTTAAAATCGAACTCCTACCTCTGGTTGCTTCTTTTGGCCATGAGTAGACCACTACGCAAGAAAGCAAATCGGTAGAGAGATTAACGAGATTTACCGGTGATAATTCCGGAATGAGACCAACTCCATGAGAGTCGGAAGATGGTGAATAATTTTTCTCCCAAAAGGAAGAAATCACTACCACGTAAACAAGCTTCTTTGATAACTGATTCTTTGAAGCTGAACTTGCTACGGAAAGGATATGAGCCATACCCAAGAATATACAACACCGGACAGAGATTCGAGAGAAATCGACAGAAACACAAAGTTCCGCTGTCCTTTCGCCGGTGAGGAGTAGGACTATAAGCTTCTGCAGACCGAAGCTTTTAGATGTGATGATGGGCGTCAGCAAACGCAAATAGATCCCGGCGACAAGGCCAAGGGAAGCGACAGCAAATGAAGATCTATAACCTGGACCAAGTCCAAGCAAAGGTGAAAGGCAACGACCCTCATGAGGCATAATGGGCCAGGCCCACAACAAAGCTTTGCCGGAGGAGATCGGGAAGGTGGAGACAATTGTCGGAATGGTTGCGGTTCCATTATCGGAAGCACATTTTAGGCCTGCAAGAAAAGCATCTCTATTGAGTGTATTTTAATGGAGTTCAAAAGAAAAAAATAAGAGAGAGAAATGAAATGAAATTCTCATTTGAAATATCCATGAGAGAGAAGTGAGATGGAGTTGTCTCTTATTTATTGGTTCAAAATTTTTGTTTAGATTAAAATTAAATTTAAAATATAATTATGTTAAAATAATAATTTTTTTTTTGTTTGGAGTTTTCAATAATGTAGTTGCTCTAAGTTCATGTATTATCATCAAGTGTTTGATTCTGCGACGCTTATACGAAATTCAAAGAATCAGAGTAGTGGGAAGCCTCCATATAAAAGGAAACAATATACATTCAAAAGTATTAATTGGTTGAAAATTTGTAAAGACATTCATTCTGACAAAATTCAACTTCATTTGATCAGCTTTTCGTTAAAATGGTCATCATCCACACAGTCCTCAATCAATGGGTCTATTACCACTTTACGTGTCAGAAAAATAAAATCAATAAATGAAATACGAAGAACGAGTTTCTTCGAAAAGNATCCTTGTAAGTAGCTCAATCTTCTTGTCATCTTTGAGTACTTGTATCGGTGGAAATTAGGATAAAATTTGGAAATGTGCGACCATGAATTACGATTTTAGTTTGGTGAAAAGCATCTCTGCTCTCATGCTTTCTCCAATTGTTAGGATTTGAGTGAAATGATCCTAAGAAACAATCAAAGGTGGAATCTTGGGTGATGTTTTTACAGATACATTTTGAGCTTCTCGTTAGTCGGCAAGGAAAGGTTAGGCTCACCAAATGGTATTCGCCTTATACACAGAAGGAAAGATCTAAGGTGTGATTCAAAATCAATGAGCTTAATATATATCCTTGCATTACATTTGATCTTACATGCTATGGATTAGGTTATACGTGAACTCAGCGGAGTGATTCTGAATCGAGGTCCCAAGCTCTGCAATTTTGTTGAGTGGAGAGGATACAAAGTTGTTTACAAGAGATATGCAAGCCTCTACTTCTGCATGTGCATTGACCAGGAGGATAACGAGTTAGAGGTCCTTGAGATCATTCATCACTACGTTGAGATTCTCGACCGCTATTTCGGAAGTGTGAGTCAAATAACTTCCACTTTTTTTAATGATCTTTTTACCTTTACGGAGCATCTTGATTTTGATCGGGGTTTGTTTTATCTATCATCTTCAGGTGTGTGAACTCGATTTGATTTTTAACTTCCACAAGGTAAATAACATTACCCACAAACACTCGAGCACTCTGCCATTTACTCAACACTTGATTCTCTCTTCTTGATGGCAACTTTTGGATTTCTTGTTGGTTTCTTAGGCGTATTACATATTGGATGAGCTCTTGATTGCCGGGGAACTCCAAGAATCAAGCAAGAAAACAGTAGCCAGGATTATATCTGCCCAGGTACTCTACTGAGTTGTATATTTTGAAGTCATCTCTATATACGATTCATCTTGACAGAAAATGACAATCTGTGTCTGTTTTGATTGTTGAAGGATCAACTGGTGGAAGCTGCAAAAGAGGAGGCCGGTTCAATAAGCAATATAATCGCTCAGGCTACTAAATAAATAGTAGTTTCTTTTCATCTTCTATGCGCGGTTAAAAACAGGTTTCCTGTGGGGCTGCTATGGTAAATTGTTTTTGAGAAATCTTGAGCCCATCCTTTCTTTTTTTTCTCGTGAGAGGTTTTTTCCGGCTTGAATCTCAACTTGGATGGAACAAGTATGGATGCTATACTGTATTTATTTTAAGCCTAAAATAATTGGTGGTAAGAGGAGACGTGTTTTAAAAGCTGATTCATAAAATAAATAAAGTAAACCCTAAGAAAAAACGCAAATTATACAAGTTGATATGGCGGACGACGGCGCTGTAAGAGTCCGCCGCCGCTGCTACGATGCTGGTGGTGGCCGTCGGTTACGCCGCCGTAAAATGGAAGGACCAGTAGAAGTAGACGCAATCAGCTGTCTACCGGATGTGATCCTCCAACATATCCTATATTTCCATAAACCTTTTTTTTTAATCTTCTTTGACGTTCTATATTTCCATAAACACAAGCCACTGCAACACCATACCGGTATATATTTCCATAAACCTTTTTTTTTAATCTTCTTTGACGTTCTAACTATCATCGAATCCAAGAATCACGTTTTTATTTTCCCTGTTGTGCAGGGGGAGCATCTTGACCACTACTTGTCTTTGCAAGGCTTGAATCCGGGTCGATGTTGGAGATCAAAAGATGGGGTCCGATGGAACAGGTCTCGTTCGGATATAAAGTTAAAGCACTTGGCTTCATTCGTGGAACTTATGCTTAAAAACACAAAGGCAATAGAAAAGATGTTCCTACTATTGGACGACCCTTACCATAGGTTTAAAGAGATGGTTCCAACACTTTGTCACAACAACAACGTCTCTATTGCCTTCTCGAATTAGATGAGTGGTGGTGAATCATAGGGTTTATTAGTCTTGTGTCTTATTGAATATTTTACATGGAACCTCATTTAAATATATAGTAGATGAAGATTTTTCTTTATTTGCATGATCACTTAGGATCATGATCATTCGTAACCTAAACATCAGATAAATAGCCTTGCTCGACAAATGAGGCAATGCAATCATCGAACATCTCTTCAAGGGACTTGAACTTGAGCCCGAGGCTCTTTATCTTCGAAGTGTCGAAGTCGTAATGCAGCCTATTTAGTTTCTCAAATCTGAATTTTTTCAAAGAGAAGATTATCATCTACAGTATTATCTTTTTTCAACGGATAATAAGGTTTGACAAAAGTTTAAAGGATCAGTGTGAAGAAACCTCTTGGGGATAGGGAGTGATGGGTAACGAGCGGATAGGAAGGAAACTAGTTCCTCTAGACTGACAACGTTAGAGCTGCAAATGTATCTGCCTCGGGCTGCTTCGTGCTCGAAAACGAGTATGTGGGTTCGCGCCACGTCATCGATATGAACATACCCCATCTGTCCATGCCATTGAAACTTCTCTGTTTCCCCTGTTGTGTTTTGATGACAAGTTATAAGCGTTTTTTGCAACAGAGGAAAAGCTACGGCAGGGAACTATTCTGGTGATGTTTGCCTAGAGAGTACCTACCTTTCAGCAATCCAAGCACATCGGAAGCTGTAGAACACAGATCAGGAGGCAGGCTGGGTCCCACGAGGAAGGATGGTAGAACAGTGACGAGGTCAATACCATTCTCTTCACTGAATTTCCATGCAGCTTGCTCGGCTAATGTCTTTGATAAAGCATACCAGACCTTTATTTTTTGTTGCCATGTCGCATCACATTGTGAAACTCGTTTACACAAAATGCTAACTGATATGATGTTTTTTGTTTATACATAAAAAAAAAAAAAAAAAGCTATTCAAATGATTATACCTGGAAACGCTTGCAGAGTTCCACAGAGGTCCAAACTGATTCGTCAAGAGAGATTTTGGGATCAAAATCATCTCTGATCCTGACTGTTGAAGAGGATGAGGTGAGAACCACACGCTTCAGGGACTGATTCTTCCTGCATGATCTCAGCACATTCAATGTGCCCTCTATAGCTGGTTTCAAAATCTCCTCCTATCAGATCACAAGAAATATAAAAAAAAGTCTTAGAGAGAATAGATAATGTCTATTAAATGATACACAAAGCATACTGTGACCAGGAGAAAAAGTTGTAGTGGGAGATGCCTCTGGATTAGAGGTAGGTTTGAGCACGGGAGAAGCAGTGTGGAAAACTCCTTGGCATCCCATTATGGCGTTATCAAAACTTCCATCTTCCACTAAATCAGCCTTCACCAACCGTAGTCTCTCCTTTGCCCCTTCCAATTTCCAAAGGTGCGCCAGTTTCTTCTCATTTCCTGTCAAAACAGGGAACCAAGTGAGTCTCCTCACGTGGCTACCTTATTACGGTTTCAAAGCAACGACAGACACCAAAACAAAGCCAAGGAAAAGAAACAAGATGGATAGAGAAACCTGGATCTCTGACTGTTCCGATAACTTCATATCCCTCAAGGAGAAGCCTCTTCACAAGCCAAGAAGCTAAGAAGCCTGAAGCTCCGGTAACACAAACTTTTCCTTTTGCTTGGTCCATTCTCCGGTAACGATAGGAATCACACCCCGAATAGTTATATAGCATGCGTGTTAAGAGGTTACTAGCAATACCATGCTGGAGGGTAAGTATGGATTAGGTAGGTCATTCAACCCATGTGGTCTGCTTATTCCTTACCCAAAAAATGGTTTCAGGACGGTTGGTTAATCACCACAATGGTCTGCTCACTGTTTTCTCTGGGAATTTGCTTGGAGGAAAACCTCCATATAACTTAGTAGAGAAAATGCCCTTGCGGGTCACAGCGAGAGAGACGCCAAATAAAAGGGCGTTTCAAGAGAACCCGGAGTTCCCATAAAGATTCATCTTCTTCAAAATAGAAAATAGTGTTAAAAGGGACTCTTTTAATTGTTGACACTATACAATTAGCCAACTAGCAATTTACAAAATAGACAAATATTGAGTTAGGTACAGTAACAATCTGTAAAAAAATAATATGAAATGGTAATCAATCACTCGAGCACGGTATCTTTAGTCTCAAAAAAGCTTCTCAAGATTTTCTCAGTACCCACGTTCCATGTTTGTATTCCCTTTGGATTGCTTAACACCTTAAGTGGGATATGGAGCTTCCACCATTTCAACCAACAGATGCAGAAGACGAACTTCTATCCACGCTCAACTATTTTCTCCCCAAACCTCTTAATATAAGGAACCAAATTTGGCCCCGTGCCTCACAGAAGAAAAAGATTGAAATCATCCTGGTCAGCTCAAGAAAAGTTATGAAGCAACCCCGTTTACGAATGCAGAGAATTGACTCAGTCGAGGAACATTCTGGTTGCTAGAGCTCTGCCAGATCAAACGAGATAAAAAAAATTAGAAAAACCAGTATCATTTCCGGCGCAGCATCTACACAGGACAAAAGCAGAAATGCACAGAAAAGTTTCAAATGAATTGAGGAAACTTGTTCACTGGGTCAATAGCTTTGGTATTAACTCTCGATATAGTTGACTGTTCCAAGAACTAAATAATCTAGCAAACCGGTATGGGGAACTTGGCAGCTCAAGTTATAGGAACTCACGACTCTCCACACGTACTCTTGCCATATGTAAGACTCGGTGAAATGAGAGAAGAAGATAAAAAAATTCCATACGAAGACGTTAAGCTGATGGAAGACAGATGTAGATGTACCTGCGTGTTACAGTGATACATTCTTTATCTAGGACCCCAACAGGGTGTCTTCTGTGAGAATCAATGCTGCCTGAAACGACAGGAACGTGAGAAATTTCATGCTTGTTCATGATTGTTTGGGCAGCTAGAAGATCCATATCAGGTGTAACAGTCCACGACACTTTACATCCTCCTCCGCTCTTCGAAAATATTTCATTAACAAAAAACTCCTAAACCAAAGAAAGGGTTCCATTATTTGATCAGGTTACCACAAGATAGATACAGTTATTTCAAAGGTTGAGGCAAGAACAGACTATTCAAATTCGTACCTTGGGTCCTTTGTTGCCTTCTTTTCTTGCTTTGCTGAATTCCAGAATGTCTGAAAGTGTAAGCAGACCGAGAAAGATATTGTCAGGATCAACAATCAAAGCGCATGATTGTTTCTCTATCAGCATACGAGTTATTGCCTCTTCCAGAGAAGTGCTCATCATAACTGTGGCAAATCTTGTTCGCATGGCTTCTGAGACAAAGATACTCTTCGGCAGCTCCTCAGCTTGGATGCTTGAATCATCAATGCAAAGAGAACTTTCAACTTCACAAAGGTTATTCGTTGATGAACCATCATCAGATGTCCTCAGAGGCTCTACAGCTTCCTGGCTATTTCTTTTCCTCGTTTCTTTTGTTTCTCTAGTTTCTTGTCTCTTTGATTGTCCAGATGTAATCCATGAAGACATGCCTACAGCTCCCAGTAAGGGTAACACTATACGATAGTCCTGTGTAAGTTCAAATAGCAGTAGTACCGATGTAAGAGGAACTTGACAAACCCCCGCAAGTGTAGCAGCCATTCCAACCTGTGAAACAATGAGACGAACAGAATCATTGGCAATGAAGCTGCAAAATTTTAGCATCCAGTTCTCAGTTAACCAGGAAATATTATTTTTTTTCGTTTGTCTTTATTGAAAGTTTTGGCAGGTAAACAATCAAGGGACTCTGAACTTAAGGCAATATTCAAGTTTGAAATATTGACTACAAAAGAACAGTACCAGACCATAAGCTTGTGGCGATGCCACTTCCAGGATAGAGAGATGGATTTCAGGATTCTGAGCCAAAGCAAGTCCAATAAACTTTCCATAGGCCATTCCTGCTGCCCCACCAATAAAGAGAGAAGGAGCATAAAATCCACCAACCAGTCCAGAAGCCCGACACAATGCGGTTGCAGCTATCTTGACCGCTACCAGCTGAAGCAAAAGATCAGCTGAAAGGCCCTTCACAAAAGGACGAGATTCCAACAAAATATCCACGTTCTCAAAACCCCAATATAAGACTTCAGGGTATACCAAAGCTATAATACCAACAGTTAAGCCACCCATTACAGGAAATACAGCCTTTGGTATCCCAGCATCCTTGTTAAGACTGTCAACAGCAGATGTCATGGATGATGTACATCGAGATAATGCCAACGAGACCAAGCCACACAGAGCGCCCAATAAAAGATAGAGTGGAAGTTCTGCAAATCAATGAATAGCTATCATTAACAGCACTGCAAAATTTTCCAACAAGAGGACAAGGATGAAAGCATAAGAATAGCGATGTACATTACCTCCAGGAGAGCGGAAGTCATAGTCAGGAACCTTAAATGCAGGTTCAGAGCCAAGGCCGATTTCTGACACCACAGAAGCAGTAACAGCACTAAGAATAACCATTGAAGTTGTGTTTGGAAGTGACATTGATGAATCACTTGATGAAGGCCACAAAACGGACTCAACTGCAAAGAAGCATCCAGCAACAGCTGCATTGAACCCTGTACAAAAGCAAAGTCTTTGATAAATGGGCTTAATCTGCTTTGAGTTAGTTGCTATCGAAGTCTTCTGAACTTCTAACTCAAAAGAAAGCAAACATGCACTTCGTATTCAAGCAAGAGACCCATACGCAAGAACCAGAGATGGTATTATTGGATAGAGGGTGATGAACAAACCAGAGGAAATTCCAGAGGCTGAGCCAGCGGCAAGAAGTGGGAGCCCAGTCTGAGGACTTTTATTGAACAGAGAATTTACTCCTTTTGCGATTGAAGCTCCAATTTCAACACTAGGACCTTCAGGCCCCAGCGAATTTCCGGTCCCGAGCGTCACACATGCGGCAACAGCCTTAAGGAAGGGACGCAGCACTGCCTTCAAACGATCGAGACTAGAATCAGCGGTATCAGAATCTGCGACGGAATCTCCAGCAGCTTCTCGAAGCTGATTGAGGACGCTGACCAACAAACCGCCGATAGTCGGGACAAGGATAACGCGCAACCAAATGGACCCGATCGGTGCTTCTCTAAGCCACGAAGCTCCACGATCAGGAATCCCATCCCAGGAGAAGTCTCGGAGCAAGTGAACGCAATTGTTGAATAGAACCACGCTAATTCCGGTGAGAACACCAACCAAACACGCCGACGCTATCGCAAGCTCCTGAGACGGCGGTTGATCGAATCCAGCCTCATCCTGATCAACTTGCTGCTTCGCCGCCGGCGAGCGCGGGAAAAGTCTGCCGTCGGTAGCGACGGAACGGAACAGCCAAGGCAATGAAAACGAGGACAGTGAGGACAACGGTGAAGCAACGACATTTATCTGGAAAGGAGCGGTGGTTTTGCGAATCGGAGAGAATTTCCGGGAAGAGAAGGGAGATCGGAGAGCAGCACAGAGCGCAGGCGTGGCTGCCATGAACGGCTGCTTCCGAGAGAAGTGACGCGTGTTAATCCATTAACGGATAATTGGATCCTTACGTTATTACCGAAAGAAAATCATAAATCTGACGTGGCTCAGGCTCCCCCACTACAAGTCAGCATATTAATTTCCGGTTCACATTCCTAACCGTAGGCTTGCTTTGTTCGGTTTAATCGAATTTTAACAACCCAACCAAAATGGATTTACCGTGGTTGTGAAGAAGGCGGAAGCTGGGCCCAAATAGCGTAGATGTTTTGGGCCTACAATTTTTTTATTTTTTATTTTTTTAATTTAAGATAAAAAAACTTGCCTTTAGGTTCAAACTTCAATGGAAGCAGTGGCTGTTGTGCGTCGTCTTCTTTCCAATCCAATCCAATCCAATCCAGCTGATAAATAATAAAATAATTGTAATAAATTAATTATTTTATTTCTCTGTCGACATATTAATTTTTTTTAAAAAGATTGATTATCTGTTTCGACTTTCTTGTGCGTTTGCCACCACAACGTTGTCTTCTCGGGTTAATTCTTCTTCTTCTTCTTCTTCTTCTTCTCTTCCTCTTCTGGTTTTACTCATTTCTCTTTGATTGGTCTCACCTCCGTCTCTTTATCTTCCCTCTACGATTTATTTCACTTAGTCCTGTTGATTCCATTTGCATGCTTGTTCTGAATAATTTTTTTGTGAATCTATTGTCTGTTTTTTTTAGGGTTTAAGTTTTATCAAATGGCTTCCAATTCAGAAAAAATTCCGCCTCCTTCAGGTACCATTTACTTTCACCCAGTGTTGTTCTCAAATCTCCTTCGTAGATACAATCTGATCTGCGATAGTTATCGATTGATTTTTTTTTGTATTTTCAATCACTAATCTAATCGTTTCTAGTCGGATATGGTGACTGGTTTTTTCTGCATCTCCGAGATTAGAGAATTGTATGTTTGTTCACTGTAGATGAGAAAACCGAATCGACGGAGGAGAATAAGAGTCCTAAACCTGAATCAGCCTCTGGGAGCTCACCTTCACCAGCAAATCCTGGCCTGAATTTCAATGCTTTCGATTTCTCAAATATAGCCGGTGTCCTCAACGTAAGTGCCCTTTGTTGTAGCGAAATTGAAAAAGCTTATCTTGTTGGAGTTTTCAATTGATGGGTTTTGGTGGGGGTTTGTAGGATCCAAGCATCAGAGAATTGGCTGAGCAGATAGCTAAAGATCCTGCATTTAACCAGTTGGCTGAGCAGCTTCAGAGATCCATTCCAAACGCAGCTCAGGGAGGAGGTTTCCCTAACATCGATCCACAACAGTATGTCAGCACAATGCAGCAGGTTATGCATAACCCCGAATTTCAGACAATGGCGGAGCGACTTGGTAACGCCTTAGTGCAGGTGAGAAAAACTAGGAAATATATATTCCGTCTCCGCTACTTTGGTTGGCTTTGAATGAATCTCTGCTGTCTGGTTTTTTTTCTTTTGCCTTCAGGATCCACAAATGTCTCCTTTTTTGGATGCTTTCTCGAACCCTGAAACAGCGGAGCACTTTACTGAGCGTATGGCTCGGTTGAAAGAAGATCCAGAGCTGAAGCCTATACTAGATGAGATTGATGCTGGTGGTCCTTCTGCCATGATGAAGTGGGTGATAAAAACCTTTTTTTTTTTCTTAAAATGTTTCTATGGAAATTGTAAGGCTTGCTTCTGTTTATGTTTGTTTTTGCTCATGGAGGAAGATGTTTTTTATTTTGGTATTAGGTACTGGAATGATAAAGATGTGTTGAAAAAGCTTGGTGAAGCAATGGGTATGCCTGTTGTTGGCTTGCCAGAGCAGACTGCTTCAGCTGAACCCGAAGTAGCAGAAGAAGGTGAAGAAGAAGAAGAGTCTATTGTTCATCAAACTGCCAGTCTTGGTGATGTTGAGGTAGAATGCATCCTATTTTGCCGTTTTCTCACTCTATTTCCCCATTCAACAATTTGTTTTATTCAACTCTTTTGATTTGTTGATTCAATTAGGGTTTGAAAAATGCTTTGGCATCTGGTGGTAACAAAGATGAAGAAGATTCTGAGGGAAGGACAGCATTGCATTTTGCTTGTGGATACGGCGAGGTATGCAAGTCTCTTATCAATCCAGGGAAATTAAATATTCGGATTTAGGTGTTTTTCTCTTTTCTTTCACAAACTGCTCAAGTTAAGAATCTATATCATCATTCACTTGGTAGAGAAGTCACGGGTCCACTACACCTACGAGTTTCATGACACGATTACTTGTAGCATGATTAAATATGTAGTGAAAGAACGATGAGATGGAATTGGGGATTGCTTTAACATTTTTCTTTATACCTGTGGATTGAACTGAGTTTGACCGTATTGTTCCCCTATCACAGTTGAAATGTGCTCAAGTTCTTATCGATGCTGGAGCAAGTGTTAACGCGGTTGACAAAAACAAGAACACACCTCTGCATTACGCTGCTGGTTACGGGAGGAAAGAGTGTGTAAGCCTTCTCCTAGAGAATGGTGCTGCAGTGTAAGTCTTACAAGACTTTACTTGTAAAGAAACGACTCCATTAAACAATGTGTCACGACTAAGTTATATATACGCCTTGTGTGTTTGTGTTGTGTGTGTGGTTGCAGCACTCTGCAAAACCTAGACGAGAAGACACCCATTGATGTGGCCAAGCTCAACAACCAGCTCGAGGTGGTGAAGCTGCTTGAGAAGGATGCATTCCTTTGAAGCTTTGGGTTAAAAAGGAAGGTCGAAGCTCATATTGTCTCTGAGGGATTTGTCATTTGTGTGTCCTGAACCCAATTTCACAGACTTTTGTATACTTTTTATATTCTTATTTTATTGGTGTTTGATCAGTTTCTCTCTCTCTCCTTCTACATTGTCTCTTATGTTGTTTTTCATTTCATTAAAAGTCAAAGTAAGAGAAAGGAAGAGCAATCGATGTTTTTGATTTATGATTTATTTAGCTGAAGTTATTTTTTTTTTCATTTTGATTCATTTGTTGGAGGTGATTAGTTTAAAGTTCCTTATATCATTTTGTAGAATTATTTTGGTATCGAAGATATACGTAGAGACCAACCAACTACTTCATATCAAAGTGATTCTATTCTTGTCTTGTGACTGTTGTCCCAAATTCCCGACGTCCTCCCCAAGCTTAACATATTTATGCAAGCTCAAATATTAAAATCCGAGAAATAAGACATCTCATTTTTACAATAAAATATAATTATTAGAAAGGAAAAAAAATCATTAAAATCAAAAAAAGGTCTTGTGTATTTGTGTATTCGTTCCCAATGAGTTGTTTGAATCGGTCAAGGTTATTAAAGACTTTGATAAGCAGAGCACGAAGCGTTTCACGGCTTGGATCAACCATCTCTCAGCCGCAACCGCCGTCTCTAGCCCCCGCGTTTTCTTCATCCGCCGTCATGAATGGCCTTGAAACTCACAACACTAGGCTCTGCATTGTAGGTAGTGGCCCGGCAGCTCACACGGCGGCGATTTACGCGGCTAGGGAGGAGCTTAAGCCTCTTCTCTTCGAAGGATGGATGGCTAACGACATCGCTCCCGGCGGCCAGTTAACAACCACCACCGATGTAGAGAATTTCCCTGGGTTTCCCGAAGGTATTCTCGGCGCGGAGCTCACGGACAAGTTCCGGAAGCAATCGGAGCGATTCGGCACCACGATCTTCACGGAGACGGTGACCAAGGTCGATTTCTCGTCGAAACCGTTAAAGCTGTTCACAGATTCCAGAGCCGTTCTCGCCGACGCCGTGATCCTTGCTACGGGAGCCGTGGCCAAGCGGCTTAGCTTCGCTGGATCTGGTGAAGGTTCGGGAGGTTTCTGGAACCGCGGAATCTCCGCTTGTGCTGTCTGCGACGGAGCCGCCCCGATATTCCGGAACAAACCTCTTGCGGTTATCGGCGGAGGCGAATCGGCAATGGAAGAGGCGAATTTCCTCACCAAATACGGATCAAGAGTGCATATAATCCAAAGGAGAGACGCTTTCAGGGCGTCTAAGATAATGCAGCAGCGAGCTCTGTCGAACCCTAAGATCGACGTGATTTGGAACTCGACGGTTGTGGGGGCTTACGGAGACGCAGAAAGAGGCGGCGTTCTCGGGGGATTGAAGGTGAAGAATGTGGTTACTGGAGAGGTTTCGGATTTGAAAGTTTCTGGATTGTTCTTTGCCATTGGTCATGAGCCAGCAACCAAGTTTCTGGATGGTGCGGTTAAGCTAGATTCAGATGGTTATGTAGTGACGAAGCCAGGCACTACACAGACTAGCGTTGCCGGAGTTTTTGCCGCCGGCGATGTCCAGGACAAGAAGTATAGACAGGCGATCACAGCTGCAGGAACTGGTTAGTTCTCTACTATCTCCCTTAGCTTTTTAATCCTCAAATGTTGCAACAGTGTGTTTATAAAAAGTGTTTCTGTTAGTTATTTTAGTTATGTGAGCAACTCTGTTGTTTTAAATTTTTAGCTATTTGGAACTGATTGAATTTGTGTGCAACTGCTTCCATTGCGAGAACAAAATTTGTGCTTTTGAAGTTAAGTTGCTTTTGTACTTAATGAACAATAGTTGATGCAAGCCAAAGGTTTTTGTGTTGGAGTTAGTCTTCCTCGAGTGTGTTGTTACATTGCTTAGTAGAGATCTTAGAGCTTTGTTTCTACAATGTTCAAATCGCATGGCTCTGTTTATCGTCGTCGTCTCAACTCGTTTGATTGATTGTGTAGGATGCATGGCAGCTTTGGATGCTGAGCATTACTTACAGGAGATTGGATCTCAGCAAGGCAAGAGTGATTGAGAAATGCTCAGGATCAAGCATTGGTCATAGAGAGCTAATTGTTGATCCCTGATTCTGTTAGACATGGACCAGACTGAGATTTGATCTTTAGCATAGTTAAGGAGGGGGATTTGATTTGTTTATTTCTTAATATTGGCAGTTGGAGGTGAGTACGGTTATTGTTCAAACCTGTGTAGATTTGTTTCTCAGTTGATGCATTCACATTAGTAAACCTGATTTATCCGAAACTACTTAATGTGTCTCTCTAGAGAATCTATAAGACGATATAGACATATGTCTGATATTGAAGCCGAGTAATTAAGGTGTACGCACGCACCAGAGCTTCTAGAAGCTTTTGGAGTTATGGTCACAGACTTTGCAGCTTTGAAACTTCTGTTTGTTGTCAGAGAGAGATACATGACGTGTGAGGGGGTTTTGAACAAATGACGTCATTTCACTAAAACTAAAGGCTAAAGCAATGCGTGCGACCACCAAAGTAGAATCTCCCCCACGTAGGTGGAAATATTCAAAAGAGGCTAAAAAGAAAATTCGTTCCAAAAGTAGCCCAAAATTATCTATCCATCAAACCTTAATACGGTGAAGAATGCGACGATGAATGTAAAAGTTGAAATACACTTTATCTCAAAATTATAGTCAAAATGATCAAACTATAATCTGATTAAAAAGTTAGTATTTAATTAGAAAATTAAATTAAATCTCTACTTTATAGCGACAAAAGCCAGAAAAAAAATTCTCTACTTTATAATATATAAAAGTTTCGGCAGTTTATCTTCTTCTTTTTTTGTCGGCCGTTTATCTTTTGTTTTCGATTTTGTTTGACTTTGTGGATATTTAAGTTTTTCAATAAAGTCTACGAATAAAAATCAAGCTTGTGAAACAAAATTCAAGCATATTTAAGTAACAGATATATATATATAATAATTTCATGAGCATAGTAGACTGATTCTTCGATTCGTTTTTACAAGAGAAAAACAAAAACAAGGAAGGTCGTCGGTCTATGATGGCCATTGGTTTTCTTCATTCTTCTATGTTTTTTTTCCTTTTCTTTAACTTGTATTTTTTTTTTTTCGAGGAGTGTTTCTGTCATTTGTTAGTTTTAAAAAAAGTTCTGTCTGGATTATTTAGCGTTCTTATAATTTTGACCAAGATTGTATCATGTTTGTCTCATGTACGCATACAATTTAACCGAAACGATTCATGACACTAGAAAATCTGGCATTACCAGAAAATATAACACAACTTTTTTTTTTATTCTCGCATATATTAAAATATAACACAACTTGCAATACTAAAACAGTAAAACACATTCACGCATATAAAGTTCTACTAAAAAATTTTTTTTTGAATGATGATCTGTCTTCTATAGTGTTTAGAGTTCTTGTTTTTTATAAATTGTGTACAAATCGAAATTCTTTTTTTGTTTCGAATCCTCAATAAAGTATATATTGTTTTGTCTTTTGCTTTAGGGAGTCCCTTAATATTAAAACAGTTATATCAAATTCAAATGAGCTATTAGAGTTGTTGTGTTAAGACTTCTGTTTAAATTGGATCAGACTTGCTGACACACTTGAATTACTAAAACGAATTGTTTTTTTCGGAAGAATATACAAAGCTAGAAAACAACTTAGCTATGTTCAACGCTAAAACGTAAGTTGTTTTCATTTTCTTTTGATGAGCTTTTAACAAATTTTATATCGATGTTACACATAAAATTCTAATCATTTTATAACTCATTTGTATGTGTTTTAACATCACAGGAAAAAAAACTAGAATAATATTTATTTAAAGTATCTAGCTTAATTCTATTTACAAGCGAATTAATATACAGTGTGCAGATTATGTTTTTTGTTTGTTTTTTTTCAATTATTTGTGTGGTTTCTTAATATGAATAAGTAAAGTAGATATATTTTCAAAAAAAGTAGATATATTTTCAAATAGTTCAGCAGAAAATAAAAATTATATAATCCCCAGTCCCCAGCATATGCGTATGCGTATATGGAAGTGGGGACTATGAAAGTGACAGCTGGATACAGGTTAAAGGACAACACATCATCGGCCCATTCACCGACACGTGTCCCTTTTCACACATGGCGTTCTTCTCTTTCACCTTTTTTTTTCTATCGCGTCTCAGTTTTTTTTTTTTTGGTTCTCTTTAATTATTGTATTCGCAATTTCTTTTCTTTTTAGTTTGTCCATAAAATTTTACATAATGTTTAGAAATCAATTTAGTTAATAATACGATATTATTTTCTCACAAAAAAAATATTAGATTTTATTCCGGAAAAAAGGAACAAGACTTGTAGTACATTTTTATGAACAAACATTACATAACCAGAGCAATAATGGAGTTATGTTGAGTTATATTTAATGCTTCTCCTTCTTACGGACATAATGGGCCTATTAGTTAATCTTTTGATGATCCCTATATATCATTCCTACGGACGAAATGATGCTTATTTCAATAGAAACAGATAGCAAAAATATACTACTAAAATCTAACGGTAACGAACAATAATACTTTTGATTTTTTTTTCTCCGCAGAATCTACTGCTGCATGTAGTAAGCTGGATAACAATACTATGTTTTAACTTTTTTTTCTTCTCTACGAGTAATTTCCATAAATACGATACAAAAAACGTAGAAAATACGAGAAGAAAAGTGTGGATAGGGAGTAAATGGGAATAACGTGATATACAAATCCACAGATAAACAATAGGTCACCATCCCACGGTTCACGTTATTTCCGTCGCATTTAAAACATAAAAATATACAATGATGATGATAATGTTAATTAAGTAAACATTTAGGGAATACTATTAATCTGTTGAACTTGGAAATTAAAAAGACATTAATCATCATTTTCATTTTTGTAGTTTCCTTGCTGACTATAAAAAGTAATTAATTATTTCTGATAGAATCAGAAGAAGAAGAACTGAGGAAGCAGAAGAAGAAGAAGAGAAGAAGCAAAAAAAACTTGACAGAGATAATACAGAGAGAGAGAGAGAGAGACAGAGAGTGATGGAAACAGCTGTATTTATGAGGCGAAACAAGAACCTCTGGGTTTCTACATAAACTCACTCTTTTTCGTTCTCCTTTCCACTCACTTTTTAAAATCGATATTTTGAGCAAGAAAGAAAAAAGAGAGAGAGAGAGAGGGCTTCTCTTATCTTTTCCTTCTTCCAATTTCTGGGGTTTGGTGTGAAATTTGGAGCTAATGGATTTGATGCAAATGGATAAGCGCTTGGATTCGACGGAGCAAGTGGTGGAAGAAATCATGAGAATTCACAGATCTTTGCCACCGAGACCAGGAATCGACGAGGTTGAAGCTGCGAGGTCTCTGATACAGAACGTCGAGAAAGAAGACCAAGCTTGGTTAGAAGCCATTGCTAGGCAGAGAAAGAGCTCAGAGGTTCCAGGTGAGCTCTTCACGGTGTTGCAGGAAATGAAGAAAGGACTTGTTCAGTTTCGCAGCAAAGAACAGAAAAGAGAAGCTACGAAGCTTCTCGATCTGGAAGCTGTTCACACTTTGTTCGACGATTTCATTCAAAGAGCTTCTAATTGCGTTGCTTCTCCGTCTTCCTCTTCCTCTAACGGCCCTGCTCCGTCTCCGGCAATTCGTTCTGATTCTCCCTCGAGCTTGAGTTTTTCCGAGAAATCCCCTGTCCGCCACAAGGAAATGGTTTCACGAGACGATAGCTTCGTGACGAAAGCCAAGCCTTCTCTCTACAACGACGGTTTCGTAGCTCCTCGAAAACCCCAGATTGTGGATTCAACACTTACCGCCGGAAAATTCCCCGGTGAGTTAATAACCCTTCTTCTTCTTCTCTCAATTCGATTGATTCAAAAGCTCTAGGGTTACTCAATTGGTACTAATAACTTTGGATTTTTCTAGACATGGCAAGTGTAAACCTTTATAGATAGAACTAGAGATTGAGCAACAGATTATGTTTTAGTAACTCTAGTGTGTGGATCATTTGTTATTGTGTAGGCAATGATGGAGAGAAGCTGAGTTTGATTAAACTTGCTAGTTTGATTGAGGTATCAGCCAAGAGAGCTACTCAGGAGCTGAATCTACAGAACAAGCTAACGGATCAAGTCGAGTGGCTTCCAGATTCTATTGGCAAGTTATCGAGTCTAACTTCGCTTGATCTCTCTGAGAATCACATTGTGGTATTGCCAAACACCATAGGAGGGCTTTCTTCCTTGACAAAGCTCGATTTGCGTTCCAACAGGATCGGTCAGCTCCCTGAGTCTATAGGAGAATTGTTGAACTTGGTATACCTCAATGTTAGTGGCAACCAGCTATCATCTCTGCCTTCAGCGTTTAGCAGATTGTTGCGGCTCGAGGAGCTTGATTTGAGCTGCAACAACCTCCCGATTCTCCCTGAATCCATCGGTGCTCTTGTGAGTCTAAAGAAGCTCGACGTCGAGACAAATGATATCGAAGAGATACCGCATTCAATCGGTGGATGTTCTTCGCTGAAAGAACTCCGTGCGGATTACAACAAACTCAAGGCTCTTCCAGAAGCTATTGGGAAGATAACTACGCTGGAGATCTTGTCGGTACGTTACAATAACATCAGGCAGTTACCAACGACCATGTCTTCTTTAGCTAACCTCAGAGAGCTGGATACGAGTTTCAACGAGCTCGAGTCTGTGCCGGAGAGCTTATGTTTTGCCACTACGCTTGTGAAGCTGAATATTAGCAACAATTTCGCTGACATGGTATCACTCCCGAGATCAATAGGCAACCTTGAGATGCTTGAAGAGCTTGATATAAGCAATAACCAGATCCGTGTGCTTCCAGACTCCTTCAAAATGCTTACAAAGCTGCGCGTTTTCCGTGCTCAGGAGAATCCACTACAAGTTCCTCCTCGGGATATAGCCGAAAAGGGCGCTCAGGTTCTCTCTCTCTCTCTCTCTCATTCTCTCTAGATTCTAAATTTGTGCTTAAAACAGTACTCGCTCACGGATGATTCATTCTACTTACAGGCCGTTGTTCAATACATGAATGATCTAGTGGAGACGAGAAACGCGAAATCTCTAATGGTTAAGCCAAAGAAGAGCTGGGTTCAGATGTGCTTCTTCTCCAAGTCCAACAAGAGAAAACAGAGCAGCATGGAGATTGTCTAAAACTGCTGATAATGTCTCTGACCCGTTTTCAGGTAACGCTTTCCTTAGATTCCCAAACTCAAAAATCAAGATTCACAGTCTGTATTATAAAACCAACAAAAACACCTGATGTGTTTTTTCCCTCCCTTTTTTCAGGTAATTCTGTTAATGCTGCTGACAGCACAAGTGACAGACAAATCCAGCTATCTTCACACGACAATCCAGGGCATTGCAACTCCAAATACTGTAGATGTTTCACTATTCATTCTTTGTATGTTTGTTTGTTTCTACACCCTTTACATGTATCAATGTGCAAAACATTGTTTCATTCTCATGTCTCTCCACATATCTGTTCTTGCTTTCCCCGGTTAGGACTGAACCGCATAGCCCGTCCCAAATCAGAACTGAACCATGTCCGTCTTGTAGATTGATTCAGGTTTTGTTTTAGCTCTTATCACTTTTGTTTTCAGTGTATCGTCTCTTGTTTTGTTGCTTTAGTTAGACACTTAAAAGGCACTCACACCTTAAAAATGCATCTCTGTGTGTGGATAGAGATGTGATGTGATGTGAAGGTTTTTGATGTTAAAAGGAGAGACATGAGATGAGTTGGCTATGAACGTGGCTTTGTCTAGAGAGAAAATTGATTAATTAATACACCCTTTGTATTTAATGCAACTTCTCTTCTTTTTTTTTGTTTTGTTTCGTTGATGTGTAATCTTCACGAGACGTGTTCTTTCTTTAATTAATACGCCCTTTGTATATACGCCCTTTGTACATGTGACTTCACATGCGAGTGAGCCAATGAATGAAGCACAGAAGCTTTATTCATCGCTGTAAAAACCCCTCTCTCCGGCTCTGAATGTGAAAAAACACCCGGCCCATATAAAGTTTATTGGGCTGCATATGGATTTCTGTTATTGGAGCATATGTTAGGGAGAGGTCCTATGTCTTTTTTACATCTTGAAGCATTGATCTGTATTTTACATCTCGATTAGGATTCGGTTAAACATCAAACGGTTAAGAGTCAAAGCTCACAAAAAAGGAACAATTCAAAAGGAACACCAAACCAAAACAAATCCGAACTACAGATAAGATGGTCTAAGGCTCGAAGCCATTTATTTACCAAGTGATGTAAACACATAAAACGGAAATCAGCAGAGTCTGGTGTGGAAGTTGAGAGTGATGCCCATGCTGAATAGCTCCTGACACAGCAGCTTAGCTCCATAAGGCACATAAACCTTAACCACATGGTCCGGAGTTTCGCACACTCTACAGTATGGCCCTCGGATCTTTCTTCCGCTGCTTGCTGCCCTCTCGATCACATTCGCAACGTTCTGACAGTTCCTGCAGATGTGCATCTGTGAAGAATCACTCAGAGTGAAGAGACGCTCGTGCAGATTAGCAGAAGCACCATGTGCTATAAGGCAGTCTCGCTCCATCTCTCCAAACTTGATTCCACCAAACCGCTTTCTGTCTGCAACTGGCTGGCGTGTGAGCGGGTGAACTGGTCCGGTGTTTCTGAATTTGACCTTGTCCTCTGACATGTGGACAAGCCGCTGGTAGAATGTTGGGCCCATGAAGATGAGTGAACGCATCATCTCTCCTGATCTTCCGTTGTAGACCCTTTCGTTTCCCCATCTTGAAAAGCCAGCCCTGACAAAGAATCATCACAAGGCAAATTACTCACAGCCTCAACCCTCTAACTGTTAACCCCATTTTTGTCTACTCTCTACATGTTTTCAGGCACAAAAAGAAATAACTCAACCACGGAACATCAAACTTCTTAGGTTTCTAGTCTTACAGCGATAGTGCACATCATAAAAGTCATGCTAGCTTTTAGGTCTCCTAGGTAAACGAAACCAATATTCACTGAGATGTTTCAATCTTATAGAGTAGCTCAAATTAGCATAGCGCCTTGTCCAGTATATGGCTCATTCTGCTTGTTTACTCCCTAGGGAGCAAATGTCGATTAGTTATATAGCATGCCTATTGACCTCTACTCATTGTAGCATCAAGCCCTGTACTCTGTTTCAATCTTTTCCAATATTTTGTATACATTCCCAAAACCAAATGACAGTGTGAAGATAGTACCTGTGAAGCTGGTCGGTTATTTCACTGACACTGGGAGTGGAGAAAGGAGTGGCATGACGTGTCAATTTGGTGTATGCATCAGAGCTGCTCTTCTTCTTCTGGATGGGACAAGCTATTCCTTTGGAGAGAGCAGCCTCCAAGAGTTGACCCGGTGTTTGCCTAGAAGGGAAAGCGTGCGGGTTTATCACAATATCAGGAACTATGCCTTGCATCGTGAAAGGAAAATTCTCCTGTTCCTCTAGATAGCCTAAAACACCCTTCTGGCCATGCATACTGGAAAATTTATCTCCAAGACATGGAGAACGAACCTGCGAGATGTAAATGACAATGACAGATCAATGGAACATTACATTAACTCAAAGAACTGAGATATCTGAAAGACAGTTCTCACTTCAGTATGATCTGGAACTTACCTGTCTCAGGGAAACTGCAGCAAAGTTCTTCCCATCGTCATTTGATGATAATACCACTTTTTGCACAATCCCTCTCTCAGTGTGCTTGAGTTTTACACTGTGATCAGCCCCAGACTCGGTACATCTGCCGATGACAATATCACCACTGTGCATATTAGCACCAATAAAAGGGAACCCGTCGTCATCAAGGCTGTCTACTCTTCCAATTCTGCTGTGAGACTTTCCAAACTGAACCAACTCATCCATCTTCTTCCTCTTCTCTGAGTCCTTGCTGTCAACATCTGCTTTGTAGATCCTGATCTGCTCCGAACGGAACATACCACGTTCCAATGAAGCCTTGTTCATCACAATGGAATCCTCCTGGTTGTACCCAAGATGAACATTCACAGCAACAATTGCGTTCTGGCCATTAAACAGCACTTCTTTTTTCAAGCACTCAGACGCCAATGTCTTGAAAAGTGGCTTATGGGGATAGAACAGCTGTTGAGATAGCGTATCACAGCGGGTGTCAGGGTTCGTTGATGAGAACCCAATAGCTTGCTGGCAGTGCTTATGAGACTGGTAGAGAACCCTCCTACCATGATCGTGATTTGCAAATGGGACAATTGCACAGCTCACACCCAACAGGAAGGACATGTCCAATTCACAATGTGTGTAATTCTTAGGTTCCTTCAGAAGCTGTTTGATTCCCCATGCTGTGTTACAGTCTTCTTCTTCCTCAATCCCGATCACCTCGAGAATCCCTTGGTCAAGAAGATGCTCGAAGGAGTACTGTGCAGGTTTTTCTTGCTTCAACTTGTGGAGATTATCCACAACCAAGAGAGGTCGGAGTAGTCTACCAGCGTCAGTGAATATCCTCACCTCGTTGTCATCTTTATCTCGCTTGATTTCCATCTGCAAAGTAAAAATTGAAACGTATTATAATGATATTATATCATTGATATAGGACGACATAGCCGCCACATTTGTGAAGCAGAAAAAACCAAGGTAAATACCAAGCAGCAGCGCAAGAATATCGAAATAACACAGGCTTTTGTAGAAACAGAAGATACCTGACGAGGTAGTTCACTTTGACGCCGCCTGCCTTTTAACTCCGCAACAAAGGATTCAGAATCCGAACACAATCCAACCCAGTCTCCATTGACAAGAACTTTATGCTTCCCACAAAGTGATGTGATGGTATCGTCCACGAGCTCTTCCATTCCACAAGCAAAGAGCTTTTCCACCACAGGCTCCAATATTTGAGTGCTAACAAGTCCAAGGAGAGACATATTCTTCACAAGACCACAATTTTCACCATCTGGAGTTGACAAAAAGCATACTCGGCCCCAGTGAGAGGGATGCCTGTGGCCAACATTACAAACAACGCAGTGCAATGTAAAGTTCCCAACCGACTCAATTGTCTAAATGCTCACATAAAAAAAGTAACCAAAATGGATAATGTCGGTGTTGACATCAGGAAAAATTAACAAGATAAAGTGACTGAGGGAAAAAGAAACGGGAAAGACAGTATCATCTATACAAAATCAGTATGAATCTATATTAATCACAGATGGGACTCTGCAGGAAGCAGTGGTTACCATCACAAACTAAATGAAATAAGTTAAAACGAATATCCAATAAAACAGTTTGAAGACATAAAAACTTGAGAAAATGCAGAGTATACAGCATAGTTTTAGTACGTGGGATATTTAAAACAAACCGAGGGTGGAAATGTCACTTACGGATATCTAGCATCGCCAACCTTGCCGGTATAAAGGACTTGCTGTCTCGTTCTCCTCAGATCAATCAGAGTCTGCAATGGATTTGCACGGCCCAGATTAGCTACAACACCTGAAACCCTTTCCATCTTCCTGAAAGGATGAGACCATGCTCCAGTGGAGAAGGCTCTACTGAGCCCATTTGTGATAATTGATGCATCCAAATAATGCTCGATAGGCTTCAAATCGCCATCGCCAGTGAGGTGTCTCTGCATGGACTTGGTCATCGTTCTTCTAGCGTGTGCAATATGCACCCTCATCTCCCTTTCCAACAGTTCTCCAGCTAGTTCAATCCTCTTGTTCCTGAAGCTGTCTCTATTCTCACATTTTCTTTTACCGGCAAATGCCCTGAAAAGGCACTTCACCATGTAGCCCAGGAATCGTGCTTTCTGCTTCAAACCTTTGAGGCCTGGAAACAAGTACAGACGTAGGCAGTCATCCACACTTTCGCCAGGTGGGAATTTTGTGCTCTTTATCAGCTGTTCAACATACTCTAGAGAATTCTTCCCATAGCGAAAAGATTCGCAAACAGCATCAGCTTCGTGGATGGAAGCTATGAGACTGTTGGTAATGCTTGCATCATCACCATCAAAGGCAATAAGATCAATTGCCTCTTTGTCTGACGAAACACCCAGCGCAAAGAACAGGACCCAGACTGGGATCTCAGTCGACAAGAAGTACACTGTCAGTACTTTCTCCCTTCTCTTGTAGTCTTCTGATTTCTGATTCTCTGCGAGACGCACAATGAACCTGTTTCTTTTAGTTTCGGACCTGTAGGAGACTGTCCATGGTGAATTAGAGATCCACAGTCTCTTTGTGCACATCTGTTCTTGAGCAATAAAGACCTGCAAAACACAACATATTCATGTTAGGAACTTGCATAACAGCTTGGCGGTAGTTATGATTGTATGTAAGCCTTAGTGTAACTCACCTTCTCAGCCCCCTTAATCACAAAATAGCCACCTTGATCGAATGCACATTCACCCTTTTTGTGGTTTTCCCCATTCTGTCATTTCTCATCCACTGTGTTGCAGAGGACAGATTTGACCATCACGGGTATCCTACCAATCGGAATGCACTGACTCTTCTTATGCAATATCTGCTTCTCCACACATTCGTCTTGTCCCGTCTTGAACTTGTCTCTCTTAACCACTTTTTGTATGAACACCTAGTCAGTTTATAAATTGAAGAAGCAGTTAGGCTAATAAGAATAAGATACACAAAGGACAGCAAAACAGAAACTTGATCAAAAGTTTTGTTAGTTTCCTTACCTCAACTTCGACGTTTACAGTCATCCTAGCTGAGTAGGTCATGTTCTGAAGCCTGGCGTGCCATGGGAGAAACTCAAGCTCCTTGTCATCAGAAAATAAAGAGGGCTTCTCTAAGGTGACTTCTCCGAACTTCACCGTCGCGTATCTCCAGTCATGATCCTTGTTCTTCGTCGGATCAAAAGAGGGCTCGACTAGCATCTCGCCGAAGGACTGAAATAAGCTCTGAAGCCCGTGCTCGATGAAGAAGTTGTAGGAGTTGAGCTGATGGCTTATAAGCCCATACTCATCAAAGAAGGACGTCGCGGCTTTTATGCAGAAATCCTGGAGAAAAGGTTCTCCTAGCTCAGAGAGATAGATCTCCGTAACAGACTCAATCTCTTCAATGTCCATCTCGTCAATATCCATCTCTGACATACCTGTAAGAAACGGAAGCAAAACCCCAAAAAAGAAGACAGATAAATGAATAAGGAGACCTAAAATCATATGCTACGAAAACGCATGTCGCTATCTATGATGCAATCAGATTTTCATCAGAAACGAAACATTCTCCAAAACACGGGACAGCAAACAAAAGCATAATCTTGGGGAATTTCAAGCAGAATCAAAGCGTGAAATCGGAAAAATGGGTACCCTAAACTGAAACGATGGAGTGAAATGGCGGTGGCGAGGGAGAGCAGAGTAAACAGCGTCGCCGGAAAATCGCTGAAGATGCGGAGAGTGAGTGAGTGAAAACCCTTTGCTGACTCGCTTTCTAAACGTCGACCGAAACTGTCGAGTGTCCGACGAGGAGTGAAGAAATAAGAGTGCCCGACGAGTAGTGAAGAAATAAGAAGCTGGGCCGAGTTGGGCCTATTCGCACTAGTCTCTTTTATTCACGTTTAATGCCCATTACCAGAAAATACAAAAACTTGGATAACCTTAAGCTATTTGTAGAAGACAAAAATTAAAAAGCCGAGTTAAATGATGATAAAAAGTGTTGGCCGAAAATTTTCAATTCACTTTTTTGCCTATTGGGTGTTAAAATAATAAACATTTGGAGAAGAGAAAAAGGAACGAGATAACAAGTTTTGTACTTTTGTTTACTATCACTCTATTTTTCTTTTGTGTCTTCTTTATAAATATATAAAAAATACATGAGACTTATGTTCAACTTCATACAAATCGTTTGAACCCAATTTTGGTTAATTTTTCAGCTTCATTATGAACATACTCCAAACTTGATTGTAGCAAAAGCAGAGGAGGATGTAATTTTTTTGAAAAGTAATATTTGTGGGTATATGATTGCCATGATGAGGCTGGTAGAAAGTGAAGATGTAATAGTAAATTAAGAGGGACAGGCATATATAAATATAATGTGAACATTGAAAAGAAGTATGGCAAAAAGGTTAGGGAAGATTAAGTCATTTGATAGATGAAGAAATGAATCTTTGAAATATATCACTTTATTGACTATGAGGATGGCAAAAGATAGTTAGGAGGAAAGTACTACCTATAATGAAATGATATATATAATTTAAATCGAGAAATATACACATATCTTTTTATTTCTAATGTTACTTTAAACCTCGGACCACCCTCTCTATCTAAACTTTATTTTATTCTTCTTAAAAATTTTATTAGATGATTGGATTCATATATTCGTGAAATCATCTCCATCTAAGAAGAAAATATTCGTGAAAGCAAAATTTCACATTTCACTAGACTCGTTGTGTGCTATAAAACTAAAATTAATAAATGGAGTCCGTCTAGATGTTTTGAGTGTGTTTATCAAATAATGTGAATACGTTCGGTCTTATACAAGAATATACAAAAAAAAGTTGGATAACCTTAAGCTATTTGAAGAAGACAAAAAAAAAATTAAAAAGCGAAAGTTAGATGATGAAAAAGTTATAGCCGAAATTTTTCTTAACTTGTTTGGCCTCTTGGGTGTTATAATAATAAACATTTGGAGAAAAAGAAAAGGAAAGAGATAAGGCATAAGATTCCATTAAGCGAAACTGAAAGGTGGATAATATTTGGGCTTGTCATGCGTTTCTAGTGTCTATAAGTTGGGTGGTACGTTTATCGTTTCTCTTCAAATATTCCTCTTTCTCCACCTTTTCCCCTTTAATCACTTTAATTTTATTCCCAATCAGAATTTTTGTTTTGATATTATTAGTCTAGCTGCATTTTATCGTCTATATCAGTAACTGAATTTTTGAAGTAGAAAAAAAACAATAACGAATGAGTTTATGTCGAACTTATATATTCCACAGCTAGAAACTAAGTTAGTCTGTGTTTTAAATTTGTCCATATCCAAGTTTGAAATTAGTTCGTTTCGCACGCAAATAAGTGAATAGTTAACCATTTTATTTTAACCAAAAAACAATAACCATTTAGAACAAAATATCTCCGAAGATAACTATGAGGATCTATCTATATAAGTAAATTTAAACCAAAATAATCGAATTACTATAATGGTGAAAAGGGACCTAATCACCTAACCAAATTCAAATTTATGTTTGTTTCATATAAAGTATTTTGTAGATATTTTGAGATATTTTGTTGAATCCATAAACGTTTGTAGTTTATCCTCATCAACTTGCATTACAAATAGCCAAAAAAAAATCCTTAATTCCGCCAATAACAACTACGTGAATCCATAAATGAGAAAATGTAAGGATTTTCTTTTTCCGAATTGCTATAATGGTGAAAGAGACCTAACAAAAGTTCATCAACTTTATTTTTGATTGTAACTTTATGGTGAAATTTTTTTTTAACTTTATGTTTGTTTTAATGTGGTGGAGTTTTTACGGGTGTATTTTGATACAATTCTGTAGGATTAATTGATCAAATAGTTTACTTAAAAATAAATAATAAAATGCATTTGTGACTTATATTTTATGTGGTCGATTTGTGTAATAGTTAAATAATTTTTTTTTTAAACAGTTAAATAATTTTTTAACGTTATAGATTTGTTTATACCTTCGTCTAATTGTTTTTTAAATGGTTAATTACATGGTAGATGAGATTAACACTATAGATCTGTTTACACCATCGATTAGTATATATTTTTGTGCTCGATTAATTTAAAAACGATTGTCATGTATTTTCCATATAAATTTTTTAACGCTATAATCCTTTTTTATCATTACACTAGAAACTTATTTATACATCCTTCTCACAAATTCTTTTCGTATGGCTTCAAGATATTTATCATTATTGCATTTTTTTTTCTTCATTTAAGCAGAGAACTTTTCTCTCTTCTCATGCTGCCACCTCACCAATCATTTTATTAATTAATTTATTAACTTAAAATTGTTTATTTTATTTATTATGTTTTCTGTTATTCAATTTAATTCTTATAATAATTAACATGCATTAACATTAGAATTTGAAAAGACATATATTTATAAAACATATGTCTATAATTAAAATAAATAATAAAAAAAAAAATTTAAATGGTTATCCTAATATATTTCAACTTTTATAAATATTTAATTAGGTTAAATTATATCGTTAATATTATAAAAAAACTACGATATCAAAAAATTCTCAACAATTAAAAATATAAGTTATCGTAGAGCTAAATTTATAAAGAAAAATATAAATTTCTAAATCTTAACATCTAATAAAAAGATAAATAAGTAAAATTAAGCTATACTTGAACCAACAATTGAAAATTTAATACACTTTTTTAATGAATATTTAATACACATACTAATTATATATTTTATTTTAACATTATAAAAAGAATTTCAAAAGACATCATTCGTATTTTAAATTAAACCAAACATTTATATGAATCTATATATATAAAGTTAAATAAGTAAAAATAAGTTGTTAAAAATACCATACTTTAATAAAAATATGTATAGAATGAAACGTCAAATTAGTAAAATTTATGTATGATTAGTTAATTTATAAAAATTAATTAAAAAAAATAAAATGGAGTAATCATGCTTATTATTCCTCACTTCTCCTTGCACCTCATCCTCTTACATTTGACAACACATAATTGGGACAAATTTCAATATCAACCTCACTCAGCCCAATTTAAAATCACTCTGACTTCTTCTTCCGTCGTAATCTCCGCTTCCTTCTACAGCCATGGAGGCCCTTCTCGATAGCATCACGGTTCCGCCATGTAATATTTATAGAAGTTGTCATCTAAAATCTTTTTTCTCAAATTCATAGACTATTAATTACTTTTAGTTTTTAGACCTTGCAAATACGCAGGAGAAAAAAAAATTTTGACTACAACTTTAGCTGAACACAAAATTAACTGCAGAAGATAGCACAACCTGATCTGGCTCCCTTCTTCAAGTGATTAAATACGGTTCAAGTATAGTTATATAAGGATAGGGCAATTGAGAGTTGGTTGGGGATAAGAGATTTGATTTGGGTCCGGAGTATCATCTGGATTGTTGTGAGAAGTTGTATCCATTGATTATCATCAGGCGTGAAGCGGAGGACCTTCTTGGTCTTCATTTGCTTCTCGCTCGGTCTCTGGGAATTGAATTCAACTCAGTGGGTCGAAATTCATGTTCTTTTCAGGCAATTACGAGCACAAACAAAACTGGGTTCAATTAATGATCAATTGTTGAGTTTCTTGCGCTATTGGACTACACAAGGGGCTATGAGCATAAAACAAGAATTGCGACCGGTTATTAATTTTAAAAATAACTCATGCATTACAATGATTGCCCCTTAGCAGAAAGGGAAAACAAAATTAATACAAACACTCCTCAATGTTCGCTTAAAAATTAACACGAACTCTACCTGAACAAATATGCAAATTCATTTCCATATAATTTAAGTAAACACAACACAATGAGTAACAAAATAAATCAAAACATGGCCATAACATCAAACACATA
Organism: Alliaria petiolata; assembly: GCA_020283515.1. Lineage (NCBI taxonomy): Eukaryota > Viridiplantae > Streptophyta > Magnoliopsida > Brassicales > Brassicaceae > Alliaria > Alliaria petiolata. The sequence goes on along the minus strand of JAHZTW010000001.1, from coordinate 168,270,509 downwards.
CGAATATTCGAGAATTATCAAGTATTAAATAACATTAAAAAACAAAACATAAGTAATTAATATATATGTAAAAAATCATGCTGCAAAATGAAAGTAAGAAAGCATAGATCAAGATTTGACGTGAGCGAATATTATAAGAACTAAAAGATATATTTAAAGAATAGAGAATGTATAATGAACCGACACAATAATTGAATAATTATACTATGAAAAAAATACAACTAAAGATTAGTGACAAAAAACTTTCGCGCGAAGCGCGGACCAACCCTAGTATATTTATTTATAAAAAGATGTTGAAAAAGTAAATAAATCACATATTTCAGATGTATGATCTGCACACGGTTAGAATCAATAAATACTGTAAGTCTCAATTAATTTGTATATTTGATGATGGTCATTGGAAAAAAAAAACACACACACACAACTATCAATTTCTCTTCCCATTCGGATTGAATGAGACCGAGTCATTCTTATTTGCGGGTAACGGAGACGAGACCATACATGCCTTCTTTGACTCATGACTGAAAATGAGGAAGACTTTAAAAATACACTCACACATTTATCACAATCTCTATAATTTGTTTATTTATTTTGCATATAGTAATCGGGTCTTCACTCTCCATAGTCCCCATATAACTAGTTAAGATATTACATTCACAGTCTACACACTAAATTATCGCCAAACTTTCCCTAAATTGGACTTACTTCGTTTACCAGTTTTGCTAATTACATTATAAAAAAAAGGTAAAAAGAATTGCTAGTTTACTACTTGTGCCCGTTACCTATGAAATAAAGAAGTAATATTGTTAATACAAATTAATTTAGTTAATGAGGACTGTCGGAAAAAGATAAACGACCAATCTCACTCGCTATATATTTTTCAAAACAATACAAAGGAAATACATACTACTACTAGTTTCCAGTGCCAAATTGTTTTTTTTTTTAAATAGTCTTATATTCCTTTTTTGGGTTTTGCTTACAAACGGGTTCACATGACCGACTGTTTTTTTCTCGGTGCTCATGTTGTCCAATCAATTAAATCATCCTCTAGTATATTTGAAAATGAAAATAAAATAAAACCATTATGTTTTATGCGAATTGTGAATTTCCGGGAAAGAAATTAACATCTCGAACTTTGAAATTCCATCTGATTGATTGATTCAGATTCAGAAATCAGAACAACAGTGGTTACAGTCTTACAGAGGATAAAGATCGAAGTAATACAACTAAAAGATCTCTAGTTCCTAATTAATTATTACTTTACTTTTCTTTTAATCATGCCGATAATTTTTCGCAAATTATTAAGAAAACACAAAAAGTTAAAACTTTTCAAGGAAGAAAAGCAGGAATAATGGCGGAAGTGAACTGTGAAGGATGTTGATGAGGAGGAGGCTGATCTTTGATCTGAGTCTCCGCCGTGGAAGCGTGGTGGCCACACCGATCACACTTCACCGGAACCAAAAACCGACGGCAAGAAGGACACGACGACCGAGAAGTCAACCATTTGTCGATGCACGCCACGTGGAAGGCGTGGCTACAGAGAGGCAAGATCCTGATTTCTTCGCCGTCGGAAAATTCGGTTAAGCATATGGCACACTCGGTGGAGGAATCTCCGTCTCCGGATGAAGAGCACGGCGAATCGGCGGCGGGTGTTGCGGCGGAGAAGGTGGATTTAGGGAGCGATTGAAGTGCTTTTTTCTTAAGGCCTTTGTTCGGCGGCGGCGGAGATTCTCCTACGGCGGAGGAATTAACGCCGGCGAGACGGCGGAGCCATGCGCAACGAGCTACGGCGGCTAAGCCGGCTACGCATATGAGAGCGCAGAGAAGTGCTGAGAGGATCACAACCATGTCGGTTTCCGCGGCGAGGATTTCTTCCGGCGGTGGCGGCGCCGCCGTTCCAAGGAATCTAGAGGATCGAGTCATTTGTGTTTGGTGTTTGAAGATAAAGAAGAAATGTGAAAGTGGTGAAGACAAGTAAGAAAGAAAGGAGAAATTTTTGTTGTTGTTGTCTAGAGAGGAAGAAGAAGAATCTGATCTTAAGTAAGAGAGACACACACATACACATCTGTTACTTATATAACATGTACGCCCAATTGCAGATAATTAAAGTGGATAAATAAATATTTATTAAAAATCCATGTCATATCGGCAGAAAAAGTTTGTATGAATAGGAGGAAAACGTAGTTTTACAACTTTACAAAAACAAAAACAAAAAAATGAGATTGAAGTATCCATAAAGCCAAACATATTTGCATCTTTAATTAAGGTAAAAATATTGATTTCTTTTATTCAACTTTGTTGTTTTGAAATCTTTGCTTGATTTTTCTTTGTAAACAAATCCTGTTATTGCAAGAACTAAAGTTTAATTAAGTGGTCCGAATTCAAAACCTTAAACCAACTATTTTATTACATGCTTTTTTAATTTGAAAATTTTGATGTTTTTGATATGTAATGTTCTGATTAGCAAATTGCTAAATCATATAAAAATAAGTAATAAGATAATAGAATCTTTGACCCAAAAAAAAAAAAGATAATAGAGTCATTAACTGAAATTTACTTACTGTAGTTAATTTTGTTGTTAACAGAAATACACAAAACTAATATCGTTATCAACTTCTTATTTTTTTGTCGTAATTTCGTTATCAACTTATCTGATAAAAAATTAGATATCTAAAATATTTATTGTGAGTACTTATTTTATTTCATACAAGCATAAAAATCCTGGAACATGCGTCAACGTAGATACGGGATGCAGATTAGATATTAATATCCCATAAAATAATAGATAAATTGATTTGGAAATATCGTAATCGTAATCGTATGCAAAAAAAAATATATATATATTATAAGAATCAAATTGGCGTATATTATTGAAAACCCAAGCAGAGAAAAAGATGGGTTGGTGTGGGTACTCTTTATAGGTTCAGTTTGACGAACTCATTATCAAAAGGTATAAATTACTTTCTTACCTAAACCTACTTCGACAAGGCTCTTTTTTTTTTTTTTTATCTTGATTGTTATTTTTACTTCTCTTTTCTTTGGCATCGAGAAGAATCCGTTCGAATCAAAAAAAAAAAAAAAAAAAAAAAAGCAAAAGACTGAGATTTAAGAGAAAATGGAATGGTTGACAGCTGGTTCCGGAGCTGGATTCAATGAATTTCGAAGTTCTTGCAACATTATCTAGTTTTCTTTAAATATTTGTCTTCAGTATTAGAGCATTTATCCGTGAAGATTAGGGAGGGGATTAAGGTCATAAGAATTTGATTTCCAACTACCTAGCGTGGAATTAGAAAGATAATCAAGTGGGCTTCTGTGTGATTCTGGATTAAAGAAATGACCGAATATTGGCCAACGTATTAGTATTTAATTTGTATAGTTTTTAGTCGCTCGACTCTTGGAAATAGCAATTTTGATTTTTGGTTAAAGTCACTTTGAAGATTTTTTTTTTTTTTTGTAAGAGTTTTTGATTTAGATTTGTAATATGTCTGGATTTTGTTTAGATGTAGGTGGGATCTTTGATAATGCTGATAACTACGAAGTTTCAGAATCTTTGAAATGGATCTACGTGTCCTCAAAGGTAGTAGTAATATTTTACATTATAGTATAAATAACGGCAGGTAACACCGTTCACGTGTACAAAAGTTTTGGTGTTTCTAGAATACTATATGGTGGTCATACTAATTAGAAATATCATTAGATTCACCAGTCGCGGTATTGGGCTAGAGAGAGGTGTCTGGAAGTTGGAATTTACGAGAATAACTAAAATTACCTTTAAAACATAAACTCGCAAGAATATTAACTTTAAAATTAAAAGTACATTCAGAATGGAATAACATTTGGTGTGAATACGTTTGATGTGAGTCTTCAACGTCTTATATGGAACCAAAAAAAGTGAAAAAGCAAACCGAGTTAATAATCCAATAATTAAAAAATAAGAAGACATTCGCACACCGGAAAAAAACAATAATGGAGACTTGAAGCATTAATTGTATTACAAGTAAAAAAGGGAAGCATCAATAATCCATTGTTTTGGATAAAGCCTACTTGTGCTGTTTGTTTTTTTTTTACACAAATAAGATTCTATATTTGTTATCCCTTTGACCATATTATTTTCAGAGAGTTTTTTTTCAAATAATTTTTATGACGAACATACTATTTTAAAATTTAGACCAGATATTACTAATTTCAGAACATTCGATCTAACCTATACTATATAAAATAATATCAACCATAAACGCAATTGGTGTTTCTAATATTTTTGGGGTTAATTTTCGCATTGAGTATATATTTTTTTTTTGCGGAAACGTCTGACTAACCCTGAAGGTTTATCATCAAGTGGGTGCACGTGTGTCTAAATTTCATACATGTACATTTTTTTTTTTGTTCAAAGTCTCTGTATCTTAAGCTGCTCTATGGGAAAGTACCACTTACAACGAGTAGACTTATCTTTGACATATAATATGATAAAGTCCATGCGATTCCAGCTAACCAGATATATAACCTATTCATAATATCAAGTATTTTGAATCCAATATAAAAATGATAAAGAGAGGTTTTGGTCCTTTTGAACTTTGTTGAAGTAGCGAAGGTTGACAAAATCTAAAAGCCCATAAAATTAGTTTGAGACTTATTTTGAGTTGAATACGAAGGAGCAATAACGAGTCAAAGCCATGCCTCATGCCTGTTACGTGTACTATATGTGTCCATGTTTATAACGCAACCCAATATCATGTCGGTGCGCAAACTTGTGTTGACTTTTTGGGTCATGAAACATTCATTTCAAAATATATATATACATACATGACGTCATAAATGAATAAATGCAATCGCCATGCCCGTTATTATAGATTAGAGTATAATAATCCTTGTTCAAAATCTCGGACACCTAGCCGTAAAATCGGCCGCAAATTCGCTCGGCGCCACTGTCCCAATGTGATTTTATTCTATTCGGTTAAGAAAATCGAATATCCGATTATTCGTCTGAATAAGATGACTAATCGGATTAATAACCGATTTTATTACAAAATGGGCTTCAACACAAAGCCCACTAGTTATCATAAACGCAGAGATAGTATAGTTTATTTATACTAAAATATTTTTACCCTTCCTTTGTACCATAGTCGATGTGGGAGAAAGTGAGAAACTCATCTTCTCAGTTTTTTTTGGTAATTTACCTACACAGAGCTGACACATGTCTAGACAATCATCTCAACGAAGCCACAAAGTCCAACAACGAAAAACAATAGTATATTATTAATATAAATATTTGTACAATATACATAGAAAATGTTGACTAATGATAAATTTTGTAGATTTTATTTTAGTAAAAAATTCTACTAATATTTTTTCAATATAATATATTATATTTAACATCATAAAATTATTTTTATATTAACTAAATTAAAAAAATCTTAAAACTAATTCTCGATTAATCCCGAATAATCTCCGATTTTTTCCCTAGGCGCTAGGCTTAATCCGAGCGCCCGATTAACGCCTAGCGAAATTTTGAACATGGATAATAACTATGGATAGAAAATCATTTCACATAAATATGTAGATTGAATTTAAGTTTTCTTAATCCTTCAATTCGCAATACCACTCTTCGAGCAAATCGAATACGAGTATCTGTTGGCTTTTTCGGTTTCGGCCCGAGTCGGTTCATATAGTTATTAGATAAGCAATTGGTTTTGTCGTTTTTATTTTTGTTTGATTAGGTTAATTCGCCCCTAAAATCTGGCGCAATGGTTTAAATGCCATCCAACTTGGTTATTTATATTTGGTCAAAAAAAAAAACTTGGTTATTTATCAGTGTTCATGGCCTCTTTTGTAACGTAGCAATTTATAAGGGACATTATTGCATATTGCTGCATTCTGACTTCCAACATGTTTAAAGAAAATTTCAAAATATTTTGTCCAATGAAGGGCAGTTTCTTTATTTCGGAATTTAAAATACTACCTTAGCTTTAAAACTTACACTATTTAACATGTCATGTAGTAAGTAGCAAGGTTGATTATTATTCGGTCACGGTCCGATGATTATGCCATCAAAAACAATCCCCAACTCCCAAGACTTGGGAAATAGGAATGGTTAAACAAACTGAATCTAGCTCTAATGGGCTCAAGTTAAGACCCAAATCAAAAGCTTAGGCCCAATCTCGGCACCTTGTAAAACCCTCAGAACCGTGAAAGCTCTCCACGATCCCAACAATGGCGGCTGCGAAGGAGATCCTGACACGGCGATCTGTAGCGGCGACGATAAGGCTGACGGTTCCGGCTGGAGCAGCTCGGCCAGCACCGCCGGTGGGTCCGGCGCTAGGTCAGTACAGGCTTAACCTGATGGCTTTCTGCAAGGACTTCAACGCCCGGACCCAAAAGTACAAACCGGACACTCCGATGGCCGTGACGATAACGGCTTACAAGGACAACTCGTTCGAGTTCACCGTTAAATCGCCGTCTGTGTCGTGGTACATCAAGAAAGCGGCTGGGGTGGATAAAGGGAGCACACGTCCTGGGCATTTGAATGTGACGACGCTTTCGGTGAGGCACGTGTACGAGATCGCCAAGGTGAAGCAGACGGATCCGTTTTGTCAGTATATGCCGTTGGAGTCGATTTGCAAATCTATCATTGGCACTGCCAAATCCATGGGGATCAAGATCGTTAAGGATCTGGAGTGATTAGTGTTAATTTGCTTTAGCGGTGAGAGTGGAAACAATCTGCTGTTTTCGAAATGATCCTTTTGTGTTCTAATAAACTATAAAAACATGAATGTCAGATTGTTCTGTTTACTCCATTTCCTTGCTTGTGTTCCAAAGCTTTGCTATCATCATTAGGAAATTAAGTAGAGACTGAGTTTGTGGATGAACTGAGAATGTTGTCGTTCTTAGAATCTAATTGTGCTGTTACACAGCTTACTTTTGATTGTTTGGAGAATCTGGATCGTTAAGAGTAAGCAGATTAATCTAAAAGTTGGTTCCTTTAACTTAACATTCCAGATTGTGCTCTCGTGGAGGAGGTTTTAATTGTGAGTCGATGAACTTCTCTTGCTGTTTTTCTCCTTCGGTCATTTGTCCAGAGAATTGTGTGTTTCAAAGGTTAGTGATTTGAAGGAACAATGGGATCTGAAATCGCAGACTCTAGCAAATACCTGTATTAGAAACGGGGTCAATCTCAATGAAGAAGTGGGAGCTGTTAACTTAGCATTTCTTCAGGTTTCTTGAACCTTCTGCTGCAATATGGTCTGAACTTCACTTTTGTTTCATCGGAGAAGTGATCAACCTGGGATAGTGTGGACCAGTCTCAAAATTGTGACTACCAAACTGCTCAATGAAATAGTTAGGTCGATCCTGTTGACTCTTGTGACCGGTTGTTCAAGCAAAACCATCCAAGCAAGTCGACTATCTCGATACTCGATTCACCGAATGTTGTTGTGGTCGATGAAGACAATGACTTGGCCCTTCAGAAATAAATAAATACGACAACAACTCTCCCCCCTGAGAAAAAGGGGCAAAATAGAGAAATAGACAAAAGTTTAAATCGGGAGCAACCCATTGATTAAAAAAAAAAACACAGAAAAGAGCAAAAAGTGGAGAGAGTCTTACGTTTCAGGGCCACACGCAATCTGAGTGCCATTTCTCTCTTTGTCTCTCTCTCTGTTCTAAGAAAGGGAAGTTCTTTGGCACATTGCAAAAGATCCAATTTTGACGATCAAAATCGACTCGGTGGAATTCAGACACGTCTATAGAGAGATATGTCTTGTTCATCCTCGTCCGGATCAGAAGGAGAAGAAGAGGGGTTCGATTCTTACCGGAAAGGTGGATATCACGCCGTCAGGATCGGCGATCCTTTTTCCGGTGGTCGTTACATCGCCCAGAGGAAGCTTGGCTGGGGTCAATTCTCCACCGTCTGGCTTGCCTACGACACTCGCACCTCTGTACGCATCTCTCTCTCTCTCTCTCTCTTGCTTATTGCTGCTTCGATTTCTGTTGCTTTGATCGTAATGCTTGATTTTGATTCCCACAAATTGTGAACATCTAGCCTCTGTCTCCATTGGTTTTCTGGAGATCTCTTGTCATCTGGGCTCTGATCTCGTTTTCCTCATCTGAGAGTTTATCTGTGACATATTCGAGATCGAACCACATTCCAAAGACAGTGTTGAAATCAAAAGCCTCGTCTTTTATACAATACGCATCTCTAACTCTTAGGTCCTCTAGATTTTGGTGCAAGATCCTTGCTTTGGCTTCCTGTGGTGATGATTCTGATTTTGAAATTATGGATCAGAACCCTAGATTTGGCACTGTTTAGCAGATTTGTTTGCTTGAAAGGAATGCGTAGTAAATGGTTCTAGAATCTTTTAATCATAGGCAGATGATCAATTGTGATATAAAAGTCTATCCTAAGAATGTTTTGCTTTGTATATGTTTGATGTCTCTTTTTGCAGAACTATGTTGCTTTGAAGATTCAGAAGAGCGCACAACAATTTGCTCAAGCTGCACTTCACGAAATCGAATTCCTTTCAGCTGCTGCTGATGGAGATCTCGCCAATACCAAATGCGTTGTTCGTCTTATCGACCATTTCAAGCATGCTGGTCCGAACGGGCAGCATTTATGCATGGTGCTCGAGTTCCTCGGCGATAGCTTGCTCCGTTTAATCAGATACAACCATTACAAAGGTCTGAAACTGGATAAAGTCCGGGAGATCTGCAGATGTATACTGACTGGTTTAGATTATCTGCACCGTGAGCTCGGTATGATTCACTCTGACTTGAAACCCGAGAACATTCTTCTCTGTTCCACCATTGACCCTGCCAAAGATCCCATTAGATCCGGACTCACCCCGATATTAGAAAAGCCCGAGGGAAACGCAAACGGCGGAGGAGGATCCACCATGAATCTGATTGAGAAGAAGTTAAAGAGGAGAGCGAAAAGAGCGGTTGCTAAAATATCAGAAAGAAGAGTTTCAATGGTGGGTACTTTAGGTGAAGAAGCATCATCGAAGACGGAAAGATGTCTTGATGGGATTGATATGAGATGCAAAGTGGTTGACTTTGGGAACGCTTGTTGGGCTGATAAACAGTTTGCGGAAGAGATACAAACGAGACAGTATCGAGCCCCTGAAGTAATACTAAAGTCGGGATACTCTTTCTCTGTTGATATGTGGTCTTTTGGTTGTACGGCTTTCGAGCTTGTCACAGGGGATATGCTGTTTGCTCCTAAAGAGGGAAATGGTTACGGAGAAGACGAGGTAAGACCTAAATCTAACCCCAAGAGTTTGCTTCTTACTTTCAGATTTTTCTTGATGTGGTTTTGGTATCTGGTTTTGGACTTAGGACCACCTTGCTCTAATGATGGAGCTCCTTGGAAAAATGCCTCGAAAGGTATGTTTTTTTCTTTTGCTTTTTTATGTTTTGTCGCAATTGCTCGTGTTTTTTTTTTTGACGCGCTTGATGGAACAGATTGCGATCGGAGGAGCGAGATCGAAAGACTATTTTGACAGGCACGGGGATTTAAAGAGAATCCGGCGGTTGAAATATTGGCCACTCGATCGCTTACTGATTGATAAATACAAGCTTCCGGAAGCAGAAGCAAAGGAGTTTGCCGAGTTTCTGAGCCCGATCCTCGAGTTTGCGCCAGAGAAACGACCAACTGCTCAACAGTGCTTGAAACATCCATGGATGAATACACAGAACAATGCAGATATTGTAGGATCCCAAATGAGAAACTTGCAGATCAAAGGCTGAAAGAAACTCTCAACTTCGTCATTTTTTGTTTTTTTTTTTTTTTGTTGTTCGTGTTTTCTTTTTGAACAATTTCGATATTTTTTAAAGCCTTTTTTATGTTTAATTGTTCTTTGTTTTTTGGGGAGCTGTGATTATTATTGGTTAACAATCGATTTCATATGTTGCTAATAGATAACTGCATTTTCCAGGTAAAATTCAAAAATTACGTTTTTAACCGAAAAATTGAATTTTATCGTAAAATTGCGTTTATTGGTCTGAAATTGCGTTTTTCCATCAAAATCGTAAAATTATATTTTTTCGTTAAAACTGTGAAATTTCGTTTTTTTTCCAAAACCTAGAAAATATATTTATCCAATAACCGAAAATTGTGTTTTCATGCCAAAATCGCAAACATTGCGTTTCTCCACCAATACCCCGAAAATCCAAAGAAAAACGTGATTTATAGATATTAAAATAATAATTTGAATATTTAATTATAAATATATTTTAAATTAAAGATTAGTATAGTTAAGATCAAAATAATATGGTTTTGAAAAAGGGCTGCGCATTTGATTTTCCACCGTCAGAATTTTCTTTTAAAAATATAATTGTTTCCCTGCAAAATAAAAATTATTCCTTGACAAGAGTTCGAATATATGATATCAAAGGAAATAGATTAAGAATTTTAGATTTTATATCTTATAGCCCAAAACATTTAAAAGTAACTAGAATAGCATATCCATTTTTGTCCACAAGAATATTACTGTTAATCAATCTTATTCATGGCAATCAATATTGGCTGTTTGATTATTATTTTTCCTACTTAATTCATATACTTAAGATAAATTACAACCATTTTTTTCAACAATTGCAACTATTGTTTTTTTTTTTTGACAACTATTGTTACAACTTTGAAAAGTAATTTCGAATTCTTTATAGCATCAAACTTCAATTAGTTTCTTATTCATAATTTCATGACATCAAAATTAGAGTTCTACAGCTTTATCCAAATCAAAAAGTGATTATTTTGAAATATTTAGAGCATTAAAATTTAATAAATGTCTCATTTGTAATATTTTTAGATTTAGAATAAAAAACATTGCTTGTAGATTTTTATTTTATTTTATATATAACTTGTTTATATATATAAGCATAAATATTTCACATACGTATTGATATCTGGCGAAAGACTTTTAACAAAAAAAAAGTTTTAAAAAGGAATAAAATTATTAAAAAGAAAACATTACGAAAGTTTATGGTTGTAGGAAAAAACATAACAAAACGTTTGAACTATTTTAAAAGAAAGGTATATTATAATAGGTAGTCTAATCCAATCTAGGACACATATATACAACAAGTAAAGTTATGTAAGTTGTTAAATTGTCTGAATCAGAAAAAGGTTGTAAAGTAGAATTTGACTTTGGATTTTGGTCACTTCCTAAATCCTAAACTATCGGTTGACTTAGGTTCATGGTATATTTTTATAATTTTGTCAACAGGTCCATGGTATATGATTATATTTTATCGCTGAATTTTGTTTGATGTTAGCAACTACAGAAAATGTCATTCTTTAAGTTACTTTTATTTTACAATTTATATATCATTACATAGTAGACTAGGAACAAGTCATTTGCTTTTCCTTACGTCATACAATTTGATTATTCAAATAAAATAGGAACTAGAATTATATAAAGATCGTTTGATCATATCATATATGCCTGTAAGTTATATTATTTGTGATTATTTCATAATTTGACACCAAAGGCTTTGGTCCAAAGCCACTAATGGCGACTGTTTCCCACTGTACTTTTCTTTTATCGTCTTTCTTTTATTTTCAAACTCTACATACTTTTTTATAATTTTAAAAATTTGGAATAATAAGCTCAAGTTTGATCCCTCTCTAAAATATACTAAATTAGATTTATACTTACAAGAACCAATCGACTAATTAATTGAAATGACAGCTACTAAAAAAAGCCTTCCAAATTCATTTTTTTTTTGTTTTAAATTGTTTGCTTGTCGGACTATGAACTTAGAAAATAAATTTCATCAGATAAAATTGGTTACACGTACAAAATATTAGAGTCCAAGGATGTGCCAATTTGTGTATTCAATGTAGACACTCGGGTGTCTTAAGTTCACAAAAAAAAAAAAAGAATAATGACATGGCAACACTTGGTGTCTTAAGGGGAATAAAATTGTCTTATTTAAGATCTTTTTAGGATGTCTTATAACACGTGTCACGACGCGATTCGTCACATATTTTGCTCTCTGTGCTTAATCTCTCGGTGAACAAGCTCTTTAAAAAAATTCTTTGAAGAAGATGCTCGAAGCTGCTCCCTGTGCTTAATCTCTCGGTGAATCTCTCGGTGAAGGTAAAATTCCTGAAAAAATCTCGATAAACCTAATTTTTCTGAAAAATCTCGATAAGTCAGTGAGCTAAATTGTTATCGGCTATTTCCTCGCTTATTGTGCATATGGCGGATGGATTCTTTAAAGAAGCTGCTCCATGTGCTTAATCTCTCGCTCCCTGTGCTTAATCTCTAGGTGAACTGTTTTGGAGAATCCCTTTGAAAAAGCTGCTCCTGTGCTAAATCTCTCGCTCCTTGTGTTTAATCTTTCAGTGAACGTAAAATTTCTGAAAAAATTTCGATAAACCTAAACTTCCTAAAAAATCTCGATAAGTAAGTGGGTTAGATTGTGATCAGCCATTTTCTCGCTTATTGTGCAGATGGCGGATGGATTCTGGAAAAGAATAGATGCAATATTCATACTGATCTAGAATAAGCTCAAGTTTGATTATTCGGTCCTGGTCTTGAGCTTATTCTGGATCAGTGAATACTGCATCTGTTCTTTTCCAGAATCCATCCGCCATCTGCATAATAAGCGAGGAAATGGCCGATCACAATCTAGCCCACTGACTTATCGAGATTTTTCAGGAAATTTAGGTTTATCGAGATTTTTTCAGAAATTTTACATTCACCGAGAGATTAAGCACATATTTAGCACATGGAGCGAAGATGGCTTACGTATGTTGCCGTACTTCATGCACCTTGTGTTTGATGAATGATCCAGCAACATCGAGCGAACATGATAATCAATTTCAAGGAATACTGTCGACTATCATCTTGAATGTTTGTAGTTTTTGAAAGAGTTTTTGGTTTTTGTTTTTCAAAACCCACTTTATTTACCAATCAAGTTTTTTAATAAATCGATTTTCTAAAATTTAGGGAAACTAGTTTTTTTAAATAACTTCCAATTTGTAAGCAAAAACCAAAATCTACATTTTTAGAATTTTTCTCCCAAATATTATCAAAAAACCAAAATGCAAAAACTAAAATATAAAAACAGAAACCAAAATCAAAAAATAAAAAACCAAAATCTAAAAACAACGCAAGCATTCATCACCTATATATCATGATAGAGATTCGCTTTGTATAAGGTTAAGAGTTAAGACAATGGCCTTCGAGTGGGAAGTGGGGTCTGTAATAAATAAAGAAAACCTGAAAAAGAAAAATATTTAGATATATGCGCAAAACGCCGTCGTTTGGAGAAACCCTATCCCCCAATTTCCGATTTTCCCTCCAGTTCCACAGTTTGCTCCTGAAACCATTCCCGTTAAGAGTGAGCGAGAGATTGGTAGCGAGAGGCGATGCCTTCTTCTCCGTTTCATGTCTAATAGCGATAAACAATCTCTTGATCTCCCATAGCTGATACCCGCGGAATTGCTCTTGAGATTTTGGGGTTTAGGGTTTTGTTTCTCGGTGTCTCAGTCGGATAATTCGGAGATGAAGACGATCAAGCCCTTGCCGGAAGGTGTTCGTCACTCCATCCGCTCCGGAATTATCATGTTCGACATGTCGAGGGTCGTGGAGGAACTCGTCTTCAATAGTCTCGATGCTGGTGCGACCAAGGTCAACAAAAATCTAAATCCCCCTCCGCCGATTTCTTCTGGTTCTGCAAAACGTTTGGAATTCTGCTGATTGATATCTATATTTTCAGGTGTCTATCTTCGTGGGTGTTTTTACGTGCTCCGTGAAGGTTGTGGATGATGGTGAGTAGAGTATAGCTAGCTGCACAATGCTTACTTTTTTCCTTTGTGCAAATGATTGAATCTTAATTTGGAAACATTTTCTGATTTGATCTTCAGGATCAGGCGTTTCCAGAGATGATTTGGTTTTGCTGGGAGAAAGATATGGTAATTTCTCACTAGAATCTTCGATCAGATGCTTTGTTTTTCTCATCTCACAACAGCTTACCTTTCACAAAAGACGAGTTTTATGCATTGGTAAAAGCTACTTGTTAGTTTTCATTTGAGAAACTTATCATGGGCAATGTGCGAAAACAGCTACTTCAAAGTTTCACGGCGTCACAAATGTGGAGACAGCCAGTGAAAGTTTTGGCTTCCGAGGAGAAGCCTTAGCTTCCATATCAGATATCTCGTTACTGGAAATCAGGACAAAAGCTGTTGGGAGGCCTAATGGTTTTCGAAAAGTTATCAAGGTATTGTATGACTTTTGATGCAACTCACCACTCTTACATAACCTGTGTGACGTTGGTTATGGTTTGAAACTTCCCACAACGCTTTTCAGGGATCCAAGTGTCTACATCTAGGAATTGATGATGATAGAAAAGACTCTGGCACAACTGGTAATGTGTCTTTTGTCACCATTGCTTTCTAATAATGAAAATGAGGCCTTAAGTATAATTTTCAAGAACTATTTGTCATTTACGATGGAGAAATGCATATGCTCATTTTTTGGTTTACATTGGCAAAAGCATGATTTACTTCTGATGTCGACCTGGTTTATGCAGTAACTGTCCGAGATCTATTTTACAATCAACCAGTGAGACAAAAATATATGCAATCCAGGTTCATTTCTTGACACGTAGACTTCCGCATTCATCTTCGCCTTGTCTGAAGTTCTATGAAATGCGACCATGTTTATTTCTCTCTGTCTAAAATAATTTTTTTTTTCTCAACGGAAGCCCCAAGAAAGTGTTGGACTCTATAACAAAGTGTGTGTTCCGGATTGCCCTTGTGCACTCTAATGTCACCTTCAGTGTTCTTGATATCGAAAGGTGGGTTCCTACTGTCATTTAAAGATCTTTATGAATTCAGCTCTTCTGATACTTTCCTTGTTACAGTGATGAAGAGATTATTCAAACCAATCCTTCTTCTTCAGCATTTTCGCTACTGATGAGAGATGCAGGGACCGAGGCTTTGAATTCTCTTTGCAAAGTAAACGTTACAGATGGCATGCTGAATGTGTCTGGGTATATATCTGGTCCTGGAGATAGTTTCAAGGTAAGTTACTTGCTCCACTTAAATTATTACCCTTGTTTGTCAGATTGTTAACGTTGAACCTTACCTCTCTGTATTATTGTGGTATATTCTTTGCAGGCTTTGCAGTATATATGTATCCATATTTCTGCATTTTTTTATGTGTCACTATATATCAACCATTCTGTGGTTTAAGTTAATTAGGTAGTTTCTGTATATGGTTGTGTGAAGTTAATTAGGTAGTTTCTGTATATGGTTGTATGGCCTTCACGGTGACAGATATCAATTCAAGATTCGTAAGCAAAGGTCCCATACATAAGCTGCTGACCAACTTGGCTGCTAGTTTTGAGTGTACGGATGACTTGAAGCCTACATATGGGATACAAACAGGAAGACGTAATAGACTCCAATCCAATCCTGGTTACATATTGTGCATAACATGTCCACGTCATCTTTATGAATTCTCGTTTGAACCATCAAAGACGAATGTTGAGTTCAAGGTATTTTATTTCTCTTGTGATCTAAATTTAGTTAGATTTTGATATTTTGATGATAGTCTATATTCTATCTGTGCAGAATTGGGAACCTATACTTGGCGTTATAGAAAGAATCATTCTAGTTAACTGGAAGAAAGATACAAGTCTTGGTATGCCTCGCTTTTGTCAAGCTCTGATAGTATCCCTATTTCTGGGGTTTTCAATGTTTTCTTACTGTCTTTTCTTAGAACTTTTTGATGGCGGAGCTGATCTACTGGTAGAAGGTGATAGACAAGACCTGATAGATGACATGAGTAGACTTCAAAAAGGTACACAAATTTTCATACTGTTACCATTGTAAACTTATATAGTGGAACAGGGATGCATCTATTGTTCGCCCCTTTTATATTTCCAGGCAGCCTTGACCAATGCTTCATTTTCTGGATGCAGAGTGGCCTGAAGCTATGGAACCTACAAAGAAGAAGCTCAAGAGATGTGATGATCAGGCACCTTGTAGTTTTCTCTTGTCCCCATCTGCTGACTTTAAAAGAGATGATGATTATAGGTCTCAAGGAGAGGACAAATGGTCTCCAAAATATGAATCTGAAATGAAAATTCAGAATCTCAAAGAGCAAGACATTGTAGCTGAATTTGACCGCCAGACTAATTCTCTTCTACAGTCATGTGACATAGAAATGCAAAAGAATGAAGACTTTCCACAAGCTACTGACCTCCTAGAAAGAAGCTTGGTTTCTGGCGCTAAGTGCAGCAGACAGTTTCTAACAAGATGCCAGATTAGCACACCTCTCAATATCAACCATGAGTTTATGAAAGATTCAGACGTATTAAATTTTCTGTTTGAAGAATCTAAAGATGAGTTGGATGTCAGCAATTCCATTGGGAAGCATCTCTTGCGTGGTTGCTCCTCAAGAGGAAGCCTAACCCTTCATGAGCCTCAAGTATCTCATGGTGAAAGGTCTGAATCAGTCATGCCTATGATACTTAATGAAGAACGAAGTAATTCACTGATTCATGTCCTAGAGACCAGAGAAGGTGGTTCTTACTGTGATGTTTTTTCTGATACTCTTGAATATCATGGAATGACCAGGACTCCTAAGTGTTCCTTAGGGAGTTCATGGCAGGATAGTGATTGGTTTACTCCACAACGTTCCTCAGATAGCAGAAGTGTCGGAATTGGTAAAGATTTTAACATCAATCCCATGGATACTGCGGAATTTCGTTCTTACGAAGACAAATTTGTCAAGAAAAAGTACTCTTCCTCTGTCAGTGTGGGGAGCTCCGGTGCTGATAGTTTCCGTTTGAGTTCTGAGTGGTCTCCAATGTTCTCCACGCCTCCTTCTGCGATCAAGTGGGAGTCTGATTATCAGAAAGGTTGTCAAATTCTTGAAGGGAATTTGAAACTGGGAAGGATGCCTGCCCCTGAATATTTTTCCAGTGCAGCTAATAACATCAAATGTGATCATGAGGTCATACCTCAAATCGATTGCCAGGAAACCGGCACAGATTCTTTCACAGATATTCAGAACTTCACTCAGTCAGATGAAAAGATTTTTCAGTCATTGTGGGGGAATGCAGATAGTGTGAATATTGAACAATATAGTATCAGGAAGGACAAGTTCAGTTATAGAGATGACACACAGAATAATGTTGGTACACGAAGGTCAAGAAGAAGCCGCTCTGCTCCTCCATTTTATCGTGAGAAAAAGAGATTTATCAGTTTAAGCAGTAGATCAGACACAAAATTAAAGAACTCTAATCCATCAGGTTCATACTACTGGTCTTTTCTCAGATGTGGTTTATTTTGTTGCTACTGTTGTTTTAGTTTTGGGTATGTAGTAGAAATGAAACTAATGAGGTATAACTTTCTGCAGAACCTGATGATTGGGAGTGTTTGACACAACCTTGTAATGCATCTCATATGCATCTTAACTGCAGCATCCTTGATGATGTGTCATATGACCACATACAAGAAACCGAAAAAAGATTAAGTTCGGCCTCGGACTTGAAAGCATCTGCTGGTCGCAGGATTGTGCACTCAGAGACCCAAGATGAGGATGTAGACGAAGGTAACTATTAATCTTAAATTAGCTGTGTCTATTTAGTAGATAAATCAATTCCAAGACGCTGTCACAAAAGGTTAGACATTATATTTTGTTGTATCTCCCAGGTCGGTGTAGTTGTCAATCAAAATGTGCTTCTTGACAAGTTTGGTCAATGGGAGTCTTCACGATGTTTCCATTTTTCTGCCCTCTTCCATCTGGAGTATTTAACTAAGTTACCTATCTCGCAGACTTCAACTCAGAGGAAAATCTGGATCAAATTAAATCCACAACGAAATGGCGCCATAACTGTTCGGTCTCTCAGGTTGAGCAAATTGAAAGTGTTAGTTTTTGCCTAGTAGACTGACTCTCTGTTTCCATGAAAGACAATTGAGCATCCATAATATATTCCATTGTTGTGTCAGATTGCCAAGGAATCACACGAGCTTCATGATCAAGATAGTGTACTTGATATATGTTCAGGAGTTTTGCACCTCCGATCCGATGAATCCTTGGTTCCTGAATCTATAAACAGACACTCCCTTGAAGATGCCAAGGTTCTACAACAAGTTGATAAAAAATATATCCCAATTGTTGCTTGTGGAACAGTTGCCATTGTTGATCAGGTTCATCCTATATCCATCTCTTTCTTCTCGTTTATCTCAAAGTCTAGACACTTTATCTGGATATGGTTGAAGATTATCTTCAAACTAGGACAACATAAGTTGTGAAAACTATTGCTCTTAATAAATGTCTTGCTACGATTGATCTGAGGGTGTCATTTATTACAGCATGCTGCCGATGAAAGAATTCGTTTAGAAGAGCTGCGTAAAAAGGTAAGAGCATCTTAGAACCTCTAGTTCATGAAACTGCTTTTCTAATGGTTCCTAGTTTGGACAATATTGTGATTTATCAACTGACAAAACAATTGAAATTACTAGGTCTTGGCTGGGGAAGCAAGGACAGTCACCTACTTGAGTGCAGACCAAGAGTTGGTACGTTTGAACATGATATTAGATATCATTATCTGCTGGACTTGATCAGAGTAGTCTACTCTGCTTCAGTTTATTCATGATGCATCATTAACATAAAAGGTACTGCCGGAGATGGGTTATCAGCTACTCCAGAGTTATTCAGAGCAGATAAGAGACTGGGGTTGGATCTGCAACATTAATGTAGAAGGGTCAACATCCTTTAAGAAGTAAAAAAAAATTCTAGCGGTCCCATCAATATGCAATACGTTTTTTTCTCTTTCTTTTTAACAATATGCAATACTTGATCATCTATGCGCCAGCATATGCAGTTGTGTGTTTTAGATTGCGTACCATGATTCTGCTAAATGAAATGGGTGATTAATGTTTTCCTTTTCTACAGGAACATGAGCATCATCCAACGGAAACCAACTCCTATCACACTTAATGCGGTTAGGAGCCTAGTCTAGCTCTTTCGTTTCACTTAGATTCTATTCTCTGTGGGATTCTATATGGTTCACTTGAATGATCACTCTGTTTACACCACTTGTAGGTCCCATGCATTATGGGTGTAAATCTATCAGATGTTGATCTATTGGAGTTTCTTCAGCAGGTACGCTCGGAATCGTGCTTATCTTTTCTTTTTATTACTTTAAGGTTCTTACTCAAACTTTTGCCATACCAGCTTGCTGATACTGACGGATCATCAACAATTCCTCCATCTGTTCTTCGAGTCCTAAATTCCAAAGCATGTAGAGGTATATTTCTCATCTCTCCAGAATTGTTTTGTGTGTTCAAGGATAAGTAAGCTAGTGACTACCATTCAGCACTTAGTTTCTGCTAATTCTGTCTTTCTCTACAACTGCTAAGGTGCAATTATGTTCGGAGATTCTCTGTTACCCTCAGAATGCTCTTTAATCATCGAAGGACTGAAGCAGACCTCACTTTGTTTCCAGGTAAGTAAGGAACATCAAATCGTACCTAAAGGATTCCTCTTTAATCAAACTAACCAATTACTCTTGTGTACAGTGTGCTCATGGGCGACCAACGACAGTTCCTCTAGTCAATTTGAAGGCATTGCACAAACAGATAGCAAAGCTCGATTCCAGACAACCATGGCATGGGTTCGAACGCAGAGAAATCACACTTGATCGTGCTAAGTCACGCTTAGATGAAGCTAAAAGCTAAAAAAGTTGCACCTGTATAAACTACTTTCTCAGTAAATAGTCACCCTTGATGCCATGGACTCGGTAAATAATTATTTCTCAGTTTGTTATATTCTTAGTCACTGTAAATCTTTTCCTTGGATGTATAGTAGTTACTACTTACTGGTTAGGTTGATACCACACTTGAGTTTGCAATTTGATATTACTCATTGTACTCTCTTTCATTCGATAAATATACAAAAAATAAGAAAAAACAGTTCGAAAAATGATCCATGGTCCAAAAATACTGGTCATGAAAAGTTAGTGTGGAATGAGAAAAAAAAAAGTTCACCAGTGGAGAGTTTTTAAAAATTCAAATTCTTTCGCTACAACATATTGTGCTACCATATCTTTCACATAAAACTGTCAGCAAGCAACAAATCTACAAGTTCTGTGAGCTAACAACTTCAGTGCTTGTCTTGTAATGGATCTCCCATGTTTGTCTGCTTGTCCTGGCAGTAGATATTTAACCAGATACATCATGTTCTTCTTCAGTTAGCATTTCACTTTGGTCTGTGCCAATAACAGAACACAATGCCTTCCAAATGGGAACCAACATCTTCAATGACGGACGCAGCTCCTGTACAAAGAGGAAACTGAACTTAGAATCAATGGCCAAAAGAGACAATATAATGTTCCCAGATTGAATAATTGGTAGCTTGTGATTATTCTCAAAGTGGTCAGCAAAAGTTTCTCTCAGAATGTATTGGAACAAACTGTTTGCATTACCTTAAACACCAATGTAAGCTGTTCTTCCCCACGCAGAAATAAGGAGAGACTCCAATAACATGTTACGGGGGTGACACATTCAACAAGCACAGGCTTCAAAATCTTGCCAATAGGGATAAACCTGGAGACTGTTTTTCCACTGCAAAGCAGAAATACGAACAAATTTTTTTTTTACTTGTATGATTGGTAAAAGCACAGATGATAATAAATAGCTCGTGAAAATTACAAATAATTCCTCACTAATAGGCCATTAATATGCTGTAGTTCAAAGCATTAAGTCATGATGGAGTGAAGACAACATACACTAACTAAATGGATAAATGGAGTGAAGACAACATACACTAACTAAATGGATAAAGCGTACCTTAAATATTGAGTTTCAAGTTGGATCCCGAAGGTTGGCATGATTATAACAGATTCTGAACAACTCGAATAAAAAAGGAATCAGTTTAAAGATGTGAAGACTATATATCATTTGGTGAAACTTCAAACCGTGTAACAAAGTCTCACCTTTCTTGACAAACTTCCGACTTCGTATCATAACGAAGAAACCACTTAAAAGGCAGCTCCAAGAAAGGGTTCTAACTGGATTTTCCTGTTTCATGTGAATTTATTACCCCTTTCAGATATACATGGAACATCAGCAAAATAAATCTAGTAAAGTAACACAAATTAAGAAACGTGCTTTATACAAAACTTGTCATGTATTAAGACATTGCTCAAACTATAATCCATTTTATCATTCACTCGTTGTACAATGCACTAGCCTCAGAATTACTCACAAGCAAAATCATATATAAATAACAAACATCTCCTAAACGTATCATTACCTTTCCAAGAAAAAAGTAGATAAAAATCGCCAAAATCACAAGGAAGAAACCAAGCCCTCTACGACGGGCATAACCAGATGCTCTGCTTCCGTTGATGATCACATGGTGAATGTCAATGGCTCCTCTAAGTTGCTCACTTTGACATTCGTGTGTGTAAGTGTATCTCTTATTCGAAAGAGACAAGCTCACCATTCGAAAACTTAGTTTAGTTGAAACACACTCTATATGTATGACCGTCGGTTACTCCTCCTACACATATAGGAGCCCGTCTAAGACAAGCTTCTCAATACCCAAGCGACAATTTTCAGACTTTTGATTCTCAGTTGAAATCGGGCAGTAACAAAATTTCTCTGCGGCTTTATGTCGAGCAACATGCGTGCATTACAACCCCGTTTCACTAGTAAGAACCACAAGCCTCGTTAGCCTCGCCAACTATCCCCACACAATTAAACAATATATCAGACAGGAAGAAGAAAAGGGGTTCTCCCGGAGCCGACGAATAAAAGACGCAATTCTTAAGATTGGAGTGAAACGGAGAAATTGAAAAAAATGTCAAATCTGAACCGGAGAAGAAAGACGATAAAGTGGAGGGACCCAAAAAAAAAAAGGTCGAAATTTTCTAGACTGTATGCCGTATAAACGACCTGCCGTTTGTCGTTTGATTACATTAACTCCTTGCCGTTTTTTTCAGTCTCGAAAAAGGTATAAAAACTTAATTTAGCATATTAGCTTTTGTAAGGAAAGGTCAAATCTTCTAATTTTCCATTACTTGATCTCTCTCCCGGTACTTTTTCTAATCGCCGTCGACTCGCCGATCGTGTTTCGCTGTCATCCTTGTGCTCGTTCCCGCGGGGGATTAAAAGTGTGAGAATTTTTCGATTTCAATCATGCCCTGCAAGAGATGCAACGGCAGCAACTTTCAACGCGACGAAGACACAGGGAACTCGTTTTGCTCTGGGTGTGGGACATTGCAAGAGTACGATAACTATGAGGCACAACTCGGTGGCATAAGAGGGCCTCAGGGTACGTATATCCGAGTAGGCACCATTGGCACGGGCACTGTTCTTGCCTATAAAGAGAAGAAGATCTTCGAAGCCAGCAATTCGATTGAGGAAATCACAGAGAGATTGAATCTGGGTAACAAAGCTGAAGAGATTAAGAGTATGATCAAAAAAATCACAGATGGGGAGTTTGGGAAAGGTGAGTGGTTCTCGATTCTGATTGGAGCGTGTTGATATGCTGTGATAAGAAAAGAAGGGAAGAGAGTTTTGCCTATGGAGGAGATTGCTGTTGCTGTCGGATATGATTTGCATAAGCTGGGGAGTATGATTAAGCGAGTTGTGGAGCATTTAGGGTTGGAAATGCAGGAGTTTGATCTTGTTGGTCTGTTCACCAAGACGGCGACTAATTCAACGAGATTGAGTGATGTTGATAGGGACAAGAAGGAGAGAATAACAAAGCAAGGGGTTTTTCTGATGAATTGCTCGATGAAGTGGTTTTTGTCGACGGGAAGGAGACCATTGCCTTTGGTTGTGGCTGTTTTGGCTTTTGTCTGTCAAGTGAACGGTGTCAACGTAAAGGTAGATGCTTTGGCCAAAGATGCTCAAGTTTCGTTGTCTACTTGTAAAACGCGGTATAAAGAGATGTCGGAGAAGCTTGTGAAAGTTGCGCAAGAGGTGGGTTTGCCTTGGGCGAAAGATGTTACCGTGAAGAATGTTGTGAAACATTCAGCGACTTTGATCGGTTTAATGGAAGCCAAGTCCATGAGAAAGAGAAACGAAGGGAAAGGGAATGAATTGGTTACAAGTGATGCGTTTTGTTTGAAGGATATAGTGAGGGATTGCTTGAGGAAAGAAACTATGTATTATTATGATGATGATGATGATGATAAGGTGTCTCGGTATTTTGATGTAGGAGGTGAAAGCCAGCTTAGTTTATGTTACAACGATGATAATATACCGGTGAGACAGTCTACTACAGTGAATAAAGAAGTCGAAGATGGAGTTCAAAGAAGAGAGGGTAACAATAATATTATGTGGCAAAGGAGATCGGTTTTTCAGGCGGTTTCGTGTGAAGATTGGTGGAAGGGGAAATCGAAGTTGAGTCAAAGGCTTTCGCTCAAGGAAGTGTTGGAGAAAGATGTAGGGCTTGATGCTTTGCCTCCTTCTTACATTAAGGGTTGCGCTGCAGTCGAAAGGCGAAGAGAAAAGATTAAGGCGGCTAAGTTACGGATTAATGCGATACAGCATCCTAATGACATAGTTAGGGGAAGCGAATTGTCTTTGAAGCTTGAACATAGCAAGAAGAAAAGGAAGATAGGATCTGAAATTGATTGGGAGGATTTGGTTATACAGACTCTGGTCTTACATGATGTGAAGGACCAAGAAATCGAGAAGGGTCATTACAAAGTTTTGCTAGACTTGCATGTTTTCAACTCTGGGGAGGTTTGAATTAAAAAATGCTTCTCTTGGGATTGGAACTTGCGGTAGAGAAGAGAAATTGTAATAACTGGATGATCATTTTTTTTTTTTTTTAACTTTTAAATCATATAATTAAGGAGACAGGAATCATCGTTCTGAATGCAGAAAACATCAAACTAAGAGCATCACAAGCTCTTAAGACAGTTCAACATTCCATGTATTTAGCTTATCTGAAACTGATTATATAAAGATAAACTGCTTGTTTCATAAAAATCCCATTAAAAACCCCAGAAAAAGAAAAAAAAAAAAGTCTAAAACTGCTTATGACTGACTACGAGATCCATTTCTTTGCTCTCTGAAAATTAGAAGTTTCCTCAGCTTTTATTAATCAGCCTGACATGCCATAATCTTCAACATGATCATAAAGGTTGTAGCTTTCAGACAATCCCATCTTTCCCACAAGATGCTCATCCCCTGCAAAATACAAATCGCAACAAATTATCTTTTATTGTACAGACACAACTCACAAGCTCTCTTGACCGTTTCTATAAAGCCCAATGTATGTTGTGTTTTACACTCGGCGATGTTGAAATATTATAAAAAGCGGCCTAAGAGTGAAATGAATAGGGGTCCTTTTTTTTTTTTTTTTACTTACTTGGGTTTGATAGAACTCCTAGCAAGTGAAGATCTGAGCTCATCTCAGGGCTCTGGAAGCAAAGATCTTGAGGCCTAGGACTAGTAGTTGTTGTCCCAATGGCATTGTTGCTGTTGTTTCCATCAGGAAGAACAAGAAGACCCTCTGGCCTCTTTCTCTTGTCATTCAATGACTCAATCTCAGTCTCCACCTCAGACTCACCATTGTTGTTGCTAGAAGAACCACCACCATGCTGCTTCCTCTTGGAACGAGCACGCCGGTTCTGGAACCAATTGTAGACATTCTGTTCAGCAATCTGGCCGTGCTGGCTCAGCTCTTCAGTTATGTCTTTGATCTTTTGCTTGCTCGGTGTACCCGTGCCTTGATCGAATATACGCTCCAGAATCTGAAGCTGCACCGGCGTAGGAGTCCACCTCTGTCTAGCAGTCATCTTGTGACCAATAGATGACATCATTGGGTCTGCATATAGACCTCCCAATCTCCCTCCTGTTTTAACACCAAAGAAAGAAAGAAAATGAAGTGGAAGCAAAGTTGTTGAAGTTGGTCTAAATAATAAAAACTCAAACTTTATATCTCAGAAACAAGCATCAAGCAAGAAATACCTTTTTGGGGGGAAATTCAACTCAATAGGAAGATTTCAAGATGAATTCTTTAACCGATTCTGGAATTCCTCAAGAACCTATGCTAACCATTCTATTTTAACTCAAAATTCCACGAAAGGGTTTGGTCTACGCATCAGATTTAGACCGCTAATTACGCCAATAAATGATAAAAAAGGCAGAGAATTTTCAATTGCCCATTTCACCAAATTGAAGAAGAATGACTAAATCAATCAAACCACACAAAAATTCTGAATATTTAAGATTACAATACGAACTCTTTTTTTTTTTTTTCCTTCTTTATGTGAACAGAGAAATAAACTAAACGGAAGAAGGAGGAAACCTGCAAGATCTTGTTGAGCAGTGAGAGTTTTGTGCATCTCAACGAGACGCTCGCAAATAGTGGCGTAAATAGCAATCTGTTTCCTCAGAGTTTCAAGCTGCTCGTCGGTCATCACCTTCACGTACATTCCTCCTCCTCCTCCTCCTCCTCCTCCAACGGTGGTGCCGGAGCCGCCATTAACGTCGATCCCTTGAAAATTAGAAGAGTGGTGGTTATTGGGTTGCTGCTGATTATCCCATTCCATCATCTCTTTTGTCAGAATTTCGTCTTTTCTTCTCTCTCTCTTTTTCTCGCTGTGTGAATGAAGGAAACAGAGCAAGTCAGTGCTTTTTTCCGGGAGTAGAAGGAAAGGTAAAGGCAGAAAAAGACAAGAAAAAAAAAAGAAGAAGCCTGAATTTATGTATTTATAAAATATAGCCGTTTATATTTATTTATGGTATGTTGCCGTTAATATTTTATTTATGGAATATATATGCCATTCGAGAGATTTGGTTAATTTATA
Source organism: Alliaria petiolata (assembly GCA_020283515.1). NCBI lineage: Eukaryota > Viridiplantae > Streptophyta > Magnoliopsida > Brassicales > Brassicaceae > Alliaria > Alliaria petiolata. Next base: position 168,244,718 of record JAHZTW010000001.1, on the reverse strand, counting down.
TGTAGTACAATTACTTATTTGCCAATAAACTAAACGTTTTAGTTCTTGTTTTGTTATTTTTATTTATAATAATTAAAAAAAACCATTATTATTTTTATTTATGGAATATAGCCGTTGTCTTATATTATGAATTTACCATACTGTTGAGAGGATTTGGTTAATTCATAGGTGATACGATCACTTGTCTATCAATAAAACAAATTATCGTTTAATTCTTATTCTCGTTGGTTGATCATTTTCAGGAAACTGAGATATACTATATTTTTGTCTCTCTCTTGTAAAGTGTTACTAACGTATTTTAAACGAAATTTTCTTTTTGAAAGAAGACTAAAGTTTTTAGTCGTCTATATATGTGATGTTTATTATATATTATTCATTACTACAAAAAAAAAAATTTGTGTGCACAACCTGCAATTTATTTATGAAATGAAAAGTTTATGTTTCGTTTTTGCTTTTTGCTTTTACTCCAATTCCTATTGTTTTTCTCTTGGTCAACAGTCAAATTCGTATTTCTGTTTGAAAATAAGTGAAAGTGATAAAGTATACTTCACTAAAATTTCCACTTTTCCTGACTGATTAACTGACATTCCGTTGATTAATAAACTGAGGTTGCGATCTAACTTTTCTGACACATTCCAGATTATATTTTTCACAATTATTCTATTAGAGGGTATTTAGCTACACCGTCTTTTGCAAATCCCTATCATCTAATTCAAAATTAAGAAAACAAAGAAAACATAAAAGAAATAAAAAAAATACAGGAAAAATTGTGGGCCAGTCAGGACTTTTCAAGGAGCAATAGATTCCACGTGTCATACGAACGGTAGAATTGTAGGTGGTCGGCGTCCGCCGCCCATGTTCGACGGGCACTTTGATTTTAATAAGAGCTAATCTGACTCACTAATTGCGAAAAGGAAAAGAAAAAAAAACTACGAATTTTGATCCTTATTCATAATAAAGTATGTGCATGGTCGACAAAAATATGAAAATAAAGAAATAAAATGTGGTCATGGTTCATGCCGTATTTTTTTCGAGGGTGTGTTTGTCGGAACGTGTAATTATTTCTTTGTTAAAAGGGTTCTCTTCAATTCAATTTACATACTTTAAAAAATTACTTTTCATATTAAAGAAATGAAATATTTAACTTCTACTGACCTTATGAACTTACTTCACAGTTATATTCACTAATTCAAGCCAATGCCTTGCCTAGAATTAAATGTATATTTGTTATTTTTTTGCTAACAAATGTAAATTTGTTTTTTTTTTTTGCTAACAGAATTTAATATATTTGTTGTGAATCTTTTTTTAATTTCGACTTATTGCGATTCGCTAATACAACTAGTTTAGCAAATCGTTATCGTGATTTTTTATAATTTACTAATCAATTAGAAAAGATTTACTAACCAATTAGAAAAGAACTCCTTAATTATTTGTCACCTTTTGTAATTATCATGATTTATTATCGAAACATATGTTTATTTGAATGAGTCTCATCGTTTTTCCGGACAGTGTTTTCGTTTTAGTAATATTTTTTTCTTTTTTGCCATTTAAGTAATTGTTGAATTGTCAACATTATGGAAGGAAAATAATTAGGTTTGCATGTGCGACCCTAGGTCAAACTTCGAGACCAAACTGTTTACATAAACGCCAAAAAGTCCATTAATTCATACATGTTTTGCCATGTCCTCTTTCTCTCTCTCCTGTCTCTTATACACATCTAGATGTGTATAAGAGACAGGTGCGACCCTAGGTCAAACTTCGAGACCAAACTGTTTACATAAACGCCAAAAAGTCCATTAATTCATACATGTTTTGCCATGTCCTCTTTCTCTCTCTCTCTCTCTAGTTACGAGTGTAGGCCTGTCTCTTATACACATCTAGATGTGTATAAGAGACAGGTACCTAGCTTCATAAACCTATATTTTATGCTTACTTCTCTATCATTTATTTTAGTCTAAGTTTTTCTTGTACTGTCATAGTTATGTTCTTAATCCAGAAAACAATTATATTGCATCCAGATAAAAAAAAAAGCATTATACTGATTTCGCTAAAACAATTCTTGGTAGTAAAAACTGAAAAAGACCTGAAAATACAAAATCATAAACTCTTAACAAGCAATTATGCTTTTGGAAAAAAATAATTGAAAATGGAATATGTGTCAGTATTTTTTTTTTAACTGCTGAACATTACAAATTAGATGTTCCAATATTCTTTTGTTACATATGTTTGTTTTAGACTTTTAGTTAAGTACTTTCCTAGTATTATTGTTTCTTACCCTGTGGCTAATCATTTCTATTTACCACATGGAGAATCTTTAAAAAACATCAATTGAGAAAAAATCAAAAGAAAAAAAAGCTTCAGTAGGATTATGAATATGCTTGAATAGATCCTTGAACTTCAAAGTAAAGACATCTTCTGCTTTCTTTTTTTGATTGTCAAAGAGGACACCTTCCTTTTTTTTTTTTTTTTTCTCGACACCTTCTTCTCTAATGATTGCAATTGATACTTCAATTTTTTTTAAAAAACATTTATTAGAAACGGGTACATTAGCTGCGTTTTAGCATGTTTTATTATCATAAGTTTATTGAGTGTTCGCTAATTGCAGCCGTACTTAACATTATCCATCCAGGCCCAGACGGCCAGACCAATTATATCTCTTAACAGGCCAAACCCATCAGTTTGATAAAATGTTAGATAACAAACCAACGTAAACCTGTAAGCATCTATCGAAATCCAGACTAATTTGATAAAATGTTAAAAACATTTACGATGACTAGCATAAATATTTTGCATATATCATCAATAGGCGATGATACAGTACTGCCTTTTTTTTTTTTTTGGTTTTACAGTAATACTTTTTGTTTTTGTTGTTTAGTCACCAGACGTTACAATTTTATTGATTTTGATCAAATTTTTCCAACTTCACACTAACATTTATTAACCGAATCACGGTTAAAGTTCTAAGGGTTTTTGCCTTTTTGGTGTCACGATTTTTAATGTCACTACAGAAACCGTTAGTAAAACAATAGTTTATCAAGATCGGGATTATTAATACTTTCATGTCACTATCTCATTCCTAATTACGGAACAACCATAGTCTAGTGAAGCACCTAAATTTGACTTCAAGCGTCCATAAATTACTAGACCATGGAATGATGTTCAAAACCACTTCAATACTCGACATGTAATTAATCGATGGTGTGAGTTTTGATAAAAATGATCTCAAGTTAACTTCCATTTTTCTAATCTGTGTTATGTGTGGATAACACAAATTGCCAAAAGACTGGAAATTTACGTAGATGTGCATTGCCATATTATAACACTATTGATGATATATGAGAACTACGATTCACTTAAAGAGGGAAAAAAATAAATCCAATATTTTTTTTTGTTTGTCACAAATAAATCCAATTTTCAATCTCTAGTTTCATATATTCGTCAGACTGACTGTAAGCCTGTAATTATTAATTCCGAGTGGAAAAATCCAATAATATAAGTTATATATATAATAACTCGACTAGAAGAAAATAAAATCTCTACGAAAGTTAAAGAGACCGTATCCGAGGAATGAAATATTGAGGATGGGTCCAACTTTTATCGTTGCTTTGATATATATAACCCAATCTATTACGCTAAGAATCGTCGCATTAGAAAATGATGATAATTGCAAAAATAAAAAATCTTTTGTTCTTGTCATTTGTTCATCCAGATATGGTCGGTGGTCAGAGCTCTCAAAGAAAAAGCCAGCGTGATCTCTCACCGTCCATCGACGCAAAATCGGACGTCTCTGATGACACCACGAAACCGAGTCAGATCACCAACTCCAGCTAGAGGGACCCATACAAGAGGTAAACGATGGCCACGTGTACCGTTTTGACTTGTCCCTGAAGATGGACCCTTCTTTGGCTCTACCATGATGCATCACGACTCAAAGCTTCTTTTTTTTTCTTTTCTTTTCTTAGCTTTTATCATAAAAGTTTTCTGCGTGCCCCAATCACATTTGTTATGTTTTATTTTAGTTTCAGTACATGTACTCTATCGCATGGATTAAGGTTTATATGGTCCTAATGCGTTGAACAATATAGTTTCTTACATAGACGTTAGAGTTCTTTTTTTCTTTTCTTTTTTATCGAAATTCATTATATCAAATAAGAAATATTTGAGTTTAATTTGTAATACAAATGCATTTTTCGAGTTTATAATAATTTTAGAAACTAATATTTTTCTAATAAAGGAAATTAAAAATTTGAGGATATTAATGAATTGATATTATTCAATATTTTAAAGTATTTCTCTCAATTTAATATGGTAAGTGATTTTAATGAATTGTGAAAGATCCATTCACAATTATTTTAGATTTTTATGTATTGTAATTTAATTGATTTCTATCTATGTCATTGGGTTTGAGATTTTGTTTGATTTTTATAATTTTTTTTTTCAATTTTTTTTAGTTTGACAAATATGATAACTAATTTGAAACTGAATCTAGTATAAATTATTTTATTTTTAAGTTTAGTTCAAATTCAGTGTTGTAAAAATAATGTGAATTTGTCGACAAAATAAATAAATAATAATAATGTGAATTTACAAAAAATTCAAACAAATGTAAATTTTGGTTTGGTTTTCTATTTTAGTTTTGGTTTGGTTTTTGGAATAAGACATTGTACTCCGATCAATAGTTTTTAATATTTTTAGACAAACAAACAAAAACTTTTTCTTTCCTCATGACTGTACTATGCTATGTTCGAAAATGTACTTGATATTTACGATGTTTGAAAATTCTTCAAAATTACCAAGATAAAAATGTATGTCTTTCGCCCTTGGTTTAAAACAAATTTTGTTTGTTCAACTGAAAATGCAGATGACCACAGTTAAACCAGAACAAGTTACTCTGAATAACAATGGATCATTTTGAAATAAATAAAAATAAAAATACAATAAAATATACAATTGAATAAGTGTACTCCTTGAAATTACACAATTGGATAATAATGTCTATTTGGTTTAAATTATGACTTAAAGTCCTTTCGAAATAAAAATCCATAAAAATTAAAATATTTAAGTGAATTAACAATGGATTTTTTAGTGTACTCCTTGAAATACACAATTGGATAATAATGTGTGTATTTAGGGAATTTTGACTTCAAATGTAATAATAGTATTGATATAATTTGATATGTTTCCGTAAATGTTGTGAATAGTTTTTTTTTTCCGGGTCGCCGTTTATAAAAAACCGTCTAAGGGACCGTTACTTCTCAAGACTCTTCCATCTTGTTTCTCTCTGGTCTCCTCTTCTCTCTCCCTCTCTCAATATATTTGTAGGACGAATCGAACCAGGGATTTGGTGATCTCCCCAGACATTTCGAGTTTGATCGTTGTCTATTTTCATTTGATCGCTTTCGATAATTTTTGAAATCAATCCACTGTACGATTCATTTCGCGGCTCGGCGAAGATGTTTGTGAAGAAGCTGGTCGAGAAAGCAGCGAAGAAGGTATATAAAGCCAATCATACGATTTCCTCCTCTCTTTTTTTCTTTTCTTTTCCAACTGTTCATCTTCATCTGAGATTCAGTGAAAAAGGTTCTCTGTGTGATTCGTTTTTTTCGAGTAAAAAAATATCAAATTTCGAAATCCTGGAGTTTACCGGAATCGATGTGAGATCCATTCGTTAGAATAATACTAGTATTTGTTTTGATCATTAAATTCGTAATTTTGTCGGATTATTAAGACAGATCTTATTACTTGTGAATGTGACTGTGATTCTGTGTCGGTTCGTAGTTAGCCCAGATGTTTATTGATCCAGTTTGATACTTTAATTAATTTTAAAAATATTATGACGTCAGACGAATTTTATTGACACGCATGTTTCGTGTCCGAAATTTGAAAAGTTCCATTTAATGCGTATCCAATTTTCTTTTTTTTTTTGTTAATTTTATATTTCCCATTTCCAATTATCTTTTGACTTTTCTACTTATCCATACACTAAGTCCCAAACCGGCCGGTTTAGTTCAAGCCAGAACAGAACATGACCATGCAAACAATCTGCAAAATCTTATTACCATTGCCTCCATTGTTGCAGCCTGGAGGAAGCTCGTCGGAAGGGCTGAAAGCTAATGACGTCGAGCCGCGTGTCGTTCTACATTATGGAATCCCATCAGGATCTCACTTGTTTGCTTATGATCCAATTCAGAAGATACTCGCCGTTTCCACCAGGTAAGCAGAGGAAAACAAGGCATTTTCATATATATATATATATATATATATCTCTCTTGTGCAGATTCAAGCTGTCTTTAAAGTTGTTTATTTTATACTCTCATATCAATTCTGTGTTCTTGATTCTCAGGGATGGTAGAATCAAATTGTTTGGGAAAGATCAGACTCAGTGTTTACTAGCGTCAGAAGAAGCTTCCACAAGCAAGTTTCTTGAGGTGTTCACTTTATTATATCTTTCTTCCCTTTAACTAGTTTCTCTATCAAAATCACACAGCGTGAGTAAAAATTAGTTACTTCACTGTTTGAATTGTTCAGTTTGTTCAGAACCAAGGAATCCTTCTCAATGTGAACGCCAAGAACCAGATTGAGGTAAGACATTTCTGGATTCACTCAAGTAGTACTAGCATTTGAGCTTTGGTCTCTAAAAGTTAAAATTCACTCAGGTTTGGGACTTAGAAAAGAGGCTTCTGTCTCATGTTCATGTTTTCAACGGCGAGATCACTTCTTTCCGGGTTATGCAACATACACCTTACTTGTATGCTTCAATTCTCAGTCTTGTTTTGGTTACTTAACTTTGATCAGCTGTGAGTTCCTGATAATGAAAACAAGTGTGTGATTTCTCGAATTGGCAGTTACGTTGGAGATTCTTCTGGCAATGTATCGGTGTTGAAGATCGATCAAGATTCTAATCAAGTTATACAAATGGATTACACTATACCTTATCTAGCATCAAATGGTAATCAACCAAATACCAAAATACACAAAAAAAAGAGAGGGTCTCCTCAATTTACTTTCCACTTGGATCGAATCGCCTCTTGAAACATCTTGTTGTTGTGTAGGCTCTCCCGTTGAAAGTTGTGATGATACTTCAGTTGTGAGCATTCTACCACAGCCAACATCTGAAAGCAAAAGGATTCTACTGGTATTTAGTAGCGGGGTTATGGCATTATGGGACATCAAAGAAAGCAAACCGGTTCTGAAGACAGGAGGACACGGGATGGTTAAGCAGGAAGCCAAGAAAGCTACTTGTGCTTGTTGGGTTTGCCCTTCTGGAAGCAGAGTTTCAGTTGGATATAGTAATGGAGATATTCTAATATGGAGCATCCCTTCAAAAGGCGAATGCTCCACAGAGAGCTCTGCTATGATCTGCAAGCTTAACCTCGGATACAAATCCGAGAAGATACCTATAGCTTCTTTGAAATGGGTTTATGCAGAAGGGAAAGCAAGCCGGGTTTATGTCATTGGATCATCCTCAAACTTGTTGCAGGTTGTTTTACTGAATGATCAAACGGAAACTCGGATGATTAAGCTGGGGCTTCATGTGTCTGAGCCTTGTTCTGATATGGAGATGATCATAGCTGATGCTAATGAGCAAAGCAAGCATAAACAGAGTTATCTGTTTGTTCTTGGAAAGTCTGGATGTGTGTACGCTTACGATGATTACATGATCGAGAAGTATCTCATTCAATCTCAATCCAAATCACCTCCTTCTCTCCCAAAGGAAACTTTGGTTAAGATGCCATTTTCAGATTCTAGCAGCATCACTGTAGGGAAATTCCTCACAAACCCTTCACACTTGCTGAACCTCTCTGACGAGGTAAGTCTAAATGTTGAGACTGATCCACCAAGTTTAGAATGAAATGAACATTGTTGCGATTCTCTTATGCTGCAGGATTATGCTCAGCTGGCGAAAGATGCTCCGTCGATTCTTCCTTCTCAGACAGTATCAAAGGAAAGTTCCCGTTCTGCACATTTCCCTGGTTTCACAAAGGTTAAGAATGTTTACATCACAGGGCATAGTGATGGAACCATTGGTGTATGGGACATGACCTGTCCTTTTCTCATTCCTGTCTTATTCCTGAAAGAACAGGTAAAAGTTTCCCAG
>JAHZTW010000001.1:168179133-168235507 GCA_020283515.1 Alliaria petiolata | reverse complement strand
AAATACCTCTGCACTTCCAACTTCTTCCTCATCGTTGACTTCGGACTTGGACTTGTCAGAGTCATCATCTCCAGTTGTATTGTTTCCATTAGCCTGAAAAACGTCGTACATTATTTGGCTAACAGCAGAAAAAGCCAAAAAAAAAAATAGGTCAACCAAAAAAAGTAAAGCAGCAACGACAAATTTTATACCAATTTCATGTTGTATTTTTGCATAGTCTTGACATATTCACTCTTTTTCTTCTCTGCCGTAGAGACAAAAGGAGCTTTGTCCTGTTTCATCGAAATTGGGAAAAACTAAAGAATTGAGTACAGATCTAAAGATTTAGTATGAACAAAAATTTCAACAAAAAAAAGAAAACCAACACTCACTTCATCAGTCATCGATTGCCATTTCGCTCCAGCAGCTTTACCAACCTAATGTTGTTGCAAATTCAAAATTGAGAATCAACAAACTAAGATCCATAAGGGAGAGAGATCGTGATGTGGGAAAAAGCGCTTTCCAGCGATTGTAAATCTCAGATTAGTACTTACAGTTCCGACGGATTTGTTGCTAGGGTTAGCTTCATTGAACTCCCGTCGGAAGCCGTCCCTTCAATCACAGAAAGTTTATTAGCAAAACCACTAATCCAGAACAGTAATCGTTAGCGAGAAAAGGAGATTTGTGATTTACAGGAAGACGAAGAAAGCACTCGGAGGCCTCTTAGGCTTGTTTGGATCCTTCGTTTTCTTTCCGGCTTTCTTACCTCTGGTTTTCAATCTGAGAAAACAAAAAATAAACGAAAAAAATTCAAGATAGAGAAGAGAATTTGAAAATGCGGAAAACAGCTGAATCTCAGATTCGCGATGTGGATAAGATACCTATCATCAGTGCTCTTCGCCTGAGCTTTGGTTTCGCCACCTTTCATCTCGAGATCTGCCACAGAGAAAAGTGAGAATCGAAGGAGAATCGGTGACTCGGACTTGACTCAAACGACGCAGTGAGAGCGAGCTTTACCTGAAACGTTAGGGTTTTTGGTTTGACGAGAGACGATTGAGATATTTTTTTACTCCGCTTTGCCTTATTTTATTTTTTTGCCAATTTGATGCGCTGTGAATTCGTGTATTTAAAGATAATCCAGATTTCCAAAAGATTTTTATTAAAAAAAAAAATACCATAATTAAAAACATATTGAAAATTCCGTGATGTGGCGGGATTTGCCAGGTAGATAATTAAGATGCGGTACTTCGAATCTTGACCGTCCATATATTCAACAGTGTNGTCAGAGTCATCATCTCCAGTTGTATTGTTTCCATTAGCCTGAAAAACGTCGTACATTATTTGGCTAACAGCAGAAAAAGCCAAAAAAAAAAATAGGTCAACCAAAAAGAGTAAAGCAGCAACGACAAATTTTATACCAATTTCATGTTGTATTTTTGCATAGTCTTGACATATTCACTCTTTTTCTTCTCTGCCGTAGCTACAAAAGGAGCTTTGTCCTGTTTCATCGAAATTGGGAAAAAACTAAAGAATTGAGTACAGATCTAAATATTTAGTATGAACAAAAATTTCAACAAAAAAGAAAAGAAAACCAACACTCACTTCATCAGTCATCGATTGCCATTTCGCTCCAGCAGCTTTACCAACCTAATATTGTTGCAAATTCAAAATTGAGAATCAACAAACTAAGATCCATATGGGAGAGAGAGATCGCGATGTGGGAAAAAGCGCTTTCCAGCGATTTGTAAATCTCAGATTAGTACTTACAGTTCCGACGGATTTGTTGTTAGGGTTAGCTTCATTGAACTCCCGTCGGAAGCCGTCCCTTCAATTACAGAAATTTTATTAGCAAAACCACCAATCCCGAACAGTAATCGTTAGCGAGAAAAGGAGATTTGTGAATTACAGGAAGACGAAGAAAGCACTTGGAGGCCTCTTAGGCTTGTTTGGGTCCTTCGTTTTCTTTCCAGCTTTCTTACCTCTGGTTTTCAATCTGAGAAAACAAAAATAAACGGGAAAAAAATCAAGATAGAGAAGAGAATTTGAAAATGCGGAAACAGCTGAATCTCAGATTCGCGATGTGGATAAGATACCTATCATCGGTGCTCTTCGCCTGAGCTTTGGTTTCGCCACCTTTCATCTCGAGATCTGCCACAGAGAAAAGTGAGAATCGAAGGAGAATCGGTGACTCGGACTTTGACTCAAACGACGCAGTGAGAGCGAGCTTTACCTGAAACGTTAGGGTTTTTGGTTTGACGAGAGACGATTGAGATATTTTTTTTTACTCCGCTTTGCCTTATTTTATTTTTTTTGCCAATTTGATGCGCTGTGAATTCGTGTATTTAAAGATAATCCAGATTTCCAAAAGATTTTTATTATTAAAAAATACTATAATTAACAAACATATTGAAAATTCCGTGATGTGGCGGGATTTGCCAGGTAGATAATTAAGATGCGGTACTTCGAATCTTGACCGTCCATATATTCAACAGTGTCCAGACTCCAGATTAACTCCCTTAATTGTGTTGGCAAGTCTGATTTCATTTTCTTGCGCCACGTAATTCGCAATATGATACCTTTGGCGCCAGTTATTTATTTATTTTTTTTTGTCATCTGGCGCCAGTTATTTAATACTCCACCGCAATTAGTATTTGTAGTTTTGTACCATTGTTTTGGCCTAATTAGTTTTTTTTTTTTGTTGTTGTATATTATTAACTCACCCTACTAACATAAGCATTGTTTGGGTCTAGACTCTAGAGGCATATTTGTACACTCACACTCTCTCCTCCTGAGATTGATTATAAGAACTACTATCATTTATGTCATTTCTATACAAAACGTGTATTTTAACATTAATTATATATGCTTTTGTTGCCAAATTTAATTTCTATTATTGATATACATAGTGTTATCAAATCTAAATTATTACACAGTCAAATACACAAGACGAACAAAAAAATAAAGCCTTCAACATCCACAGTACTTCATCTTCTCTTCTCTTACAGACGCGAAAGATTCGAGCCTACTGGAAAATAAGACACTACGATCGGAGCTCTCGGAGATTCGGATTTGCTTTTTGGTTTCTCCAAGGACAAGACTTTCGAGTTACTACCATCGGTTGAGCTAATCCTTGAGCCGGATTTTGGAACGAAGCAATCAAAGAAGCACGCCAAGAGAGACATGATTGGAGTTTTAAAATCGTGAATAGAGAGTCTATCTATAAACGAGTGATGGTGTTTAGATTTAATTTCAGATGAAAATGAGAAGGCTATGTATTTATAAGCCAAAACCAATCGTTGAATATTCTTGGACACGTTTCTTGGAAATGACCTCTTAGCTTGGTGGCCAAGCTTTGCCCTTTTCTTAATTGTTATATCTTTGACAATTCTTGGATACGTTTGACTATTCTAGTTAAAATATTTGGACATACGGGACCAACTGTTGATATCATTGCATGTAGACTAATTTTCCGAAAACTTAAGATTAAAATTAAGGGCCATCGTCTTCAAATCACTATCCAAGCACGTTTTCCAAAAACTTAAGATTAAAAAAGTTAGGGTCGTCGTCTTTTACTAATCGTCTTCATATCACTATCCAATCAGATTGTTATAACGGAGACAAAAACGCAAAGAATGTGTGTGTGTCTACAAATATGTTGGTTAGATATGGTCCACGTGCAAAAGGAAATCAGTTTATTGATGGAAGCAAAAATCAGATTGTACATAATACATAGTGACTAAAGGAGAACAATAGTATATATATTTTACCCTAATGTAATCCTAGACTAACTTGAGCTATAGAGAAAAATCCAAACCCGATTTACGGCTCAATATAGAAATATTTCACATCGAGTCGCCCATCGAAGAGTGCAATAAACAAAAAGCTTCACCATCATTGTGAGTTGGAACTTGGAAGAAAATAAAAGGAACGCCGCTGCTAGTTTTAGACTAGCGCTTGAGGAACTCATATATATGGGTCAGGCCGAACAAAATTACATCGGCCATAAAATTGGCCCAGCCCATCACTTTGGATTGGAAAAAGTAAACCCAAAAAGGGAAAACGAAATCAGTAAATCACAGTCAGATATCATAATAATTGACTAAATTAGAAACAAAATACTCAAATGCCTAATATTTGCTCTATTACATTTATCAAATTTATCCTCTGTAGAACTAAATACTCCATAATTATTTTTTTTAAAAAAATAGATGAAGAAAACAAAAATTACTAAAAATATAGCGGGTGCCACTTTTCAGACATGCGTCGCGTCGCGCGTGTGAGTGTTTGGCTAAAATGGACCCGCTTCCAGCTGCTATTTTACATAAATACCCTCGCACGCTCCGCACCGTTACACGTGCGCTCGCGAATGTTATTCTGTTGTCTTGTAACCGAGGAAAACAATAGGTAACTCATTCGAGTGGCTTGACCGGTAATTAAAGGGATGAAGCAAGGGCATTTTTCACCAAACTCTCTTTGAGCCTTTTTCACTTGATGACGAACGCTTCTATTCTCTCATAATGAAAAAAACCTTGGATTCTTCTGCAGATTTTGTTTACACAAAAAAAGGAAATATTTTATTTTTAAAATAAAGTCCTTTTTTGGTTAAAATCTCCGTCTTTGCGACTCTTGGTCTTCTTCGGAGTCCGAATGGCACATTCCTTAACCTCACTCGCTATCTTCCAGAGCGTCATCCGTAAAGGTAAGTCAACACCGAAGAGAATCTCGATTCGGGTCGGTTTCGGGTCGGGTCGAAAAAGTGGGTTATTTCTCTTTTTGGTTTTGTGGGGTTGATGCAGAGATCACGATAATAAGGAGTTTGCATGTGTATGGATCGGTGGAGGTCGAGAGAGAGTTCTTGTTCGAGAGGAAAAGCCGTTATGTGGAGAAGAAAGCGGAGCCTCTGTTTCGTTCGGAAGGTCTTCTCCGGCAAATGGAGATCTCGGAAGGTTCGGTTTTGGGGACGTGGCGATGTATCTTCCTGTTCCGGTTTAATCAATCGCTTCCTCGGCTTCCTACTCTTCTCTGCCCTTCAAGGTAAAACGCCTCTTATAAATCCTCTTCCCTTTCAGCATTTGTTTTTTTGTTAGTAATTTTTTTGTCTTAAATTTTTTGGTGAGGTTGTCTTAAAATCGCAGCAAAGATTGATTTCTTTGGTACTCGGGATCTCTTAAATCGAATTCTAGATTTATATTTCAATGGAATAATGAAATTATATAAAGCGGGATTTTCTTTTAACCAGTGAGTAAAAAAAAAAAAAAATAGTGTGATTATCACTTCAATGTCCTACTTTAAGTAGGAATTGTCATTTCAAAAGAATTAGTTCCTTTGGGTTAATTTGTGGTTAAGTTTTGTATTTTACTTCTCTCTCATATTTGTAACTTGTTCTTCTTAGTACTACTAGTGCCCCAGTTACGAGCAAAATATCTATATACTTTTTCTGGTATTTTCTTTACCTTTAATAGCATCCCACAGATCTTTATAATATCATCCGGTTGTTCATTACTGATTAGACCTAAAAAATCTGTCTCTATAATCAGTTTGATACCGCCATGTACCTGCTTAGATCCTCTGATTATAAACGAATAGGCTTGTAAAACTAATACATTTGTAATGTTCTTGACTTGTGTTTAGCATTTTTAGAAAACCAAACATGTTTTTCGCTCTTCTTAATGGCAGAAACCCTAAGCTGGAGGACATCCCTAATTTAGCCAATGAGCTCAAGTTTATTTCCGAGTTAAAACCGAAGAAATCATCACATATTTATGACCAGGAACAATGCAGTAGAGTCCGATATTGTAGCCTTGATCATTCTAAACTGCTAAAGCTCGTCTTCAAAGAAGATAGAGTTCAAGATTGTGATCTTTATCAGCCTAAACCGCGAAAGATCGTCCTCAAACAAGATCTTAACTGCCTTCCTGATTCAGAAACTGAATCCGACGAAATTGAAGATGACCAAATTAAACATTCGGAATCGGGTATCTCTTCCGACCCTACTGGTTTTTTTTTCTTTCTTTAAAATGTCAATAAACTTAGTTTCCTGATAAGTTATAACTCGAGGCTAATTTTACACATTTGGTGGTTGCTTTCGGGTATTTGTAAAAGTACAGATGCTAAGGCAGAGATGTTGAAGAAGAAGAGGACACCATCTGAACATGTTGCCGGACTTTCCTTGGAAGATCTTTCCAAGTACTTTGGTGTTCCTATCGTGGAAGCTTCTCGGAATCTCAATGTCGGTCTCACTGTCTTGAAAAAGAAATGCAGAGAGTTTGGGATTCCCCGGTGGCCTCATAGGAAGATCAAATCTCTCGACAGTCTCATCCACGATCTCCAGGTCTTCTCTCTCTCTCTCTCTCTCTCTCTCTCTCTCTCTCTTCATCAATCTAACACTTGAATTCACTGAAACAAGCTTTCTATATGTTTTGTATTGCTTAGGAAGAATCAGAAAAGCAGCAGAAAAAGAACAAAGCAGCAGCAATGGCGGTAGCTAAGAGACAGAAGAAACTGGAGATAGAGAAGAGAAACATAGTGAAGCAACCATTCATGGAGATACAGATAGAAACCAAAAGATTCAGACAAGACAACTTCAAAAAAAGACATAGAGCTTCCAGAGCTAAGAAGAATCAAGAATCTCTCGTCACTTCCTCTTCCACTTAAAAGATTTTAGGTCTTTTAACAAAAGTCATCGAACATATTAGTTAGTTAGGACTTCTGTGACGTGTTTTGGTATTTAGAAATTACAAGTCTAACATATCCTAAGCCATGTTTGTTTGAAAAAAAAATTTGGCGCAAGGAGTTCCAAGAAGAGAGGAACTCTTGTATCATCACTTTTTGTGATAAAAAAAATCGGAATTAATTTTTTTTTTTTTTTTTGGATAATGCAATTAGGCACAAAGACTAGCATGTGACTAAATACGAGGCGCAAAAACCAGACCCATTTTACTAAATCTTGGTTTCTTAATTGATCCAATTAACCCATGGTCAAGACTGAAAACTTTCAAAAGTGCGACGATAATATTAGTTAATGCAAGTGGTGTTATAGTGTATGTATGTTCTTGGGTGGTCCCTTTTGTTAGCTCGTGCTTTGAAAATCTACAACGACTCTGTCCACTCAACAAAGATCATTAATTNAAAAATAAAGAGTCTTTTTTGGTTAAAATCTCCGTCTTTGCGACTCTTGGTCTTCTTCGGAGTCCGAATGGCACATTCCTTAACCTCACTCGCTATCTTCCAGAGCGTCATCCGTAAAGCTAAGTCAACACTGAAGAAAAATCTCGATTCGGGTCGGTTACGGGTCGGGTTGAAAAAGTGGGTTATTTCTCTTTTTGGTTTTGTGGGGTTGATGCAGAGATCACGATAAGGAGTCTGCATGTGTATGGATCGGTGGAGGTCGAGAGAGAGTTCTTGTTCGAGAGGAAAAGCCGTTATGTGGAGAAGAAAGCGGAGCCTCTGTTTCGTTCGGAAGGTCTCCGGCAAATGGAGATCTCGGAAGGTTCGGTTTTGGGGACGTGGCGATGTATCTTCCTGTTCCGGTTTAATCAGTCGCTTCCTCGGTTTCCTACTCTTCTCTCCCCTTCAAGGTTAAACGCCTCTTATAAAGTCTCTTCTCTTTCAGCATTTGTTTTTTTGTCTTAAAATGTTTTGGTGAGGTTATCTTAAATCGCAGCAAAGATTGATTTCTTTGGTACTCGGGATCTCTTAAATCGAATTCTAGACTTATATTTCATTTAAATACAGTGTTTATTGAACCCGAATTTGTCAAATAGAGGAACCAATTCGCAGGAGAGAAATAGTACAATGGAATAATTAATGAAATTATATAAAGCGGGATTTTCTTTTAACCACTGAGTAAAAAAAAACAATAGTGTGATTATCACTTCAATGTCCTACTTTAAGTAGGAACTGTCATTTCAAAAGAATTAGTTCCTTTGGGTTAATTTGTGGTTAGGTTTTGTATTTTACATCTCTCTCATATTTGTAACTTGTTCTTCTTAGTACTACTACTAGTGCCCCAGTATCGAGCAAAATATCTATATACTTTTTCTGGTATTTTCTTTACCTTTAATAGCATCCCACGGGTCTTTATAATATCATCCGGTTGTTCATTACTGATTAGACCTAAAAATTCTGTCTCTATAATCAGTTTGATACCGCCATGTACCTGCTTAGATCCTCCGATTATAAACGAATAGGCTTGTAAAACTAATACATTTGTAATGTTCTTGACTTGTTGTGCATTTTTTTAGAAACCAAACATGTTTTTCGCTCTTCTTAATGGCAGAAACCCTAAGCTGGAGGACATCCCTAATTTAGCCAATGAGCTCAAGTTTATTTCCGAGTTAAAAGCGATGAAACCATCACATATTTCTGACCAGGAACAATGCAGTAGAGTCCGATATTGTAGCCTTGATCATTCTAAACTGCTAAAGCTCGTCTTCAAAGAAGATAGAGTTCAAGATTGTGATCTTTATCAGCCTAAACCGCGAAAGATCGTCCTCAAACAAGATCTTAACTGCCTTCCTGATTCAGAAACTGAATCCGACGAAATTGAAGATGACCAAATTAAACATTCGGAATCGGGTATCTCTTCCGACCCTACTGGTTTTTTTTTCTTTCTTTAAAATGTCAATAAACTTAGTTTCCTGATAAGTTATAACTCGAGGCTAATTTTACACATTTGGTGGTTGCTTTCGGGTATTTGTAAAAGTACAGATGCTAAGGCAGAGATGTTGAAGAAGAAGAGGACACCATCTGAACATGTTGCCGGACTTTCCTTGGAAGATCTTTCCAAGTACTTTGGTGTTCCTATCGTGGAAGCTTCTCGGAATCTCAATGTCGGTCTCACTGTCTTGAAAAAGAAATGCAGAGAGTTTGGGATTCCCCGGTGGCCTCATAGGAAGATCAAATCTCTCGACAGTCTCATCCACGATCTCCAGGTCCTCTCTCTCTCTCTCTCTTTCTCTCTTCATCAATCTAACACTTGAATTCACTGAAACAAGCTTGCTATATGTTTTGTATTGCTTAGGAAGAAGCAGAAAAGCAGCAGAAAAAGAACAAAGCAGCAGCAATGGCGGTAGCTAAGAGACAGAAGAAACTGGAGATAGAGAAGAGAAATATAGTGAAGCGACCATTCATGGAGATACAGATAGAAACCAAAAGATTCAGACAAGACAACTTCAAAAAAAGACATAGAGCTTCCAGAGCTAAGAAGAATCAAGAATCTCTCGTCACTTCCTCTTCCACTTAAAAGATTTTAGGTCTTTTAACAAAAGTCATCGAACATATTAGTTAGTTAGGACTTCTGTGACGTGTTTTGGTATTTAGAAATTACAAGTCTAACATATCCTAAGCCATGTTTGTTTGAAAAAAAAATTTGGCGCAAGGAGTTCCAAGAAGAGAGGAACTCTTGTATCATCACTTTTTGTGATAAAAAAAATCGGAATTAATTTTTTTTTTTTTTTTTGGATAATGCAATTAGGCACAAAGACTAGCATGTGACTAAATACGAGGCGCAAAAACCAGACCCATTTTACTAAATCTTGGTTTCTTAATTGATCCAATTAACCCATGGTCAAGACTGAAAACTTTCAAAAGTGCGACGATAATATTAGTTAATGCAAGTGGTGTTATAGTGTATGTATGTTCTTGGGTGGTCCCTTTTGTTAGCTCGTGCTTTGAAAATCTACAACGACTCTGTCCACTCAACAAAGACCATTAATTAACGTGTACCGTACAGAGAGGTTCGAAAGTCGAAACTTGAGAGAGACCACTTCAAGTGTGTATGTGTGTGTTCATACGCCTAAAATGACGAAAATGAAAATATGTTTTTCTTATAATTCTCTACATTTGAATACGTGTGAATTGAAATATCGTTTTCGACTAAAAAGTCTCTTTTTTACGTGGACGATTATCATTACAAAGTCCTTTTCAATGTTTTAAATCAGAATTTGTGTGTTTGACGTTCAATGCCTTAACTTGGAAAACGTTCCGAGAAATTTACAGAAATTGAAATCTATTTTATCCAAAGGAAATAAATTGAAAAATAATATGAAAATATTTTATTATCTGATCTAAAAAATCTTCATGACATTACTCGAATCTTTATATTTTTATGATCATTTGAACATATGAACATCGTTGGTAAAAACAGATTCATATATTTTCTTTTGTCGTTGGAGAATTTGATGTTTCCTAATTTAGGAACAACTTGTTAGAAAATAGTAGAAATCGAATGATTACTTTTGTGCCTGTGGAAAATAAATGAAAAATTTCCACAAAGACACATACGTCCAAGCCGTGTGACCCAGCGGCTGACTTATAAGCATTTTGTTTGCACAAGGAAATTACCTTTTTGACTTTTTACTTATAAAAGTTTCCGATCTGTATATCCTTTATTATATATAAAAAATCATATCTACAATAACGAAAACTTGACTCCAGAATAAAAAAGTCCATGTTTTTTTTATCAATGTAGTTGTAATCGGTTGAAAATTTTAAGTTTATAAAGTGATTAATCAATTAGTTATTATTACTATTTTTTTAGTTTTTTTCATAGAAGATTCTATTACGTAGAAAAAAAGAAAAATTCAAACTGCATATTATGAGAAACAGTTTAAGAAAGTCTAACCCAAAAAAAAAAAACTTATAATCTAACTATTTTTTCTTTCTTACTCTTTCTAACATTTTTGTTACTCTCTTAATTTTTTTTTTTTTGTATTGGTTATTCACCAAAATATCTTTGTTCGCAGTTTCATATATATTTTAATTTATTTAAATTAAAAAAGGATTGCAATAAAAAATGACAAATAAGACCAAAACATGGTAATTGTCATATTAAGAAATGGTGGGTTCCTCAACCTCCTCTCCTTTAATAATTTAGCTTACCCCCTTCCTCAACCTTACAAAGAACTCTCTCCTCAATCTTCTTATATTTCCCCTAGCAAACCCCACAAATTTCCTTCTTCTCTTTTTTTCCTCCTAAATCAAAATTATATTGCAACCCTTCTTTTATTAATTCGAAACTCAAGCAATAAAGGCTCCATAGCTACTTGATCGTCCACTAGCTCTTGTCTGAATTGGTAATCGAAGAAGAAGAAGAAGACTCATGAAATGGGTCTTTGTATGTCATCCGCTTCATCTTCGTCTCCTTCCAAAACAGGTCTCCATAGTCATGGTAATTATTTATCTCTAATTTCCCCAAAATGAAATTCTTACTCTTTGACTCCAAATCCATAAAATTCTTCTGCAATTTCTTGTTTTTATCTCTGGGTTCTCTCAAGAAAAAGTTTTCGAATTTCACAAATCTTATCACATAAAACCTAAAAGATGTTCACTTTCTGATCTCTTTGCCTTTGTGGTCAAATCAGTCTCGATGAACAACCACAGCAATGGAACAGAGTTCTCGTCGTCAACGTGCACCACCGCCGCGACAACGAGCAGCACCATCGGACGGCGGAGCCAATTCTCCGAGGCTGCTAGCGAGAGTTCCGGTGGGATTATAGGTGATTCCGGACAAATATTGGAATCGCCAAATCTCAAAGTCTACAGCTTTCTGGAACTAACGACGGCGACGAAGAATTTCAAACCGGACTCGATGTTGGGTCAAGGAGGTTTCGGGAAAGTTTACAGAGGTTGGATCGATGCCAAGACTCTTGCTCCGTCTAAAGCCGGTTCCGGCATGATCGTCGCCGTCAAGAGATTGAATTCCGAGAGTGTTCAAGGATTTGCAGAGTGGCGAGTAAGATCTAAAATCTCTCTAATTTCAACAAATGAACATATTATTTTCCGATTTTTGATTTCTTCTTTGACGGGGAAAAGAAAACCCAATTATTACGTTATTCGATCAAGATGAAGCAGCCATTGACTATTCCAATCAATAAACGACCTTGACTTTCTGTTGCACAGTCTTGGAGAATAATTAAAGAAATATTAAAATAATTTGGTTATAAGTAAATGTGGTTTTGTACTGTCATCTAGATTCATCTAAATTTGGTAAACACAAATCATTATAAAAGTCAGCATTATTTCTCTTTTAACTCGTATTGGATGGAAAACTGGAAAACTGCTCTTAATTGGAAATATTTATGAACCCTAGATCTCTCATTTGGTTTATTGTATGTTTTGACAGAACAAAATTGATCTTCAACTTATATAAGCTAATGTTAGATTTTGTTTTTGATTTTGGACAGTCAGAAGTTAACTTCTTGGGGATGCTTTCACACCCAAATCTGGTGAAGTTATTAGGATACTGCCGTGAAGACAAAGAGCTTTTGCTTGTCTACGAGTTCATGCCCAAAGGAAGCCTCGAGAACCATCTTTTTCGGCGTAATTAAGATCTTTTAAACCCACAAAACACCATCCATCGTTGTAACAAAGATTGATTTGAAAAAAAAACTTTGATTTACTTTTGCATGATATTTATTTGATTCAGGGAACGAGCCTTTTCCTTGGGACCTAAGGATCAAGATTGTCATCGGTGCAGCTCGTGGGCTTGCGTTTCTACACGGCTCACAAAGAGAAGTCATTTATAGAGACTTCAAAGCCTCCAATATACTTCTCGACTCGGTTAGTCTAATTAAAACATCCCATTATATGATAGTCATGATAATTAGATGAACCATAACCGTTTTTTTTTGTTCCTAATGAGTTTGAGTTGATAAATTCATCTGCACAGAACTATGATGCAAAGATATCAGATTTCGGATTAGCAAAGCTAGGA
Source organism: Alliaria petiolata (assembly GCA_020283515.1). Lineage (NCBI taxonomy): Eukaryota > Viridiplantae > Streptophyta > Magnoliopsida > Brassicales > Brassicaceae > Alliaria > Alliaria petiolata. The sequence continues at coordinate 168,222,813 of JAHZTW010000001.1, read as the reverse complement.
CCATCACAAGAGAAGTCACACGTTACAACTAGGATCATGGGCACATATGGTTACGCTGCTCCCGAATATATGGCAACAGGTACATTTAGAAAAGTATAAATTAACCATATTTTTTTCTCTTTTATAACGAAAAAGTTATGGACTTTATAATCAAATCTCTGTGGATTGGGAAACCTAAAGAGGTTCAATTACGCTCTTCTTCATTGCTGGTATTCAAACTCGTCATCTTCAAGGTTTCTCGTCGTATGAATGGTTAATTGTATCAGATAGTACATTTGAACAAATAACTAACCGTTTTAGTTTGTTTTCTCCATCCTCAGGCCATTTATACGTTAAGAGTGACGTATACGCCTTCGGTGTGGTTTTACTCGAAGTAATGACTGGACTAAGAGCGCATAACCCAAAACGGCCCAACGGACAAGAGAGTCTTGTGGACTGGTTAAGACCAGAACTCTCAAGTAAACACAAAGTGAAATATATAATGGACAAAGGAATCAAAGGTCAATACACATCCAAAGTCGCAGCGGAAATGGGACGCATCACACTCTCTTGTATCGAGCCAGATCCTAAAAACCGACCGCACATGAAGGAAGTACTCGACGTACTCGAACATATCCAACGCATTAATGTCGTCCCGGACCGTTCTTCCACGAAATCTACCGTTGCTAGCTCTTCTCATGCCTCGCCAGGTCACTACCAGTACGGATATCGAGCTGGTGCGGCCGGGGCTGAACGGAGGAGGCCATCGCCTGGACGGTTTGGAGTAGAGAAAGAAATGGTTGCTTGATGCTATTTTTTTTTCCGGCGGTACGATATGGTCCTAGAGGCTTATTCGTTCTCTTCGGTTATAATATGAGTAATTATAATATGGTTTGTACTACTATTCGTGTAGTGCTTTGTGTACGATAGTATTTTCTTGTGTTTTTGTATGTGTTACTGGCGTTACTGAACCGTTGATAAAAGCAAATTTAATTAAAATGGAGGATTTACAAAAAAATTGAAAAAATTTAAAGCTGTTGGGAAGATTTTGAGTAGAATGGTTAACGGCGTTAACGGCGTTTAAAAAGTGCAGATTCGATAATATATGTAGTTAACTATTCAGATTACAACATTGAACCACCTCATTACATGAGTTACTGCTCTCTACACAGTTTATCTTGTCCGCGATTGTTATATATTGTAAACATGTGCAGAAGTGCATTATTGAATTGATAAAAATAAATCTCTATATTGTTCTTATTAAAACATTCCAGGGTGTTTTGAAAAAATCATTACAAGTTTATAAATAACGAAAATTAATACGAATATTGTTGCAAATGCTACAAAACAGTAACATCAACACAACCCTGCTCCAATACAAAAAAAAAAAGAAAAAGCTAAAATAATGTGATTAAGATGAACTTGAAAGAGTTGTGTGAAAAAGAAGAAACAAAGATCATCTAATGTGGTAAAAGTTAAAAACATTTATTTGGCTTTATCCTCTTCCCCCTCATCTTTCGGTGGTAGCTTATTAAGATCAAACTTGGCAGGTGTTCCAGATTCAGTGACCTCCTGCTCCTCCTCCTCCACGGGATCCAAATTCAAATCAATCTCTAACCCTCTCTCCCCTTCACCACCAGGAGCACCGGCACCACCGTCGGCAACGAAACCAACAGACGTTCCTCCTCCGGCAGCAAAAAGAACAAAAGCAGAGTTTGGTCCCGGAATCGTAAACCCTCCACGCACCTGAGATAATTTAAGAGGAGGAGGAGGAAACCCTTGATAGTTCCTATCCTTATGAGACCTCATATGTCCAAAAACACCCTTCCACGAACCAAATGCTCGTCCACAAATGTTACAAACAGGTGGTCCTCTCTGTTGAACGAATGCCGGAGCTTTTTTCTTCGGCTTTTTCGCCTCTACTCCTTCACCCGAACCACCCGCTTCGTCGTTGACGTTCATCATCTTCCTCGGCCTACCCACTTTCTTCTTCTTCTTCTTCTTACCATCACTTTTCTCTTTCATGACCGCTTCCTCTGCCGCAGCCATAACCAACTCCGCCGCAACAACCGCCTGCTCGTTCAAACGCACTTCTTCTTCCTCACCTACGATACTCACACCGAATCTTTCGCTGCTAATCCGTAAAGCAGGAAGGCCGAGAACGATTTCTCTCGTAGCGATTTCTTCATCGCCACATTGCTCAGCGGATTCTTCTCTCTCTTCCTCAGTTACAGTATCATCAATTTTCATTTTCTCTGGATTGCTCATTTTTTTTAACCCTTGCGCAAATAGATTAATGCTTAGACTCGATCACTGAAGAAGTCATTTTTATAGTTTTCTTGTCAGGCACGGCGGTTATGGCCGTTAATTTCAAATGGTTGTGTTCGTTCGCTCGTTTACACATCTCTCTCCCACCTTTTCGTTTGACGATTTGCGTCCGTCGGATTCAATTAAAATCCACGTGTGCTTCCTTCGAGTTAAATCGCGCAAACTCAGTGGGCTTAACGAAGGCGTATGAAGCCCACTAAATCACAAAGACCTCTAAGGCTCTAACGAGAGACCTTGTTTTTTTTTCTTTTTCTTTTCCCCCTCGTTTTTGATCCGACCGAAGATGGGGAGATTGTTGCACTAAATAACAAATTTCAAATATCCCTATTTTATATGCATGTGATGACATCTGACAATGACGTGACTTGTAAACTTTTGCATTGTCATATTATTTACTATTATTTACAATAATATTGCTATTTAATGGTAATATTTAATTATATTCTATATGTTTTCCATTTGATGTAAAAAATAAATATGTTTTTCTATTTAAAATTTGAACACTATACTACTACTTTGGACCAAAAAAAATTAAAAATAATGTATACTACTACCATATGGCATATAGCCATATACAATCGTAATGATGGATATTTATAGTTTTCATTGTCAGAAGGAGCTTTTGAAGATATGTGATAAATCACGAATACTAATTAATTATATACATTATAGATATCGTACTATATACTCGAGACCTTCTTTTATTTTGACTGTAACCACTGTATCAATGATTAAGTAAAGCTAATGTTTACTAAATGCAGTGGAACGAACAAAAAGTGATATACTAGTTGTCCACCTTTAATAACTAATAATCTACAATTAATATCTACGTGTAGACACTATTCTTCTAATATTTTTACTCGATCGTCTAAGAGGTAAAGTAAAAATGTAAAACTATTGAAATAACAATTTAAATTAAAATTTACTAAATGCAATGTATATTGATTTCGCTAATTTTAGCAGTTCTTCTCAAGAGCCAATAATAAAGCAATGTTCTTAGAGTCATTAGTAAACCACATTTTCAAATTTCAAAGACTCGATTTTTTCCCTTGTAACTATTTTTTACCTCCACTTATAACTTATTTATTATTCCTGGCAAAAAAAAGAAGAACTTATTTACATTCATACCAAAACTGAGATACCCAATATCCAAAATATTTCGAACAAATCATAATAGTCCTCAATTCAGACTGAATCTTCTTAATAATTTGTCCATCCCCTAATGTTTTCCACCTTAAATGTTACATTCCTAAACTGTCAAACACATGAAAAATGAGTAAAAGTCTTTACAGTCAAAGTTTTCTAAACGGAACTTCTTCGATGATGATTGATGATGGATGGTAACAAAATTATGAGACGAAAAGTAATATTTTCATTTATGATAGAGAAATTGCATTGGATGATAATAAATAATATGAGAATTAGTTTTCTCTCCTAGGTCACTATTTATTGTGGTAAGTTAAGTACAACAAATCAATTTTATCTTTATACTTTTCAATTAATTACACAAAATATCATTGTCAAAAAATTATATTGTTAGCATAAAATTTCGGTAATAATATTTATCATCAACGCTGATAACACTGTTATCTTTCGTATGATAACACTATTCATCTAAGTTACACTATTGTACGACAATGATAATGATAACATTATTAACGATAACAGTGTTTACGATCTAAGTTAATCAATAACATCATAAAATTTCGGAAATAATGTTTATCATCAACGCTGATAACACTGTTATCTTCCGTATGATAACACTATTCATCCAAGTTCCACCATTATACGATAATGATAATGATAACATTATTAACGATAACAGTGTTTACGACTTAAGTTAATCAATAACAAAATTATTTTATTGGTTATGAGTATAATTTTGTTAAATTAACAAAGTTAGTTAGCTAATAAGAGTTAATTTGTATTATATCATAATTGTGTTAACACTATAACTAGTTTGACCTAACAATTAAGTTTGATTCACTATAACTAGTTTAATCAGATAATAACAAATTCTTTAAATTAATGGCATTTTGTGTAATTATATGAAACAAAAAGGATTTTTTTGGAAAACAAATTGTTTCTCTATGCTTAAGAACTAATTCTGAACTATCTTATACCATTTACTTAAATTACTAATTATCTATGTATATAGATTAAATTCACCCTTTATGATAATGTTAACTACTTGGAACAATGAAGATGTCGACTTAAAGATCAAGGGGAATGGAAAAAAAAAAAGGAACTCAACCACATAAAGTACATTATATTCTTATAAATTGTGTTACTACTAAATCCTTTTTGTTTCATGTTTAGAATTTTACCGGTTTATGACATATCATACATTTTTATCCTATGGTAAAATCATATGTTTAACATATCATATCATACTCCTTTTAATGTGTATTATGTGTTAAGCAACTGTTTTAGTAAAAATAATATTGGAATAATATGAAGATTGTTGTAATCCAACTTTAAATAGGTTTCTAAAAAGTAAATATACAAAAGATCTAAAATTCAAATATGTAAGATACATCCATTGAATAACAAAATTGAAACATAATCACTTTTTACATGATCTCATTCTATTGAGAATTAAATTCAGTTCAACTCTTTTATGATCAGAACTCACCTAGCCTAAATTATGGATATCTCTGAATTGAATATTAAAAGTTTCACAGAACATTGTTTTTGATAATTACAAATGGCAAAAACACTTACTACAGGGTCAGCATAGTTCTCGGTAACAATATTTCTTTGGAAAGAGAGCAATTTCTTAGCTTTATAAATTACGCAGATTAATAAGCTAAGATTATGATTTGATAATTAATATGTTGACTTTAAGTTGTTAGAAACGCGCCTAAGGAGAGGGCTAGTAGTGGCAACGAGCCTTCTTTGTCTGAAAAGGCAAAAAGAAGAAGAAAAGAATACAAAAAGGAATAATAAATTTGAAATGTGAAGAAGCCACATGCCTTCTTCAACCAAAAAAGTTACCGTTGGCTTAGAGACAGACTTAGAAGCAAATCGTTTCCTTCATGATCCAACGGTCATCTTAATCACCTAGCCGTTGCTATTTTCTTTAATAAACAAAATAGAAAAATAAAATTTTCGCCTTTTTTTTTAATTTGATTTATTTTCTTTCCTCTAAATTCTTCTTCTGTCTCTCCCTTATTTCATTGCCTTTCTCTGACTCATCCAGATTCAATTGCATCAGACGTAGGCAGAGAGAGAGAGAGAGAGAGAGAGAGAGAGAGAGAGAGAGAGAGAGAGAGAGAGAGAGAGGTCCTCTTCGTTTGATGCTCTTCTTCCTCTAGGGATTTCTTTAGTGGGTTTCGAGTTTTCTTCTCAAATAGTTAAACAAAAATGGTTAACCCAGATGAGAACAGTCGTAATACCGTCGTCAAACCCATTACAGCGATTCTTCAAGGTAGTTTAAACGCGTTTGAGAATCTGAGAATTCGAGATCTCACGAACAGAGAATCTGACAAATACGGTGTTTTTTTTTTGTTTTTGTCAGATGAAACGAGAAACGGAAAATTCGGTTTAGAGATGAAGAGACAGAACAGGAGAGCATTGGGTGTGATTAATCAGAATCTCGTTGGTGCAAAAGCTTATCCTTGTGTCGTTAACAAGAGAAGAGGCTTATCTGAGTAAATAACTATTTCTCTCGATCCCAAAGCTCGTCTCTTTGTTTCAGTTCTGTTTAAAAAAATTAATTTCTGACTTTAATGATGTGTTTTTGTTCAACAGGCGGCAACGAGAAGGATGTGAGAAGAAGAAGCTTGATTCATTACATCCGTCAGTTTCAAGGTTAATAAAGCCCAAAGCTTTGAAACACGTTTTCACTCTCTTTTTATTAGATTTTTTAAAAAGAGAGATCTGAGATTCTTTTTGAATTTCTGCAGATCCCAAGAAGAGACGAAGAAGCTGAAGCCATCGATTCCGAGCGGAAACGAGTTCGGTGATTGTATATTCATTGATGATGATGAAGAAGAGGAGGAGAAAGAAGCTACATTGGACCAACCTATGCCAATGTCATTAGAGGAACCATACATTGAATCTGATCCAATGGTAAATTAATTAATAATCAGATTTTTAAAAAGATCTTTAGCCCATTTTAATGTAATATCTAAAGGAATTTTCATTTTGGATATAGGAGGAAGAAGTTGAGATGGAGGATATAACATTGGAAGAAGAAGAAGAAGAACCAATTTTGGATATCGACGGACACGATGCAAACAACTCTCTTGCGGTTGTTGAATATGTCGAAGATCTATACGAGTTCTACCGTAAAAACGAGGTGCCATTTTTTTGCTGGTTTTAAAGTCTAAAGCAAACTGTAGGACTTGAGTTTTAGCCTGAGACAATTTTCCTGGATTTTATTATAATCTGCAGAGATTTAGCTGTGTTCCTCTAGATTACATGGCGCAACAGTTTGATATAACCGACAAAATGAGAGCAATACTTATAGATTGGCTCATCGAGGTAATATTTAATTTTTGGGAACTCAAATGGTAATTGATTTGTTACACATATATAGAGGCTAATTAAGAGGGTTATTGAATGTTGCAGGTACATGACAAATTTGAGCTAATGAACGAGACATTGTTTCTAACCGTAAATCTGATAGATAGATTCTTATCCAAGCAAGCGGTTGTAAGAAAGAAGCTTCAGCTTGTTGGTTTGGTTGCATTGCTCTTAGCTTGCAAGTACGAAGAGGTTTCGGTACCTATCGTTGAAGATTTAGTTGTCATTTCGGACAGAGCTTATACGAGGAACGATGTTTTAGAAATGGTATGACTCATAAAGATCAGATACTTTCTTGGTCCTGTTTCCAAAAACTTGAAAAAAAAAAAGATTACATTTTATCTGATTCCAAAAAACCTCTGTGTGCAGGAGAAGATTATGCTCAACACTCTGCAATTCAATATGTCGTTACCGACGCAATACCCTTTCTTGAAGAGGTTCCTCAAGGCGGCTCAATCAGACAAGAAGGTATAAAATTAACTAAATCTATCAAATGGCTTGTGAATTATTCATAACAATCATCATGAATTACAACTATCTTGTTTATTGATACAGCTTGAGATCTTGGCGTCGTTCTTGATCGAGCTTGCTCTTGTGGACTACGAGATGATTCAGTATCCGCCATCGTTAATAGCCGCCACTGCAGTGTACACAGCTCAATGTACAATCCATGGCTTCAGTGAATGGAACAGCACTTGCGAATTCCACAGTCACTACTCTGAAAATCAACTCCTGTAAGTAGCATTTGTTGTGTACATTAACACAAAAGGGTCACCTAAAAAGACCGATTTTTTTAACCGAAGCGCATCATGGGTTTTGTTTTTGCAGAGAATGTTGTAGAAGAATGGTGAGCCTGCACCAGAAGGCTGCGACGGATAAACTAACAGGAGTGCATAGAAAATACAGCTCCTCTAAATTCGGATACATAGCAACAAAGTACAAAGCTGCACACTTTCTTGTGTCATAGTAGTTTGTACAGCTACTCACATTTTCCCTCTCATTTTTAATTACAGAAGAAACATCAACAAAATAAGTTCAAACTTTCCTCTAAATTTGATCTGTAATTTTCTTTATTGATATCTCAGCAATAAAAAGTCTCTAATATTCTTCTGATTACAATTATCTCCTTTCTTTTTTCTGGAAAATTCACAGATTCTTAATATATGAATATACTGAGAATGAGAGTTCTTAAAATATGAATAAACTAAGAATGAGAGTTTTAGTTTGAACTCTTTTTTCTTCTACTTGCACACATTGGAAATGAGTTTAAATTAGACAAAAGAGCAGCAGACAAACCAGTGTCACCTACCTAACACAAAACGCTGTCGTATTCAATCTCCTTTTATATCTCTCTCCCACCAAACTCTTTCTTTCAGATCTTTTGCAAAAGCGAAATTGACAATCTCAGGAACTCACTCACTCACAATCATGGCGGCGTCAGCGAACTCTTTCCTCGTCGGAAACAATACTCAGATCCCCGCTTTGAAACCCAAATCCACATCTCAGTCTCTTCTCCACCTCAGCAAACCAAACACCGTGAACCTCGCCGGGAAAACGAAGCCCGTCTCGGTTAGATGCGTCGCCGCGACGACCCATGTCCAAGATGGAGCTAGATCCGGCTCCGTCGGATCACAAGAACGTGTCTTCAACTTCGCGGCGGGTCCGGCCACTTTGCCGGAGAACGTTCTCCTTAAAGCGCAGTCGGATCTATACAACTGGCGTGGATCCGGGATGAGCGTGATGGAGATGAGTCATAGAGGGAAAGAGTTCCTCTCCATTATGCAGAAAGCGGAATCGGATCTCCGTCAGCTATTGGAGATTCCTTCGGAATATTCCGTTCTGTTCTTACAAGGAGGTGCAACGACCCAATTCGCTGCCTTGCCTCTCAATCTCTGTAAACCGGACGACACGGTCGATTTCGTTGTTACCGGTTCGTGGGGAGACAAAGCTGCCAAGGAAGCGAAGAAGTATTGCAAAACCAATGTGATTTGGTCTGGTAAATCTGAGAAATACACCAAGGTTCCATCTTTTGATGAGTTGGAGCAGAGCCCGCACGCCAAGTATTTGCATATATGCGCCAATGAAACAATCCATGGAGTTGAGTTCAAAGATTACCCTGTTCCTAAAAACCCTGATGGGATCTTGGTCGCTGACATGTCTTCCAACTTCTGCTCGAAACCAGTTGATGTGTCCAAGTTCGGTGTGATCTACGGTGGTGCACAGAAGAACGTTGGTCCGTCTGGTGTCACGATCGTGATCATTCGGAAAGATTTGATCGGAAACGCTCAAGACATCACTCCTGTGATGCTTGATTACAAGATCCACGACGAGAACAGCTCGTTGTACAACACGCCTCCTTGCTTCGGGATCTACATGTGTGGCCTCGTGTTTGAAGATCTGTTGGAGCAAGGTGGGTTGAAAGAAGTGGAGAAGAAGAACCAGAGGAAAGCCGATCTGCTTTACAACGCCATTGAAGAAAGCAAAGGCTTTTTCAGGTGCCCTGTTGAGAAATCAGTGAGGTCGTTGATGAACGTGCCTTTCACATTGGAGAAGTCTGAATTGGAAGCTGAGTTTATCAAGGAAGCTGCCAAGGAGAAGATGGTGCAGCTTAAAGGGCATAGATCAGTGGGAGGTATGAGGGCTTCCATCTACAATGCAATGCCTTTGGCTGGTGTGGAAAAGCTTGTTGCTTTCATGAAAAATTTTCAAGCAAAGCATGCTTAGTTTAAAGGTTTTCTTTTTCCTTTCCTTTTTGCATTTTGGTTATGTTTGTTGGGGTGATGATAAATAAGCTTATCAGCTTATGATTTGGTTCTCTTTCTTTCCAGAATTTTCCAGTAATAATGTTTATTAGCAATGTATTAAAATCTTTCTCCAATTTGAAAGCAAGTTTGTTAACAACAAAGATCTCATCATATTCTCTTTATAACGTCTCCTCTCTCTGCAACTCCTGAAACTGAAAATATCATAAACTCGATTTAGATCCCAAACTAAACTCTGTAAGAAAGACAGAGTTCACTCTAAGAGAGTGAGTTACCATTTGGTATAGTTCCTCTATAAGCAACAGCTACATTCCGAAAGAACTCTTTCGTCGCATCTGCATATATTCATTCGACTAGCTATCACTACTAAAACCTAAGCAATGGAGAAAAAAACCAGAGTACTATTGTCAGAATCAAGACGCACCATGTTCCATTGTCAAAGGAGGCTCTTGCTTATCGAGAAACCCAATCAGCTTCGCCGGATTTCCAGCCACCATGCTTCAGAAACCATAAAAGAAACTGTCCATTTCAGAGCTATTCTAAAAGAAAAAAACTCTAGAAGATTTTTCAGATGCATTTCAGTTTCATACCTATGCGAAGGAACATCCTTCAACACAAGCGAAGCAGCAGCTACCATTGCTCCAGCCCCGATCCTTATGTTGCCGAGTATAGTCACACATGCTCCAAGAAGAGCACCGTCGCCTATTTTTGGATGGCGGTCACCTGTTACCTTCCCAGTTCCTCCTAATGTCACACCCTGTGAAATGAAAATGACAACGTAGCATAACTAACATCGAAAGTTTTCGATATTTTTGAGGGAAATGAATTCAGAGAAGAGATCTGTACATGCAAAATTGTGACACGGTCGCCTATCACAGCAGTCTCACCTATGACTACACCGGTTCCATGATCCAACGATATTCCCTCCCCAAGTCTTGCAGCTGAGCAAGAAACACAAAGTTAGTCAGATGAGAGCTGTAAAAACATAAGCAAGATATGAAAAACTCAAAAACACTTACCCGGATGAATATCGATTCCAAAAACCTGAGAGAAACCACTGACATGGATCAGAGATTGTACACCAAGACTATAACAATAAGCAAAGAAGCTTTGAAAGCTACACTACCTCGCTTACTCAGCTTTATAATGCCAATGCAAATACTTTTCGTCCTTGCTTCCACAACTTATGTGCAACTCTATACGCCTGCAGCGCAAGATAGCCCTGTGGAACAAACTATTCTGGTAAATTGCACATAGCAATCGTTTTATACCGTCATTAAGAGATGTTATTGTCTTTGAATAATAGGTTAAAGAAGTACCTTCAAATGTAAAATAGCTGAACTATACGATAGACAAGCCGGATCTCTGTCTTTGAATGCCTACAACAAACCACAAAAAAAAAGGTACATTGCAGTAAATTCTCAGATGATACTGTCTGAAACAAACAAAGATCAACCTTTTCGCGGATACGGGATAAGCGTTTTTACCTGAAGATCAAGGCGAACCGAGCTTTGAATACCTCTATCATGTACCATAACATTGCAAAATATGTCCATGAGTTGAGTTGCCAACAAGGTAGGGTTCTGGAGACGGTTAGCTAGAACAAAACCCAATGCTTGCTCTAGACAGTCATGCGACAAGATACTAGCATACAAGAAACTACTCAAAATCGGTTCCTTTTCTGCCTGCAAACACACAAAAACATTCACCATTATAGTAGGAACATAAACACACAAACACTGTTTAAAGATTACAATCAATGAAAACTTGATAATATAGCGAATTCAACACCATTTAAGGCCTAAAAAAATTGGTTGTACATAGTAGACTGATGAGAGCAAGACGTAACATCAAGTAACATCTTAAAGATTACGTTAAGTAGTTAAAGAGACAAAGATCACATTTAGTGACCACTTGACCCCACGAAAGGCACATTAGAATGTCTTTAACATAACCTATAATTGTAGAATCAAGTTTTACTAACAACATCAAATTTTCTGTTTCTTTTATTTGTTGGTGGAACCGAAGTAATGCATATGAAGAGAGGAGATAAGAAGAGCTTATTAAAGATTCTAATTTTTTTATTTATCCTTAATAAGAATGTGTTATAGAGCAGAAGGAGAAAACCTCAAGCTTGGCTTCTTCCCTTATAGCATTCCAAATTGGGTCATAACAAGAACTGGTAAAATCCAGCAAAACCGGGTCGGGCTTCGGCTTAAGGGTTCCACTAGCGTACACCGAGAAAATCTTCTCGAAAGGAAAATTTTCGCCGGTCTCATCGTCTTCGCCGGCAGAAAATCTCCGGGAGACAATCACTGGAAGAGAAGACGACGATGGCGATGAAGAAAAATCACAATTCTCGCCGTTTTTACAAGCCATGACTATAAAGAGGGAAGCAACTGAAGAGTCAGTTGCTACTAGAGAGGATGATAAAAAAAAAGTGAACTTTCATGGAAATGATAGAAAACACAGAAACCGTTTTCCCCCTTTTAAACACAGTGGTTGATTCTCTTTACAGTGTTGGAATAGCGAACATCAACAAACAAAACAAAAGAGAGAGGTTAAAGTGAAGTCTTGTGTTTGTGTCCACACCGTTTTGGAAATGTTCATGTGGGCTCTCTAGCTCCTTCTGTCTTTGCTCTTGGTTCCTTGCGACCGTGATTCAGTCCATTGCAAGAGAATCCAAAAACGTAATCGTTACCACACGAAGTGGACGTGAACATTATAAAGTACATATTCTAAAATACAAATTTATAAAATCTCAAAATTTCGTAAGATGTGGATATGATTTGCATCTGCTCAGGGGTCATCGCAAGATGTAAATGTGACTATATCTGCTCAAAGGACCGATCATACGAAATAGACTTGTCAAATCAACTCGCAAGATTCAAAAAGGATGAAAATAACACATTCAATTTTTGTATAGATCCATAAAATGTGTGAATTAAATAGATCACTGAAATAAATAAATGTGTGTTTAAAACATTTTTGAAAATACAATTTTTTAATTAAAAAAAAATTAAACGGTTCAAAGTATATATATTTATAGATTGTTTACTTGTCATATTTTATGTTTTCTCAACTGTTGGAAAGAGAAGAAGAAGGGGAATAAAAGGTGACAAAACAAAAGGCATAAAGAAGTGAAAATCTGAACGCCGCATGCAATCGCCGAGAACGAAAACGACCAACGTCCGTCTAATCGTCGCTCCGAAACCCTAATTTAGCTAAAAAATCATCCACCGATGGCGAGGAGATCCGCTTCGTCGATCCTCAATCGCCTTCTGGCGAATCCGGCTTCTCCATTGGCCGCACCGACCCGATCCATCACCTACATGCCTCGACCCGGCGACGGAGCCCCACGCACCGTAACCCTGATTCCGGGAGACGGGATCGGACCCTTAGTGACAGGTGCGGTGGAACAGGTCATGGAGGCGATGCACGCGCCGGTGCATTTCGAGCGGTACGAGGTTCTCGGCCACATGAGGAAAGTCCCAGAGGAAGTAATCGAGTCTGTGAAGAGGAACAAGGTCTGCCTGAAAGGAGGATTAGCGACTCCCGTTGGCGGAGGAGTCAGCTCCTTGAATATGCAGTTGAGAAAAGAGCTCGACATCTTCGCTTCCCTCGTCAATTGCATCAATGTCCCCGGATTAGCCACGCGCCACGAGAATGTCGACATCGTCGTGATCAGGGAGAACACGGAAGGAGAGTACTCGGGTCTCGAGCACGAGGTTGTTCCTGGCGTTGTCGAGAGCCTTAAGGTTAACCAGAATCAGTTTCCCCTCTTCTCTTGTAAATCGATTGATTCACTCGATCAATCGTTGTGATTGCAGATTGTTCTTTGTAGAATTGGGGATTTCAAAAAGCTTTGAAATTTATGGTCTTTGTGTTTTTTGTGTGTAGGTGATAACTAAGTTTTGCTCCGAGCGTATTGCGAGATATGCATTTGAGTATGCGTATCTGAACAATAGGAAGAAAGTGACTGCTGTTCATAAAGCCAACATTATGAAGCTCGCCGATGGGCTCTTCCTCGAATCTTGCAGAGAGGTTGCCAAAAACTATCCGGGGATTACGTACAACGAAATTATCGTAGACAATTGTTGTATGCAGCTTGTCGCTAAGCCCGAGCAATTCGATGTCATGGTATGTGACTTCTTATGTACCTTTGTTAAAAATCTAAACTTTGAAGGAGCGAAAATGAGTAGCTACGAATCTTTCTTCTAAATGTGTAAAAACAAAACCGTCAAAGATGATGTTTACTTGTATCTTTGTATGTTTCAGGTGACGCCAAATTTGTATGGTAACCTTGTTGCAAACACGGCGGCTGGAATAGCCGGTGGCACAGGAGTGATGCCAGGAGGTTTGTCCTTATATTTATATATTGGTTTCTTAAACTTTGGCTCAGGAATGACACTTTGTTGATGTTACAGGCAATGTTGGTGCGGAACATGCGATATTCGAGCAAGGCGCATCAGCCGGGAACGTTGGAAATGATAAGATAGTGGAGCAGAAGAAAGCGAATCCGGTGGCTCTACTTCTCTCATCGGCTATGATGCTTAGACATCTCAGGTTTCCTACTTTTGCTGATCGGCTTGAAACCGCGGTGAAGCAAGTGATACAAGAAGGCAAATGGCGAACAAAAGATCTTGGAGGAGATTGCACCACCCAGGAAGTTGTTGATGCGGTCGTAGCAGCTCTTGAATGAATTACGCCATGTGACCCTCCTATGCTTCTGCTTCGTCTTTTCCAATCAAACTAAGAGAGAAAAGTTTTGGTTTTCTCTGTTTTCCGTTGCTATATTTTTTTTGTTCCTGATTGTTCCTATTCTTCATTCGTTTTCGTCGTTTGAGCACGAGCTTATATGGTTACAGAATAAAATCAAGAGAGATAGAAGCAATTTTGTTATATCAAGATTTTTGTTTTGTTTGCGTCAAAATGAAAAAACAAATTTACAAATCAAATAACTTGTTGAAGAAGGATAAACTACGCTGTTCCAAAATCTCGTGTAAGTTTAGATTTGCGGATACACACTGGGCCACAAGGATAAAAAAATTTAAAGTAAATGGTCTCTGATTCACGTATAGGTATGTAAAGAAGCATACTGTATAAAGAATTAAAGACGACAATATAAGAAAACAGAGCAGCCATGTATATAAGAAAACAGAGCAACCATGTATATCATCATTTTGCTATATTTAGGGTTTTAAAGTAGACGACGCGCAAAGACCAACGATTTTGTACCCCAGAAAGATTAAGAAAAAAACTCCAAAAAGGAATATCCTCGTTCCCGTGTCTCATACGAGTACAATCCGTAGGAACATTTCAAAACGCAATCTTTTACTTCTCTGTTTTTTTTCCCCTCTGTTGAAATCTCCAAGCTATAAAATACATCCTGGGTCCATCATCTTTTGATCAATAACAAAGATCCCTGAGAAAAGTTATTGGAGAAGAAGAAAAGGAGAAACAACAATAACAAATCAAATAAATTGTTTTTTTTTTTTGTTTGTTGTTGAAATTTTGCTCTGTTTTCTTGATCGTTAAGATTGAAATGGCATCGAATAATGAAGCAAGGCCTCTGCCAAAATTCGGGGAATGGGATGTGAATGATCCGGCGACAGCGGAGGGATTCACCGTTATATTTAGTAAAGCCGGAGAGGATAAGAAAACTGGTCGGAGCTCCAGCAAAGCAACTTCACAGAGGAAACGTGACGGTGTTAAACCAACGGCCAAGAAATGGCTCTGTTTTACTTTTTCTTGATTTTGGTGTTTATTTATTAACCGTTTGAGAATAGCATTGACAAACTTTTGTGTTAGAATTTGTTTAGCATTTTCTCTTTATGGTATGCAGGGTTATATATAATTAAAAATGTTGTTGAGAAGAGAAAATGGATTAGCCTCTTGTATATTCTGTTTTGATGTTTGTTTCATTTGAAGTTTTAATACAAGTTTTGGAAGGTCTTGCAAATACCCTCCTACAAAATATCTCATAATCTCCGATCTGCAAACAAAACTTTCCTCTCGATCAAAGTTAGTTACAAACAAAGAGATACTTGCGTTACAAGAAACCGCTTTTTTGCTACAAAGTGGATGAACCAGGATTCAATCATCTGTACTTTGCCTTGTGTATCTATGCAAATCTCACCCAGTTTTTTTGAAAAATGATATGTTCTTTGGTAAATCA
Source organism: Alliaria petiolata (assembly GCA_020283515.1). NCBI lineage: Eukaryota > Viridiplantae > Streptophyta > Magnoliopsida > Brassicales > Brassicaceae > Alliaria > Alliaria petiolata. Next base: position 168,207,036 of record JAHZTW010000001.1, on the reverse strand, counting down.
GACAACAATATCTGATCAAAGATTGTTTTGTTCTTCTCTCTTTGTGCAGGAAGAGAGGCAAACGACATTGCAATCTCGATTGATTACTCTCTCAAAAAGATTTTTTTTAACACTAAGTAGCCAAGTGCAGAGTATTGTGACGTTTCAGTGTAATTAGATTGCTAATCATTGAGAGCAAAAAAAGAGAGGACAATGTTCAAGGGATCAATTAGGGAAGATTTACAAAGGACAAGTGGTCAACGTTGTGGTGATACTCTATTCGTTTTGATGACTCCCTTCAAATCATTTGGCAAAATTAAATTTCTTTTTAGATTATTTATCCTCTCTTCTGTCATGTTCTCTTCTGTCTCCTTGTCTCCCATTAAATTAATAGGAAGCCTACGGAAATAAATACACATGATCGAGTAGGAAAAATGAATCGTACCACGACCTTACTGAACAAGATTCTCCTACTAACTTTATTGTTTAAAACCCTAGATTCTTGGACCTATAATTGCCTAAGTTTCTGTGCAAAATATTTGTTTTATATCTCTCCTTGGAAAATGTTTCTCTGAGTTGTCATGTTTTTTCCTGATGAAACAGATCTTTGAGTTTGCCAGCGATGATGGAGGCGGCTAAAAGAGACAAGATACTGTAATCATAATAATCAAGAAAGCTTGACGTTGCTGGTTTCATGACCACATAGAGATTATTAAATAAAGCGAAAGGGGATAATTGTGCAAATATCCTCACTTTATAAGGTTTTAAACACATGCCCAATTTCTCTTACATTAAAATCTTTTAAAAGGGTTCTTCTCTGTTATATATCTTTGGAGTCTCTGAAACTTAACCCACCAAATCCCATTTCAAAGTTTGAAGCTTTCTTCTTCTTTTGCTTCAGGGCTAAAAAAAATATGGCAGAATCATCTTCCTCTGCGGCGACTACGCATGTACCGACTAGGTCTATTAGTTTGCCTACAAGACTAATCCATCCAAAAGCACAGAGAGTTGAAGAAGAGCTGAAAAAGATTCAAGCTTTAAACTCTTCCTCATCAGCTTCATCTCGAGTCAATCTTGGGCTTGCAAGGCTCGTCGAGCTCTATGACTTCGTCAATGAACAAGTCATTTGTTCTCCTCAAGGCCAACAAGCTCTTCGCCTTTCTCACAACGCGAAACTTGTGGAAGAAGCTCTTGATGAATCCATCCTGTTACTTGATGTATCTGACTTCACAAGAGACTTGATAGGAACATTCATGGAGAAAATCCAAGAACTTCAATCAACTCTACATAGACGCGGAGGAGATCTCTCGAACATTCAATCCGAGATCAGCGATTACATTAGCTTTCAAAAGAAATTCAGGAACGAGGCGGCTAGACAACTTAAATCCCTTGCAAGAACACAAACAAAGAAGAAATCTCCGGTGGTAAAAAAAAATCAACATTCTTCTGTGGTGTCCAACATTCTAAGACAATCAAACACATCGACGATCTCTATTTTCCAGTCACTCGTGCAGTTTCTTTCTTCTTCGGGTGAGAACCAGAACAAGAATGGTGAAATTGGATGTGTAGATAACTCTTTGATCCGTTCTTTTTATGGAAGAATAATCCGTAAGAAGACTGCTAAAGACATTGATGTGCAAACGATGATCGGAAGATTAGCTATGCTTACTGAGAGCCTTGAAGCAATTAAGGATGAGTTAAGTTACTTGTCGAGACGACTTATTCAACATAGAGCCTCTCTTTTGAACATTGTTACCCTATGAAAACAATAACAAAAGAGTTGTATATTTTTGTGTAAAAACCAAGTTTTGTAAAGATGGAAATTATTATAGAAAGGATTAATCGCATTCTGACTGTCCATTTCCATAAAAGTTTTTGTATCCTTTCATCATTTGTGGTTCGGATTGGATGATTTACACCAATTGATCCGGTTAAACAAAAAAACTCAGAAGTTAACGTTGAATTAAACCGAACAAAAAGAAAAGAAATAAAAAATGCAGCATGTGTATATATATATATATATTCGTAATCCTATGTGGTGCATCAATTCATCATCATCATCCATCACTTGATATTACTTATAGCAACTACTTGCCCCTTAATTGACTTGATTAATGTTTAAACCAGCTTTCAAATTGGTTCAAGCTCCAAAATACAAAAAGACACAATGAACTAATAAGGCATCTGTGACTCTGCTTTACTGCCACTTTGTCTCCAAATACATAACACCCAACTCTAATATCATGGCTCGCCATTTTTATTATAAGCTTTCTAATTCATAGATTAGTAGTGTGTGATGACTTCTTCAATTCTTTCATTACATAATATATTAACAACTTGCTTTCATTGGACATTTTTCACGGAACTATTTAGTTCAATGCTATATGTAATTTGCTCCATTAAAACGTTATTAGTTTATATCCCAACAAATATAATATGCATGATCTAAATTCAATGAATAATTTTTTTTGCATAAAACCCCCCATAATTTAAGCTAAAAACAAATGACCAGGTTTTTTGGTGTTTTCTTTTTTTTTTGTTAAAGCCGGTTTTAGGTGTTATCAAAACTGTTTCGCATTTTCTTTTCGTAAAACTAAATATTTTTGGTCAGTTTGGTTTTTCCCTTACAACTTACAGCACAAAAAAAGAGGCTGATGCAAATAGTTCTTTAGTATTTTTTTTTTTTTCATTTAGAACTACCTCATTAGTCATAATTCATAAATATCCGAGCTTGCTTTTTTCTTTAATTTAAATTTTGTTGTTGATTTTAAATTGTTGATTTTAAATCTCCAAATTTGACTTTTTCCCGCGTAATCTTGTGAACCACAATTACATCGTAATATTGTACAGATAAAACGTATGTATTGATTTATAAATATTGTATTCAACATTTTTGTTTTGACTTCATTGTATGAGGGAGATGTATTCAAACACCAGAAAAAGAATATATATAACTAATATTTAAGGAAGCAAACGATTTAGGCACAATTTAGATATATGGAAGGGAGGATCGAGATGCACCGATTCATATATACTACTAAATCCATATTGAAAGTATTTTAATGGGTATCTCACAATAAAATATAATAAATAAATAAAAAAATATTTTTAATAAAAATTCATGATGATATTTTGAGAACCCCTCAAATAAGACACATATCATTTTATTAGTGGTTCATGTATTTTACCAATAAATCAAATACATAACAGTTTTAAATGTTAATTAAATAGTTTATATATTATTATTTTTTATTCTTTTATAAATCTCATGATGATATTTTGAGAACCCCTCAAATAAGACACATATCATTTTATTAGTGGTTCATGTATTTTACCAATAAATCAAATACATAACAGTTTTAAATGTTAATTAAATAGTTTATATATTATTATTTTTTATTCTTTTATAAATCATAAAATAAAATTATATTTCTATCAAATTCTATTATGAATAATTTTAAATTATATATTGATATTAATATTAGTTAAATTTAACACAATAATATTAAAATTAGTTAAAATCATATAGAAATATTATTTTTGAGATTTTAAAAATCTGAGATTTGAAAAAAAATTATTTAACATTTTTAAAATTATGTATCATTATTATAATTATTATTTTCTTCATTTATATATAGAATACTTTTATCTTATCATACATCATAAATTCATAATATCTATTATTTTCTTTTTTTCGTCACTTAAATTATGAATTTAAACAATTCATTTCAATTCTGATGTAATTTGATATTAAAAACATTAATGACAGATTTTATAACTTAAGATAAAAATTCAACATAAAAATTCTCAAATTTCTAAAAATATTAAAAATATTAATATTATTTTATTGAGATAAATATCTCATCAATGAAAAACAAAAATTGTAATGAGATTCTTAAAATAAAATATATTAAAAATATTAATACTATATTAGTAAGATACTCTACCATTGTGGATGATCTAATGAACTCCTTGTGTATATATATATATATATTATGTGCACGATGAACAACACATACATACTTCAATAGATTAGCATCATCGCCATTTCATGATGGTACATATGAAATTAATTAAATCATAATCTCTTTGATAATACTATTTTGTTATTAATTATTTAATCTAACAATTTGTTTTTCTTGTGTGTTTTAGGAAATCATATTACGTCTTTGGATCTTGATAAATTTCCTCTGTTTTAGTTTCGTGAACAGTCAAAACTACAACGTACTCAATTTTGGTGCCAAAGGAGATGGTCAAACTGATGATTCAAACGTAAGTTATGTTTTGAAATTTGTTTTCTCTGTAGCACAATATATGATATTTTATTAAACACATTTGTTCTTTTTTAAAATAAAACTAACTACAAACTTATTTTTTCATAATTGTTTTTACTATTTCTTTATTATTTTTATTTTTGAATTAATTATGTGAAAAGGCATTTGTGAAAACGTGGAACGCTACATGTGGCGGAGAAGGAAACATAAACACACTTGTTATTCCTGCTGGCAAAACATTACTACTTCAACCTATTGTGTTCCAAGGTCCATGTAGATCAAGCTCTATACAAATTCAGGTACGCAAATGATTAATTTACAAATTCATCGGTTAGATATATACATTTATGTGTTTAAATTAGAAACATCAATAAAACATAGGTTTTTGTAATATTTGAAGTTTGATGGCGTCATTGTCGCACCTAGCAATAAAGAAGCATGGTCCATCCCCAATTGTCAAATGTGGATCAGTTTTTCAACTGTATTTGGTCTCTCGATCGTTGGTTCGGGAACGATTAATGGACGTGGTTCTTCCTTTTGGGAGGTAAACATTCGCTATATCATATAATTCATTACTTTTTTGGAATAATTTTTTCCATATATAGTAACATCAAACATATGAATTTTTTTTTTCAGCCAAAACTTAAAGCTTCCGAACGGGCTACCGTGAGTACATCTATTAATTAATTTTAGCATGCATAGCATTTGTGAAGATACCTTTTTATCGATTGTGATTGCCATAATTTTCTATTAGATCAACTTTTTTTTTTTTTTTTGCAGGCATTACATATTGACAAATGTGATAATCTTAGCATAAACGGGATAACTTTGATTGATAGTCCAAAAAGCCACATATCAATTAAAGCATGCAAAAGTGTTGCAATATCGAAAATAAATATTTTTGCTCCTGAGAGTAGTCCTAACACAGATGGGATTGATATAAGCTACTCGACTAATATCAACATATTTGATTCTACAATTCAATCTGGTGTGTACTAAATTATCTACATATCGTTTATGCGTTTTATTATTACAAGAATATTGCACATAATAAATGAATCTTAGTAATTTTAAAGATGATAGATTATTCAACCACTAGATTACCATATAGTTTTAGCGTTTATGCATTTATCTGCAATTCTCTTGGGAAAAATGTAATCTAGTATAATTTAGAAGACGGCATAACAATCATTTGAATTCTAATCACTAAATTCTCAGGGGATGATTGTATAGCAATCAATACGGGAAGTATAAATATTAACATCACGAGGGTTAACTGTGGACCTGGTCATGGAATAAGGTAATTCATGATATATTAATTAATTTCTTGGAATATTAATTACGAATAGAAGGCATTCCTTGAAAGAAAAAAGGTGGTGAGAAGTCATTAATTTGATGTAAGTGGACAACAGTGTGGGAAGTTTAGGAGCCAATGGGGGAAATGCTGAAGTTAGTGGTGTTCAAGTGACTCACTGCACTTTTAATAAGACGATGAATGGAGCTAGAATCAAGACATGGCTGGTAACTGATTTTATTTATTTATTTTATACTATTATGTATTATCTCTTATATTAACTAGGGAATGATATCACAATAAATTTTAAATTTATATTTTATTTTTAATTTTTAGGGTGGAGAAGGATATGCAAGAAACATAAGTTTTGAAGACATCACACTCATTAACACGAAAAATCCAATTATAATCGATCAAAATTATATAGATAAAGGATTTTATGATGACCAAGAGGTAAATATATTATAGATATAAATACAAATATATATATTATTTTTCCTTCTTCTCTTGAAACTATGACTAACCTGAAAAAGAAAATGTATGTATTTATGTCCAATAGGATTCAGCAGTGGCGATTAGCAACATAAAATTTGTCGATTTTAGCGGAACAACATTGTCTAAAGATGCTATAACGCTTAAATGTAGTCCAACCACACATTGTAAAGACGTCGTTATGGATGGAATCAATATTACCATGGCGGGTGGAGACAAACCTACAGTTAACTGCCAATATGCTGATGGAGTGTCCAGCGATATAAATTTGATGCGCGACTGCTTTAAAAAATAATATAAGCTGCTTAGTTAAAAATGTCCATGAAAAGTCTATCCATATTTTCTATTGTTGTAGAATAATGATATGTTTTTTTTTTTTTTTTTTGTCAACATCATAGAATGTCATCTATCATATCAATATAATAACGGTTGAAATTTCCTTTACCTAAATACAATCAATATAAAAATAATGTTCTGCATACACTGTACTCATGAGTGATTCGTCGTATGAAAGATTTTTCATACACATTTGGTTGCTGTTGACTTTAGTTTCCAATGAAATACTTATTTGTAGTAATATTTTAGCATTTTAATGATAGTTCCACTTGATAATAAAAGATGTCTCTTTTTTTTTAAACCTTTGTGTTAAATATTTTGTTTTTCAAAATTAAGTATCAGAGTCAATGTAAATGTAAATTAACTATCAGAGTAAAAAACGACATCGATACGGAATAATTGGTATTGTATAGTAAAAATTTCAGAACTGTTGATGCAACTTGCAAGCAATGAGTTTTGTCATGCGATGTGCGACTAAAAGTCTCAATAAAGAAAAGAATACTAAGCACAACATTCACATAAGAATATGGATTACTAATAAGAAATATAACATATTTAATAATCTGTTTACGAGTAAGATTTCAACAAAAAATATCGTTAATTCACTTGTTTATTTTAATTATTTTTAGTATATAGTGCATATATCTGCTTATGTAATATTTTGCTTTCATAGTTTCCATAACAACTTTGAATAATTCAATTTGAAATTAATGAAATTAGGCGAAAAAATATATTATTAATTATTTTTGCCAAAATATTTACTCGTTGTTTAAAAAATAGAGGGTTAATATGTAATAAAAAGAGCTTATAAATTGCTAAGTTGGAACCAGGGAAATATTTATCTTGTAATGTTTTTGATTTATCGAGTATTAGTTTAGAGAAAATTTGTTTACATTGCAGTTAATTATTTGAAGATTCAGCCTCAAGTTACGCAATTCTTATTATATATTTTATTAAACCTTCTGTAACAAAGACAAAGAAGAAGAAAAAAGTAAGACAAAGAAGATGAGTTATTTGAAGCCGGACTCAAGGCTGGCCCTGGGCCAAGCTCGATGAATCATGGGTGTAAGGCCCCCAATGTTTTTTGCTTACCAGTATTAAAAGTAGGCCCCCAAACTTTGAACCGGCTCAGTATCTGGCAGAGATCTTCTTCCTCGATCTAGATTTTCACTTCTTTCGGGCTTGAGACGCTTCTTGTTAAACTCGTGAACCTCACCGAGCTCTACGGTTCCGTCCACGAGCTACTTGTGTCCCCTTACGTGAAACACACTCTTCTTCATCACCAGAAGGGGAAACTTCTAGAAGATTCTTTAGATGGTGTTGATACTGGGCCTTAAAGGCCCAATACTTTTGACCCAGCCCAAATCATTTTCTCATTCAAAGACAAAGTCAACCGAAGTCAACAGGAAGCTGGTTAGAGTCAACGAAACGTTTTTTGGGAGGCCCAGTCCGAAAACAAAATCCACGGGCCCAATTTCAGCAAAAGCCCGTTAGGTCTGGAGAAAGTCACCAACATAATCCCCTATAAATAGCACAGTAAAGTGATGTGACAATTCATTCCAATCACCCGCACAAACCCCGAGACTCTCGTTTTCTGCGCTAATCACCCCTCAAGCGACCTCCTTCCCGACTCGGCGACCTCCTTCCTGACTCGGCGACCTCCTTCCCGACTCGGCGACCTCCTTCCCGACTCGGCGACCTCCTCCCCGACTAGGCGACCTCCTTCCCGACTCGGCGACCTCCTTCCCGACTCGGCGACCTCCTCTCCGACTCGGCGACCTCCTTCCCGACTCGGCGACCTCCTTCCCGACTCGGCGACNCGCCTCGCTGAGCCCGGAACCTTCGGCAACTCCCGACTCCCGGCTCCCGGCTCATCCCGACTCCCGGCTCCCGGCTCCCGGCTCCCGGCTCCCGACTCCCGGGAAGCCACTCGGCGACTCCCGGCTCCCGGCTCTCGACTCCCGGCTCTCGACTCCCGGCTCCCGGCTCCCGACTCCCGACTCTCCGGAAGCCACTCGGCGACTCCCGACTCCCCGAAAGCCACTCGGCGACTCCCGACTCTCCGGAAGCCACTCGGCGACTCCCGACTCTCCGGAAGCCACTCGGCGACTCCCCCGAAGCCACTCGACGACTCTCCGGAGACTGCCTCCTAAGTGACGATCTCTTTAGAGGTCTCTTTCATAGACGAACTCGCTTGACAAGTTCCTTGACGAGCCTCCAACAACCTCTCTCCAAACGATGCGACGACCGGACAATCTCTCGTCGACACCAATCCCTCTCCGACGACATGACGAGTCGATGACTGGGCGACCCCGATGACACCAAAGTCGATACACCCTCTGTTTTAATATGAACTATGAATGGCTTGATCCCTATTCAAAGGGTACGTAGGCAGCCTCTCGAGGTGCAGCTATAAAACTAATAAAACCTTAAAGTACAATATTTCTCTAGTCAATTTGCCGATCCGATGGATGGACCCGTTTCTGTAATCGTCGAGTTATTCTTCGCTATTTCAAGGAAAATCTTCGAACTCCACACCTAAAATGACTATCTTGTACGAAGTTGAATTCCACTTTCAACAGATGGGCCCGTTGTGCTGCTCGATGTGTGTGAGGCCGCTAGGGAGGTGATTATCGCGATGAAAGAGCACGTAACGAATCTCCGATCAGCTCTTCGAAGAAAAGGTAGCGTAGAGAAGGAGGTTAAAGCATATGTTAACTTGCGGAAGAAGGTAAACAAAGAAATATCTAAACACATCATTGCACTTAAGAACATGGAAACCAGAGATATAATCACGAACATAGATCTGAGAGAGACAATCAAAATCTCTGTCTCGATTTTCAGACATCTTTTGCTGTTCCTATCGAGTATCGACGATACCACCACCACCATATCCAGCAAGGAAAATCAAGAACAACATTGGCTTTTTTTTCGATTCCTTTCGCATCGTTGTCATTGTCATATAAATATCTTGATCTGATCAAAGAAATGAAAAGTCTTGCTGGTGTCTTTTTGGTATTTCTATTGTGAATCCGAGAAGAACCTTTGTTGAAGTCGAGACGATACAGAACGAGAAGAAGAGGAGGAGAGATGTTGTTGAAGAGAGTTTTCGTGATCTGGAGGCAGAATTGGACTCTGTTTTCAAGAGCTTAGTTAAAAACAGTATTATGTTCCTTAACATCCTCAGTAACTGTTGAGACCGAACTTTTTGTCGTTTTTGGCTTTTATTTTGTTCGGAGCTTTTATTTTTGTCAATAAGATGTACATCTTTGTCCTCAAATTGTTTTGCTTGCAAAAAATGAAAAATAATAATAATAGTAATTACAAGAAAAATAATAATACTACTTGGGAAACGTTATTTGCCATGGCTGTCTGGTGTAGTTGGAAATGGAGGTGTATCAATGTTTTCAATGGCTCCGGGAAATGTCGTGATAGAGTCAAGTTCGTTAAGGACCAAGCAAAGGAAGTTACACTAGCGCATGCTAAGGAGAATGTTGATGGTCGGCAGAGTATGATGCGAGTGGAGAGGTTGATCGCTTGGACTCGACCGAGTTCGGGATGGGTAAAATTGAATACTGACGGAGCCTCGCGAGGCAATCCAGGGTTAGCGACAGCGGGAGGTGTGATCCGAGATGAAAATGGTCAATGGTGTAAGGGGTTTGCGCTTAATATTGGTATCTGTTCGGCGCCATTAGCAGAGTTGTGGGGAGTGTATTACGGATTATACATTGCGTGGGAAAGCAAAGCCCAACGCGTAGAGCTCGAGGTGGATTCGGAGACAGTGGTAGGCTTTCTTAAGACAGGGATCAGTGAGGCGAATCCTTTGTCATTCCTGGTGCGTCTGTGCCATGGCTTCGTATCAAGGGACTGGATAGTCCGAATTTGTCATGTGTATAGGGAGGCTAACCGCCTTGCGGACGGGTTAGCTAACTATGCGTTTTCTTTAGAGTTGGGTTTTCATTCTTTTCCTATTGTTCCGGATGTTGTTTATCCTGTTTTCGTAGAGGATCTCGCGGGGAACTTTATCTCTAGACAAGTTCGATTGTAATTTAATTTTTGAATAAATTGGGGTCATCCCCATCCTTCTATCAAAAAAAAAGAATCTCGGTTTTGCACAAGTGTAAACCGGCTTTAACGTGAGGAAAACCCTATTTTTGTGTCACCTAAACCTCGCGTTGGTACAAGTAATGCAAAGTACATTATTAGTCTCATTTAAATATTTAATCATATAACAAAAAGATGATGTTAAATTTAAGAATTATTTTTTTTGCGTATAATTGCTTATTAGTTTTATCAATTAGATATGACTATTTAGGGTTTTATCAAATTTAGATTCCAACCTGATTTTTCGATTTTTGTTTTCTTCGACTTAAACTGATGATTTGCATCTAGCTAATAGGTCTATGCCGTCTATCGTATAAATCAAATACTGGTTTCTAAACTGAAAAGCCATGTGCTGCTGTGCATGAGGTCCATACGTTTTATCATGTATGCAAAGATAATAATAAGGATCATATTAAAGTGGTAAGATTCATTGGGTTTTTTTTTTTTTTTGCTAAAGGTAAGATTCATTGTTCATCAATCATCACAGCTTAATTGTTTGTAGAACAACATTTTCTGAACACACAACTTTACTCTTTTTTTTTTTTGAACAGCAAACACAACTTTACTTTAAAACCTCTTTAGTTTCTTCTAGCTAGATCTTATCCGAGTGATAATTGGTGTAAGATTCTTATAATTTTAGCAAGATCATTGACAACTTTCTTCTAGCTACTTCTTATCCGATTGATAATTGGTGTAAGATTCTTATAATTTTAGCAAGATCATTGGAAATGACGTGGAGCCTATAAGTATATATCCTTTAGCTATTGCTAAAAAAGAATGTTTTTAGATCTTTATGTTTTAATAAGAACAGTAGCATAATGCGATGGAGCATATAATTGGTGCCCACAAATCTAAGAAAAAACAGTTAAATTAAAAACATTAAGCTTTTACACGTGTACCTGGTGCAGGGGGCTGTGACAAAATACAATGAGGCTAATCATACGAATACTTTGTGATATGAATATACAAATTAATCACAGCCTTTATACACGTGTATGCATTGAAAAGAAATGAAAAAAAAAATAGTTCTCGGAGATCAAGAGACTCGAGTAAACCATTATTAGAAATTTTTTTTTTTTGCTAAAGACCATTATTGGAAGATTTAATTACTTTTATTGGTAAAATTAAACACTCACTTGTCAAAAGAATGAGTACTGTTTCGACCCCCAAAAAAAAAGAATGAGTACTGTTTCACTCTATATTGTATCACTATATGATATGAATATTGTTTTTATTTTATTTTTGTCAACAATATATATACATTATATAAAGGGATCTCTTATATAAATCTGAAATTTAGATTGTAATGCATAAACAAAACCAGCACGAATCCTTATATTATATATATGTCTTGATCGATATATTTATCAAATTTGCAACTGAATTTATCCCCCCAATTAAAATGGGTTTTATTCATCAGCTAGACTTTTTAGACTTTAAAATTAAAGAATTTGAAAGAGATATATACTGTGTACAAAATTCTGGTCTTGTCTGATTGCCTTGTTACCCAACTCGGATGCATACACGTTAAAAAGATCATTCCACGATTATGAGATTCAGTCTATCAGATACAAAGTCAGTGAAAAATCTCGCAAGCAAATAACCTCAAAACCCGTGCCTCCCTTATACGTGTCGTGATGTAAGAAGCCATGCAGCGGAAATTACATATAAAAACATTATTTTATTGTCTTGTAAGTAAATATTTTTCATAAAAAATTGTAGTATAATCGTGGCGTATATAAATATATGATGGTTGAGGAAGATCTGGATCTCGTTACCTACCGAGACAATTTTAAGACCGCCGATATTTTTAAATAAAATAAACGAAAAGTCTATTAACAATGTGGCAAAACAGGAGGAATCAGAAACGATGACTCATCAGGCTTTGTCTCTGTGGCCAAATAATTTAACCAATATAATAGCCCGACAGCTCAGAGAGTCACAGATTTGCCAGTAATAATCGGACCAATCAAATTTAAAAATTCAATAATTTTTATATATCTTAAGTAAAAAAAAACATATGTTATATATATAGGCATGTCTAGGACAACTTGAATAAAGCAGACAGATCAAAGAGAAAAGAAACAAAGCTCAAAACAAAAATACTTATAACAAAAATACAAAAGGATATATAAATATGTCGAATGTGATCATCAAGAATCAACTAAGGTCAATCAGCTTACCTTCAAGATCGCATCAGAGTACGACCAGGATCGAGGAAGCTCTTAACAAGGTTAAAGCGATTAACACTGCGACGGGTTCGTCAGAATTAATCCTGATGGCCTTGGCTGGTTTGGAGGAGCTCTACAACTGTACGGACGAGTTTCTGAAAATGGGTTCGACACAACGTGTTATGTCTTCTGATGGATCGGGGTTTATGGAGGAGATGCTTGATGTGTCTTTGAGGCTAATGGATATATGCAGCGTCTCGAGGGATCTAATGGTGGAGACTCACGAGCATGTTCGTGGTGTTCAGTCATGTGTTAGACGCAATAAAGTAGCCGGAGGAGGAGGAGACCGACTCGATGTTTCTATNCAAGAAACAACTTAATGACATATTGAGAGACAACAACAAATGGTTCAACTACAATGTTCTTAAGACGGCAACATCAGATTTCTCTCAAGGTACTCTGTTTTTTTTTCTCTCTCTCACTCTCTCTCTGTTTCTCCTTGTTACTAGCTATATGCGTAGCTGAGTTTTGGATTAATCTTTGCTTTTGTATGACAGAAAATCTGATTGGGAAAGGAGGATGCAATGAAGTGTACAGAGGAATTATTAAAGGTGGAAAAGGCATTGCAGTGAAAATCTTGAAATCATCATCTAAAGAAGCTATGACAAATTTTGTTCATGAAATCGACATTATTTCTTCTTTGAGTCACCAAAACATCTCACCATTACTTGGTGTTTGCGTCCAAGACAATGATCTAATCTCCGTTTACAACCTTTCATCCACAGGAAGTTTACAGGAAACCCTTCACGGTAACACAACACTCCCAGCTTCATATATATAAATCCCCTGTCGACTTGGTATATATATATAAAGTATGATGATTGATTATGCAGGTAAGCAAAAGAATAAGCATGTCTTATCATGGGAAGAGAGATTCAAGATAGCAATCGGGTTAGCGGAAGCGTTGGATTATCTTCATAACCGATGTTCTAGGCCAGTGATTCACAGAGATGTGAAAACTTCCAATGTTCTTCTCTCAGATGAGCTCCAGCCTCAGGTAATGAAAGCTTTTGATTTTGTTTTCTTCTGCTAATTTTTCTTTATGAACTCATGAGAGACCGATTGTTTTGATTACGATTTTGAGAATAGTTGTCAGATTTTGGGCTGTCAATGTGGGGACCCACGACATCTTCTAGATATTCAATACAAGGTGACGTTGTAGGCACGTTTGGATACCTGGCGCCGGAGTATTTCATGTACGGAAAAGTCAGTGATAAAGTTGACGTTTACGCCTTTGGAGTGGTCCTGCTTGAACTCATATCTGGAAGAAATCCTATTTCACCTCACAATCCAAGAGGTCAAGAGAGTTTGATCATGTGGGTAAGTTTTTTTCTTTTCTTTTCCGCTGGTTACTTGTAGCGTAAGCAACACTTAGTAAAATCCTAAACAGAGATAACTTGGGATACAGGCAAAGCCGTTGATAGAGACCGGGAATTCAAAAGGGCTGTTGGATCCAGGAGTAACAGAGATATTCGATGAGTCTCAATTTCAGAGAATGGTTATTGCTGCTACACATTGCCTCACAAGATCAGCCACACATCGTCCCAATATCAGACAAGTAAGATTTTGTTTCCTTTCTCTAAGAAATCTAAGTTTGTCTTTCAAGAAGTAATCTTTAACGTTTCTTCAGATACTAAGACTTCTAAACGATGAAAACGGAATCGGTAAATGGATTAAAGGAGAGGAAGATAATGAAGATTGCTTTGACGACGAGGTTTACCCGAATTTCAGCGCGGAATTACACTTGAGCCTTGCGATGCTTGAAGAGGAAGACGATGAATCTGCATCCATCAGCACCATGCAGAGAAGTAACAACAGCCTCTATTCTTCTTCTTGTTCATTTGGGGAGTTACAACCTTAGAGCACTCTGCTTTTAGTTATGGTTTTTTACTTATATAGTGTCTTCAGAAGTTAAAACTCCCTATCATCAGGGATGATAGTTTGTAGGTAACAAAATCAAAACCATTTCCAAGACGAGTGATTCTCAGTATCAAAAACGCCGTCGTCAAAATGCGATTGTGGGATGCACTAATTCCAATAGGCGAAGGGTCAATCTTGACAGCTGTATCTTCGTTTGATTGATATATCTACTAGGCATTTTGTGTGAGTAGACTTGTCATTCTATTTTTCAGCTTAAAACAAATATTATTCACCACTAGTAAAATGCTGATATGAACTTTCTTTCAATGGAGAATACATTACATTTTATAATAGCTTGTTTTGGACAAGTGTGTGAAAAGAGAGAGAGTTTAGAAGTTTTTTCCCAAAGCAGCTTTGTCACAAAGAGAGATGGTGACCGCAGAGAAGAGGGAAAAGAAATGACGAGATGCATATTTCGTTTTTATTTTTCTTACCAATAGCAACAACATTCATTTTTTTTTTAATTAGAATGCATATTTTTGTTTAATCAAACGTATCGCTTAAATAAACCATTTGTATCTTATTATCTATCTACTCGGTCGTTATTAAATTATAAAACTACATGCTTCATAAAATTATAAACCATATATATGTAGCATATATCCCTTTAATTTTAACAACAACAAAAAATGTAGCATGTGTTTTCTAATTTTCTTATTACAAAGAAGTTTTGAGATTTTGATTTTGAGAACTTTGATTTTGAGAAGTTTCCTCTAAATTTTGAGAGGAAAGTTAAAAAAAAAAAAGATGAAGTTTTGAGAGTTTGATTCAATTTCCATAGTTTTTCCAAGACTAGGTTAGATTAAACTAGTCTTCTCTTTTCACCAAATCTGTGATTTTAAGACTAATACACATATTCATCAGGCCAAAATGATCGTATCTATCATACATAAAATTTTGTACCTAACATAACAAAAAAAAAAATATGTTGTATGAATGCTTCTGGGACAATTATTTTAAACAATTCTTGTTCATTCTAATAGTTGGAAATTTGGTTTAGTTTTAAAAAAAAATTATGAACTTTTAGTTTCTAATAGTTGAAATTTATCTCGACAATTTATCTGTCTTGAACAATGTGTGCTGTTCCTATTAATCAGATCATAATAATACAAATTATATATATATATATATATATATATATTTTTTTCATAATCAAGAGATCTCGCACTGAAGCTCATACTATTCTAAGAGCATTTGAAGAACCAGATATTCTTGCCATTTCAACAATGATTTAAATTGCTTTAAACTAAAATTATACGTAATTGTTTTATGTAACCGAAATTGTATCTTTTCTTCCGAACCAATTTGTAATTATTACCACTATATAGACTAAGAAAAAAAATAGACTAAGAAAAATAGACTAAGAAAAAAAAAGACATGTTTAGTATTTTATTAATGATTTACGTACCATTTAAGCTCTTTATAAGCTATTGAAAATAAAAACTTATTATAAACCAAACACCAACCCGTTAGAGTGCATTGATATTAAGACAATGGACATCTGTAATAACGACAACGCAAAACTTTGCCAATTAATTATTTGATTTATAATAATGTCTATATGAGCAAGAGTACGAAATTTGATTTTTCAGTTCGACGTTTATAACTTGGTTTCGAACCGGCTCCTATGTAGAAAAAGTCTATTCTTTTTTTAATGGGAAATTTACTCAGATATCATATAAATTAGGTAAAATGACCATAACCATATAAAACTTTTTTTTATTACTATCATATTTTGCCTATATTTTTCATACCCAGAAAAAACGCGCCGGCACATCAGAAATCGCTGACGTGTATTAATGAACTCAGCCGTAAAACGCTACAGCGGCAATGACGGCTGAGTTACGGTGTGTTACGGCTGATTTAAGAAAAATGGCTGAGTTATGAGCTAACAGCTGACTTACGAGATAACTCAGCCATATGTTACGGCTGAGTTAACGAAAAATGTATGAGTTATGAAAAAAACGGCTGACTTACGAGATAACCCAGCCATAGGTTACAGCTGAGTTATAACCCGATGGTTGATTTGTCAAAATTTAGTTGAGTTATTGTCTCGACACGGCTGAATTAACTTTCTCCGGCTGGCTGAGTTATTGCTTCGTTACGGCTGATTTTTGTGTAAGTGTCATAACTCAGCCGTAATGAGCTGGGTTAACGAAAAATTCGGCCTAATTACGGCTAATTTAGTAGCGAAATATTAATTACTACAATAGCATGTTTTGACGGCTGACTTATCAAACGATACGGCTGAGCTAAAGATTTTCAGTTGAGTTACGGCTGAATTTGGCAGCCGTTTTTTTCGTTTTTTAATTACTGTAATAGTATTCATGTTACGACTGACTTAAAGTTTTGTTTGATGGCTGGTTTAAGACAGTTGATTTACGTGATCGCTTGGTGGCTTACTTGCCACTTCATCAATTAAAAAATGACGTCGGATGCATGTTTCCATGTCATCATCAACAGAGAAATACGAAACATCGTCTTTCTCTTCCTCGTCGTCGTCATCGTATTTCTCGCCTTCGTTGTTCTTTACATCAACAGAGAAATACGAAACGTCGTCTTCGTCTTCCTCGTCGCCGTCATCGTCTTTCTCGTCGTCATTGTTCTTCACCTTGTTCTTCACATCAACAGAGATATCTAGAACTTAAATTTTGAACATCCAATTCGTCATCGTCGTCCTCGTTCTTCTTCATTTCCGTTTATCCTTCTCCGATATATGATGGATCTGGTTTCGGTAATTGTGGATTGTTTACGGCTGACTTATGGATTGTTTACGGCTGACTTATAGATTGTTTACGGCTGACTTAAGGATTGTTTACGGCTGAATTATGGATTGGAAACGAAGAGTCCACTCGAGAAATCGAAGAGTCCCCTCGAGAAAACTAAGAGTCCCCACTTCGGTAATTGTGGATTGTTTACGGCTGACTTATGGATTGTTTACGGCTGACTTATGGATTGTTTACGGCTGACTTATGGATTGTTTACGGCTGACTTATGGATTGTTTACGGCTGGCTTAAGGATTGTTTACGGCTGACTTATGGATTGGAAATCAAGAGTCCACTCAAGAAATCGAAGAGTCCCCTCGAGAAAACGAAGAGTCCCCACTTCGGTAATTGTGGATTGTTTACGCCTGACTTATGGATTGTTTACGGCTGACTTATGGATTGTTTACGGCTGACTTAAGGATTGTTTACGGAGGATTGGAAATGAAAAGTCCACTCGAGAAAACGAAGAGTCCCCTCGAGAAAACGAAGAATCCCCACTCGAGTTCGTGAAAAAGGAGACGAAATGCGACGGATATAAGAGAACCGGCCGGAAGAGACGATGTTTCGCCGAGTTAACCTACGCAACCTTTTGTCTTCCATGAAGTATTATAACTCAGCCGTGAAGTATAATAACTCAGCCGTGAAGTATAATAACTCAGCCGNGAATTTATACTCTCATCGAAGATTTCCACTAGATTTCTTAGCCTTCTTGCTCGCATGAATCTTCGCATAGATCTCCTTCGTTCTAAACGCAAGCAAGACGTCAAGACCTGTCTCTTATACACATCTAGATGTGTATAAGAGACAGGTTTAGAACCTTTGACAGAAAAATGATACAAAAGAAACAGCTGATCTCAAGATTAAAAAAAAAAAATTCTCTTTTTGTTAAAACAGGATATGAAGAGACGTGCACATGAAACAGGGGAGGCTGCCCCAATACCTATCACCTGTCTCTTATACACATCTAGATGTGTATAAGAGACAGCCCTTAAGCCAATCGAGAGCTTCTACTACTTTTCCAAGCCATAGTGCTTCCCACCTCTTAACACCTGTCTCTTATACACATCTAGATGTGTATAAGAGACAGGAAGAGACGTGCACATGAAACAGGGGAGGCTGCCCCAATACCTATCACTGTGAGACAATTGTCTTATACACATCTAGATGTGTATAAGAGACAGCCCTTATAGAGAAGCCCTCCTCGATAACCCTAAGAGACTTCTTGTCCACCTCGAAGATCTCCTTGCATTCGATTCCGACCTCCCTTCTTTGATCCGATCCGCTCCTGCCGATTTTCTCCCCGTGGTATGACAGCGATTTCCTCCATTGTTTGAATATTTGCTATTTACTTCGTATAGATGTGATTAAACTCCTCGAAGGAGAAGAAAATTAGCATTTCTGCAAGTATTGGGGTTTGAGTGTTACTGAAAATTTACTACTATTTTTAAAAATTTATTTGAGGATTAAGACCCATTTGTACATGTTAGATGCTCGTTCTGTTTTGAATATTTGCTGTTTATGCATATAGATTTGATTAAAATTAAGCAAGTAGAAGAAACTAGGAGTCCTGAAAGTATTGTGCTTGACTGTTTCTGAGAATTTCTGATTTTTAAAATCTATTTAAGAGGATTGACGTTCATTTGTACATATGACATTTCTTAATGTTGATGGAAGTTGAACTCAAACAAGTTTTTTTTTTTTTTTAAAAACACACTTATCTGTAATATTGCAGCAGAAGCCCAGCAGAAACTAGTGCGCTGGTTGGGCAAATGACGATATTCTACAGTGGAAAAGTGAATGTGTATGATCTGTCTCTTATACACATCTAGATGTGTATAAGAGACAGGATATAAATGGGCTTATGATAAGACGTGGTGGCCCATTATGAGTGTCCTTACAAAGAGAGGAAACAGCTCCTGACTCACTGACTCATCCTCTGTACCCGACCCACGCACTGGCGACCCCTCATCCTGCAGAAACCAAACCTGTACCATTCGTCAATCACTGTTCATAATTATTTAGAAGAAAAAAATAACCATTTATATATACTTTTAATATAAGTAGCTTTTTTTACTTTTATTGTACTCGATTGTGTACATGCATGTTCATCATATCCATAAAGAATCTTTGCAATTGCAAAAATATATTAAGATATGGAATTAACTAACCATGATATATAATTTAATTTACACCTCACAGAATTACAATATAGGTGATTTTTGGTTCTGTTTATGGGTCTGTATTAGGATTGGTTTTGAGTTAAAACCACATGAAATTTAACAAGATATCAAAAGGTCCGCACACTCTAATAATATGGTGTAGAAGTGGTCCATGCCTTTAGATCCGATGATTGATAGTCTGGCGAGATTAATGGCTAGAAAATCTATTATCTGGAAGGGGAGGGGATATTGGGATTAAATAGAGATTAATAGACTTTAATCTCTAAAAAGTGTGTTAAGATATATTGCACATCGAAAGTTGAAAGAGACCTTAAATCTACTCATTGTCAATTGGTTTTAAGTTGGAAGTTCAGAAAACTTGATAGTTTGTGTGTTTACGATTTGGTATTTGTGGTAATGCCCCCCACGTCTGAAGCAAATGTTTTTTTATATAATAACTAATGGGTGATACATGTTTTTACCACCTGACTAATTCCTCATGGTGAATGTAACCGTCGAATATATAATCTTTCATGGTGAATGTAACCGTCGAATAGCACACTCACCGGATTTTCTAATGGACCTAAAGCATGACACTATTTTGACTGATCAAATAAGAGTGGTTAGATAATTTCACGATTGAAAGGAATCGATAATATTAACATTTAATTTTTTATGATTAAATCATTTTTCCGTATGATCCACATCGTGGACATGTTTTGTCATAGTGTGTATCCCTCTGTTATTTAACGGCAATTTCACTGCCATGCACACCCTTAACTTATTTGTCATATCACTGCCATGCACACCCTTAAGTTATTTGTCATATCTCTTTGCCTTTGCAGGATCTTTACTTTTTCATCAAGGGCTCTCAACTTGAGATGTAACTTCAAAGTACCATTCGATCATGCTAACCGATAATATGATTTTACCATACATCTCTCTTATTTAATAAAAGGGAATGTCAATAATGTTCTTTTTTTTGTTAACCGTGGATATAGTTCATTCCGAAACTCAAACTAAACTCACGAGACCTATAGAAATTCAGGTTTTTTTATTTTTATCATAAAGCGTTTACGGGTGGTTATCCATAATTGAAATTGCAACAAGAGGATTCAAATCCTGGCTTAGACCCACATGACGAAACCTAACAAACATTGAACTGAAAGGAGTATAAACCTTTTTGCTATGAGTTTAATTCTCACTTGAAACAAAGTATCATGACATGTTTTGGTAGCCGCCGATGTCTTGGTTTCGACCTAGTTATTATACCTTGATGGACTGGATTTTTCGTACGATCCAATTCATCTTTGGAGTTAGCTGGGCACTAAGTGTTGTCTGCTCTCTCTAATCTATATGCATCTGAGTTTGGATTATAACCACATTAATAATAAATAATGTAATAAAATATGGCAGATGCATCTTTATTAAAGGACATGTTACCAACGTGGATTCATTGCTTCGATAACGACTCCTCCTATTTCCATTTCCACTCTGTTTTTCTTTTTTCTTTTTTCCTCTCTTCTTCAACTTGTTTTTCCACTACTCAAAATTAACCCTAGACATTTCAGAACGATTTTTCCATCCTTTCCGTATCCATTTCGAATTTTTTTATTTCAAAATCATTTATTTTATTCAAACATGTAAGAGATAAAAAGGAAACGGGTGTAAAACGGGTGTAAAATTATAAAACATAGAATTACTAGTTTAATAATTAAAATTTTAAAAATTATATATAAATTTCTAAAATTTACCGAACTTTATCAAATTTTCCCAAAATTACCCGAAATATATGTTTCGCAATTAATCCTTACCCAAATTATAGAGAGTTTGTGAGGAAATTTTAGCTAATTTTTTTTCCCAAACCCGTTCTGTTATCCGAACTTTTCGTCCCGTTTTTTTTATAGTATTCTCTTTTAAGAATTGTTTTTCAATTCTAAAATTATAAATTAACATTCCATATCCGTAAATTTCCGTTCCGAATCCCAAAATACTGCTACACAATTCTAAATCTTTTTTTTTTTCATGTTGAGAATTTACAATCGACAACAATTTGTTTTGTTTGTTTGTCATTTTCTTGTTGTTATTATGTATATTTGTAGGCCAACGGGAAAAAATGATTTTGTATAAAATAAAATAGTTTCAGGGGGCAGTTAATTGCAGATTGCAATATCACATGCTGGTGTATATATTAGAAGATCTTCAAAAAGGATTTAACTTCAAAATCACGAACTCGACTTTTAATGCCTGAAAAAGGACTAAATTTACATGTTGGAGATTATGAATTAAGTTTTCGGAACTTCGTGGTGAAAACAAAAATTGCAATATCACATGACTCATACAATAATAATACGTTTGCTTATTTAATATTTTTTTTGGGACATGAATAAAAGAATGTATGGATAAAGAGACTATATATCTTCTCGAAAAAAAAAAAGTAGTTGTTAACTGTCGCTTTAAATCATGCATTCAAATATTGTCAACTATTAAGTTTTTTAGCAACAAAATAAAAATAAAAAATCTTGTCAACTACATCATGAGATTGCATGTTTCATGCATTGTCACTTTAAATGGATAGAAAATATAAAATATAAATTGGATTGGGGCAATGTAGCAATGTAAATATATATAATAATGAGAATTGAGAAGGTTAATGGGGGATTCCATATGTTGGTCAGACTTAGTAGGCTTTTGGCATGTGAAAAACTATTTATCCTCATCCGTCTTGTCAATTTTATAATTAACTCTATTGTATTTTTCAATTGATTTGGTATTGGCTTTGGAAAATGACTAGTCCTCACTTTTTATGTGGTGAGACACTTCATATACATGTATCTAAAATGATGTACTAGATTCGGGTTTAAACCGTTAAAAGTAGATTATTGACTAGTAGATTGATTTAACAGATTATTCCGTCTGCAAATCGTATGATTTGGAAACTCGACATATCAAATTTTGTCAATTAAACCTATAGATTGCTTTATTATTTCAGACATTGAAGTGTAAGGGTTAAGAGCAAGAACAATGGTAGTTCTTATAAGAACTCTTAATATATATTAAACAAATAAAAATTATTATAATAATGAATTGATTCTTAAAAACTTAAGAAAATTTCTTATTTAAAAACTTTTTTTAAGTTCTTAAGAACCTCATTCATTATTATAATAATTTTTATTTGTTTAATATATATTAAGAGTTCTTATAAGAACTACTATTGTTCTTGTTCTAAGGCCAGTAGGTTTTTTAATGCCCTCTTTGTAAAAACCTTTACTTGCCAAACTGATGATGATTGTCTATTTGTCTAACTAGACAAAGATACTCTACAAATAAAGAACAAATAACTTTTTGTTTTCTCTTTAAAAAAAAGAACATTTGTTTTTGTCAATGGAGATTACATGAACATACTGAATTATTCAAATAAATTTCATTATGACAAGGGTAATTTTGTTGAATAACCAAATTTTTTTTTTTAAAAACTAACTAAATTGTTAGAGAGATAGAGAGAGAAAAAAAAATGATTAGTTTGTACATTTATTATACACCAAATTTTCTCTTATGACAAGGCCATTTTTAAAAAATAAAAAGTTACATATTTAATGTTATTTTAAAACGAAATATGTGTACATACGAAAACGATCATGTAGTAGAACAATAGTGTTAGATCTTTTCAGCTACGTAATCGTTTTCGTATGTGCCATTTAAATAAATAACAGTCTATAAGTTTGATCCAACACTATTCCTTTTTTTTTCTTCTTGTTGTGTAAAGTAAAAAGATCTAACACTATTTTTCTCACTTCTTTTAATATAAACAGCAACAAAAATAATCGGTCAGTCTCTCTTATGTGTCATTTCACATTTTTATTTTCACTCGTGCTATTATTTTATTTAATTCCACTATTTGACGCACGAAAACTAATCAGGGGATTCAGCAGAATCACATAGTTGAAAACCTGAAAAAATAATAATTGGATTATATAAGTATACTTAGCCAGCCATGATTAGCACACAAAGACACAGATCTGACGTGGCAGTCTAGGGAGCTTCCCTGCTCCAAAAACCATTCCCCCAAATTGAAGCGGCCCATAGAGACTATACTATTAGACTTCACTCTTTTTCTTTTTTTCTTCTCTTCTTCTTCTTCTCTCTCTCGCTCTCCTAATTTTGCCCCCAAACCCTCCAATTATTTACTAAAAACGCCACTGCTCTTCCGCCGGAGCTCCGGTGAGACTTATTTTGGCCCGGAATCTGAGGAGGAGATGGATGTAGGAGTGTCTTCGGCCAAGTCTATACTCGAGAAGCCTCTTAAGCTACTCACTGAAGAGGACATTTCTCAGCTCACCCGCGAGGATTGCCGGAAATTCCTCAAGGAGAAAGGTTCTCTTCTACCTTCTCCGTCTTTTCCGTTTCCTAATTTCCTTCCTCCGGTGGGATCTTCCTCTCGGATTTTGCAGAGGAGCTTCATATATACTCGGTTCAATTTTTTTTTTTTTTTAATTTAAATTTCCTTCGAGAGCTTGCCTTGTTGCTTGTTTTTTCTCTTCCGAGAATGGCGGCTAACACGTGTCGTATCAGGAATGCGCAGGCCTTCATGGAACAAATCTCAGGCGATCCAGCAGGTTCTCTCCCTCAAAGCTCTCTTCGAGCCCGGCGACGATTCCGGCGCCGGAATCCTCCGCAAGATCCTCGTTTCCCAGCCTCCAAATCCGCCTCGCGTGAGCTAATTTCCTTTTTTGCCATTGTTGATTTTTTCCGCTTCGTGTTGCAGAAAGAAGCCAAAGAGAAACCTTAATTTTTTTTTTCTCGCACTAGTAGAGAGAATCGTTTCCTTTTTTTTTTTTTTTATCAAGGTGCTGAATTGTTTGCTCCTGTGTACTTTTATGTCCACAGGTGATAACAACGCCGATTGAGCCAAGCAACAACGAGCTCGGAGGAGCTGGTGGCCGGATTCCTTTCCAGGAAGATGACGGCTCATGCCACAGCAGAAGGGATTCCCCTAGGTCAGCTGAGTTTTCCGGCGGTTCTGGTCAGTTTGTAGCCGAGAAAGACAGCTACAAGACAGTCTCTCCCAGGTTTACCATTTTTTTTGTTTTTTGGTCTATAATATTTGCTTCTATGAGCCTGGAATGTTGTTTAAGCCGAGATTGAAGAGCCAAGTTTGATCTTACCAAGTAATTTAGTCTGATACCACATACTTACAAATAGAAACTATATGGTTCATGCAATCATAGAGGCTTTAATCTGTGTTTGTAGTAGGTGTTTCCACATCTTTGTTTTGGTGAAATGACTCTCATGATTTTGATCATTGCTAGTCAACTAAAAAGCCAGTTACTTACTACTCCATTGGTCAATGTTTCCTTCTTACTGATAAGAGTCTTGATACATGGTGTTGTTGGCTATGATGTGCTGCTTGTTATATAAACGGATTAGTACTACTCCGATGCTATTCAAACAAGTTTTTTTTTAATAAAAAAAACACACTTATCTGTAATATTGCAGCAGAAGCCCAGCAGAAACTAGTGCGTTGGTTGGGCAAATGACGATATTCTACAGTGGAAAAGTGAATGTGTATGATGGTGTACCACCTGAAAAGGTAAAATGGGATAACATTATTCTGTCCTGCCTGAAAAAGAAAAAACCTCGATGGCATGTTTTTGATCATGCATCCTTGTACATTGTTTTGCAGGCGCGGTCAATCATGCAGTTTGCAGCCAATCCGATTGATTTGCCTGAAAATGGTATTTTTGCTTCTAGTAGAATGATTTCCAGGCCCATGAGTAAAGGTAAGCTTTTTACCAAAGTATCTGATTTGCTTTGAAGTTGGATAGATGGATGATTCAAACTTGAAATGATTCTGTTTCTTAAACTGGAAAAGTGAATGGTGCTGCATCTCTAGCTTTTCTGACAGATGGAGTACATCTTGCACCTTTTTTATTTTTTTGTGTGCCAGATGCTCGTCTTGTTTAAAAAATCCATCTTTCTCTATTACTAGAATCGAGTTTAATTAAATGAAATTGTGATTTCGTTTTGCAGAAAAGATGGTGGAGCTTCCCCATTATGGCATCGAAAAGGCAAATGCTTCTCGTGATTCTGGTACAAACAGTGCTCATATTACCTTAAAGATATAGAATCAAACACCAGAGAGCACAAATTTTTTGATTCACCTGCTTTCACCTGTACATGCTAAAAGCTAATCGTGTTTACATTTAGGCAGATAAAACTTGACTGGCTTCTTCTGCTTTTGGTATATGACCTGGAAAATTTCTGCTAATGTCAACCATCGTTCTTGTGTGTTTGTTGGTCTTTCTGAAAGATGTGGAGGGTCAGGCGAACAGAAAAGTGTCGTTGCAAAGATATCTCGAGAAGCGGAAGGACAGGTTCTCTAAAGAAACAATTCTCAAATACTTAATTCCGAATCGTTGAATACTAACTAATGTACTTTCTATCTGAGCAGAAGATTCTCCAAGACCAAAAAGGCTCCTCCAGGAGTTGCATCGTCTAGCTTGGAGATGTTTCTGAATCGTCAGCCACGGATGAACGCTGCTGCGTATTCACAAAACCTAAGCGGCACAGGAGGAGATCCCCACACGTTCTGCGAGTCACCTGAAAATCAGACAAAAAGTCCAAATCTCTCAGTTGATCTGAACAGTGATCTAAACAGTGAAGGTAAGAAGATAAAATCAATTCACATGGGGGGGGTACTTTAAAAGCATCTGTGGCTCCAATGATTTATTTCCCTCAAAGACTCTCATGGCTTGTTTTTTTCTAGATATTTAACAAGATGCCAAGAAAAACTGGAGATGAGATGATATTACGGGTCAAAAGCCGAGTTAAGCTCAATACATTGAAGAAGAAGAAGAAGAACAGTTTCCTGTTCTTTGTACAAAAGGGATGAATGATCTCGTCCATTGCGTGGAAGAAACATGGGCTTAAGATTGAGCTGGAGAAGTCTGTTTAATCTTTTTTTTTTGGGTCTGTAGTTTTGAGTAGGTTAGTTGCGGAAATGGTCTTTGTTTCATATAGAGACAGAGAACGAGAGAGAATGAGGAAAAAAAGTAAAAGAGAATGGCTTTGGGGGATTTTCCGGTTTGTATTATGTAAATGCTGTTTTATTATTTAGATGAGAGAGACCTTTATTGATACCAAAACTTGAGTTTCCATTAAAACCATTTGGAAGTTAACACAACTTTTGTGTGATTAGATTACGTATGAGATAATTAGTTCGTTTGTTTTTAGACAAAAGTAAAATGCATGATGTAATTCAAATTTACCCAACAGAAATTTAATAATGATAGTCGGAAACGCATCTTTGATGGATTAAGGGTAGTTTAGTCTTTTACTAATTAAACAAAAAAATGAATTTATTTTTTATTTTTTTATCCCTTGTTTAAAATGAAGAAAATTCATGATAAATCGCGTGGTTTTGACGGAAAAGGAATCAGGCATAACGAGGAAGACGACGAGAACAAACCATGGGTGAAGCTGTGAAGGTATCTTTCTTTTTTTATCTTCGTCTTCTGATTTGGTTTTCGAGATGCAAGCATGAATCGCCGATTGTTATCAGCTAGGTTCCGGTTTGTTGTTTAGCGAATTGTGATTTGGTTGAATCGTTTCGAAGATTTTTCGATCATCATTACTTTTGCGGAGTTTGCAATCGAATATTTCTCTAGTTGTTGTTGAAGATTTTTTTAGTTAAAATCACAGAATCAATAGCCCCCTTTCGATGTGTTTTGGCTTAGCATAAAAAAAAAAATTCGATGTTTTATTGTTTCACATGTTTTTTTTGTTTGCTTAGGATGGAAGAGAAGAAGTGATCCAGGCTTGGTACATGGATGATAGCACAGAGGATCAGAGACTTCCTCACCACAAGGATCCTAAAGAGTTTATCTCTTTGGACAAGCTTGCAGGTAAGTGTGTGTGTGTGTTAGTGTCTTCAATCAATGTTGTGTCTCTCTCTGCTCTTACAATGTTGTCTTCTCATGTAATGTTTATTGTGCAGAGCTTGGAGTCCTTAGCTGGAGACTTGATGCTGATAACTACGAAACCGATGAGGAATTGAAAAAGATCCGCGAATCTCGTGGTTACTCCTACATGGTTTGTGTTGTGTGACCTTCATTTTGATGGCTTTTTTTTATATCATTTGTTTGTTAGGTTTTAGACTTGAAATGCTAAATGTTAGCTTTTACTCGAAAGAAGTTCAGCTGACCAAAGCCTTATCTATAGGTCTACGATATCTAGCCTGTGACTGAATTTAGCAGATTATAGCCTTTTGTGAGTTTCTTAGGGAGAATTTAGCGAAAGACTTGGGTTTATAAGGATGTCTTGGTGGATTGTTTAAAGGGTAGATTTTT
>JAHZTW010000001.1:168081208-168121682 GCA_020283515.1 Alliaria petiolata | reverse complement strand
ACGTCTTGTTCGTCGCGATTTAAGCTCCGGATGAAGGCGTGGAAAGGGATGGCGATAGGAGAAGCCAAGAGGATGAGAAGTATGGAGGCGAATGCGATGGAGAACGCTCCGGTTTTGATTCCGATGATGTCGTACGACTGAAGGTACACAGCAACCACTACCGCGACGATGTTGAACACGGCGAAGTATCGAGACTCCTCGTTTTCCTCGGCGGCGGAAGTAGCCGGAGGGATTTCACGGAGGAAGAAAACCGCCGTGAGACAGACGGCGAAAGGCACGACGGCTAGGAGAACCAGAAAGGAAGCCGGATCGGCAGAGAACAGAGCAGTGCACAGATCCGTGAAAATCGCAGTGCTCAAACCGACGTATCCTTTTAGAATCCCCGAGACTGGACCACGATTCCGCCGGAAATTCCGAATACAAGTCACCAGAACCGCCGTGTTCATCCACGTCGTGCTGTTTCCTCCCATACAGAGAAACACACACATCTACACAACAACAACAGCAAATTTTCAAAAATCTCGTCAAATTGAAGAACTTCAAGGGTTTCTAATTTTGAAATTGGGGGGGATTTGGAATCGAATCAGCACCTGCCAATAAGGTAGAGGTTGGATCGTGCGGCTCACGACGAGCCATTGTACACCGTAACCGAGAAGGCCTTCGAAGCAGCCGATGAGGAGGATGACGGGAGTAGAAAGACGATCGGAAGCAAGTCCGGCGAGGATTCCGAATGCTTTTCCGACGTCTTTAGCGACGGAGAGATTGTTAAGCTCGAGCTGAGTGAGGTTCATTAGGGATTTGAGCGCGTCCGAGTAATTGGAGAATGTGTAATTGTTGCCGGAGATGGATTGGACCCAAACAGCTGTAACGAAACCAAGCCATTTCAGAGCCGAGGAAGAAGAAGAAGAAGATCTCCCGAAACCCATTGGGAGAATTGTGATGAAGAAGATGAAGAAGATTTTTTGTGTGTGTGCGTGGGTCGTTGAGCCCTCTACGTACGGTTTTAAAGGTGAAAGGTTTACATTTATTTTATTCTCTTTTTTTTTCGCACATATCTTTTTGTCAAAAGTATTTATTTTATTTAAATATTAATTGACTCATTAAATTCCATTAAATATTGGTTATTTTAAAGTACGAAAGGGACACGTACGGTGAAGGTCGCAACTCGCAATTCCCAAGCCGCGGTGGACGAAATTACGGTGTGCGCCTTTTTGTTTTTTTTCATTCGCTTTTATTTATTTTTGTTTTTGTTTAAATAAATGTCGACAAGAAGTTAATGCAAATTGCTTTTTTGTGTGGGATACTTTTTGTTAATTGTGATAATTAAAAAAGGATGATTAGTACGTAGTTAGTGGATGGTTCTGGCCAGTTGTTTCTTCCAGGCATGAAAGTTCATGCTTCTGTAAGTTTAATCTTCTTTATACATGACCACATATGGTTTTATCTAAAGACAAGATGTTTCTTAACTAATCAAAACCATCTGCAAAGCCGCAAGTTTGTTTCTTCTAATCAGATTAACCATTGAACAAAACAAACAAAATATGTTTTCATTTTTTATTTTATTTTTTTGACCAATAGTTTTCATTTTTTTTTTGTAAGAAAGCTCTATGTTTTTTTTTTGTAATGGCGGGAGAAGTAAAAATCTATGGCTTCGAATGGTGACGCAGATCAAAAAATGCAGATCAAGGAGATAATGCAGATCAAGCAGAACAAATACAGATTAAGCAAAAATACAGAACAAATGCAGATCTGCAAATAATCATATTATATTAAATAGTATAACAATATAAAATGATGCAAATCAATTATTTAAAAAGTCAAAGAGAAAAAAATACATATAAATGCAATAAATAATATATTTAACTGTATAAATATTATCAAAAAGTTAAATTCGATTAGAAATTAAAAAGAAATTTTAAAAATAAAAATTAATACAAAGTAATTTCATTTGTTTATATGTATTTACAATATAAATGAAATAAATATAATTATGAGAATAAATATGTTTTAAAATTTAAACATTATAAAAAATCAATTAAAAATATGTAAAAAATGTAAAAATAAAAGTTAATATAGACTATTTTTTCATATATGCCATAAAATATCATTCTCTTATTTTTCACTATTTTCATATCACATGGGCCAATACTATATATTTATAATTAAAATATAATTTATAAAATAATATTTACGTATTTATTCTACTAGTTTAAACCTGTTAATAAGTTTAAATTTTTAAATTATTATTTATCAAATAATTAATCAATAAAAAAAAATATTACACAAAAATAATTGCTATGAATAAAAAATATTTTTAAAACACATTTTAATTTCTATACTATTATATATAAGTTTATATGTAAGACATAATATATACAAATGAATATAATATTATATGTATAAATTTTATGTCTTTAATTTCGAACAAGGAAAAACGAAGAAAAAAATATAGAGAACAAACTATAAAAAATGTTTTGATTATGTTGAAATATGTGTGTAAAATAATTAATAATGTACTAATATATAAATAAAAATAAAAATATGTTTAAAATTTTTTGTTGCATTGATCTGCATTTGATCTGTTCAAAATTGATAGAAAAAGATTTCTCCTGCATTTATCACTAAAAGACAAAAAAAACAATATGCATGCAGATTTTTTATTTTTTTACTATTTTCCTTTTGTTCTGCATTTTTGTTATGAATGGAACATAAATACAGATTCATCTGCATTTTTATACATCTGCAATTGTTTTGGATTTGTTCTACCCTTCCATTCAAAGCCATATATATATAGGTTCTGTTTGGTAGCATATGGGAATCATGGAATAAAAATAAAGAATATGCAGAATGAAATATATGAGAAAAACTTATTTTAACTATTGAGGGTAGCCTGAAGCTACTATATATGATTAAAAACGATATTCTCGCAATAATTGGCCAAGGAATAAAGTCATCATAAACGGATCGGGAACTGAAGTTTGTACGACACAATGACATGAAAATAAATGAGCGAAAATGTCGTACGACCCGAAGAGTGGATATTCGGATCAAACAAGTCGGACTTGAGCGGTTCGTTGTCTTTTGCTAGAAGCTTCGAATTCGGTTTGGTTTTATCTACTTTTCATTATATTTGGTTTGTTTTACTTTCATAATTACTAGCCGCCTAGGCGGTCATATATTTATTTGCCATCACAGAGTTAGATATAATACTATTTGACTTATGAATAGTTTATTGGGTTCACCAGCAGAGTTAGATATATTCTAATTCTATTTGGATATTCCAAACCACAGCAAACTATTTTATTTCTCATGAATACTATTTTGGTTGTATCACAGCTCTATCAAAATGTTTTGTCCTGTTGTTTTTCCATCATATGAAATTGATTCTTTCAAAAAAAAAAGACGGTTAGTTTGAAATAGAAATAGGATTAACCATAGCTTTTGAAAGAGAGTTGAAAAAAAAAACTTGCATATCTCCCTCGAGACTGATGCCGACAAGTGCCTACCATGGCATAAACCATTCCAATGCACTTACCAATGAGATAAAAAACAAAAAACAAAAATCATGTCATTGTCATATTACGTATAACAAGTATAACCGGCGATTATTACTTCATCAAGAAATGGTCGTATTTTAGTGTTACATGCAACATATCTTTCATCACAATTTAAGAAAGCTCGCAGTCACAGACTCACAGGTACGTCAATTCCAAGTACATAATTATATAGGGTGTGTTATTTATAACAAATTTGTATCGTGATTTAGAAAGCACATGTGCCTTGCCTCTCTACGCAACGCATGTACCCATTTCCACCTAGTGTTAAAAGTTAAAACAAAAAAAAGAGTTGTTCCATCTGAAATTTATGTGTATGGGATAAAAGTTAACCAAGTGGTGGTAGTGGGGTGGTTTCTTTAGTGGTGTGCTGGTCTAGACCAGGGATCGATTCCCCACGAAAGCGGAATTGCAATATTTAATCCACTTGATCACTGGGGCATTCACATGGTCTCTCCGGGCCTCATGACTAGTCGGTGTTGGGGGATGATGCGCTGGTCTATAGTACGGGTTAAATACCTAAACTACGCCGTTGGCGGTCCTCTAGTTCAGCCGGATCACCTGAGTTATAAAAAAAAAAAAAAAAATTATGTATATGTTGACGTCATGTGTGTCATTTATATCTTTCACCAAACAAAATAACTACAATCAGGCTGCACAACGCTATTAATATCATTTTTATCACCAATAATAATAAACGTTCACTCTATTAATTTGTTTTTTTGGCTTTATTAAATTTACCACAAAAAGATATACGACTTTTTAATTTGGATAAAAACATGTCGTGTACAACTCTAATGTTTCATATTGCCAAGCCTTGTATCTCTTTCTTTTAAGCTTGTGCGTACGGGAACATTTATCGCAACTCAGGTTCCAAAAAAAAAAAAAAACAGTTATCGCAACTATGAGAATTTTGCAGATTAATCTCTTGTTCTGATGACGATTATTTTCATATTCACAGTGCACTATATAAGATATGTAGACAATTATTTTCTTTAAAAATTAGAAATTTCTTTTGTTTTAATCATCTAATCAGGGTTTTAGAATTTTAGTTCTCATCATAATTCTATATTATTTAGACTGTTGAAATTAAATTATTACACCAAAAGCTGAAACTAAAATCTAAAACTCCAATTAATTAACACTAAGATCATTTAAAAGTGCATCCATAACATAAAAACACCATGTGTTTGTAAGATTATCACTCTTGCAATATAATTCCCTTGTTGGTTTATAGTACATTTGGTTGGTCTTGTAATATGATTAAGCCAAACTGTAGGAATTGAACTCAGTCGTTCATTTTCCGAAATGCAGACTTCTTGATTAATGAACCCAGTCATATTATTATAAAAACTGATTAACATGTGGAGTCTGGTTTTGTTAAATCTATAGTTTTTTTTTTTGTTAAAGAATAGTTAGATAACAATTTTTTTTTTTTGACAGAGATAACCATTTATTTAAAATATATAATTATGTGCTATATATATAGCGATGCTATCATGTTGTCCTTGACCCGGAATTCTCAGCCTCTTTATTCTCTTGTAAGCAACCTTTCCTTTGGCAAAAGGAAGTTTTAATAATTAAGTTCAAGTCAATTTTGACATCACCCTAATGACTCAATGCCAAGCTATAAATTCAGACACGTTTCATTGAGATTGAAGAAACATCATTTTATCACGCATGAATTGCCAATTTGTTGATACTCAGCACTTTTTTTTTTTTTTTTTATCGTATATGAAAAATAAATTATGGTCAAATTGATTGGCATTGTATAATTTACGAAGAATGAATTATGCACAAATTGATTGGGGTCTATGTTATTTGAATTATGTTTGGTCTAATTTATCATATCACTACACAAAAACTAAAAGTCAATCAATATATTTGTAGGCTTTAAGATTAGCTTGAAGTTATGCTGAAAATAATAGAACAACTACAAAAATCTCATGGAACCGGACGAATTAGCAAAAGAGGCGCTTAGACGCTTTGCTATATCTTTGTACTCAGTTTGAACCGTTATGAATGAATGAAAGAAATCATGTGTGGTTCACTTCGCTATACCACTTCAAGTATAGCTACCCACGCTAGTTCTTCCTAAACTTTTTTGACTCATCACTACACTACCCAAATGATTGAATCTAATTGCTATACAACCTAAACTATTTGATTCTAAGTATTTCCACATATGCAATTTTAAAATACTTAGAATCAAATAGTTTAGGTTGTATGGCGATAGGTGGTATAGCGAAGTAAACCCAAATCTCAAGCTATATTTGAAAGCTTATTGCCACTTGCCAGTTGTATTTTATGATAAGAGCAATGGAAATTGATTGGGACAATTCGGGATTTCGAACAGTGAGTGATATGGACGTGTCTCTATCAGTAGTGTATTATTGTGGGCGAATGGTCACAGAATTGCCACAATTAGTATAATTTTGTCAAAAAGTGATCTGATTTGTGGAGGAGGTTATCACAATTTGCTTATCACAAAAGATATTTTGAATAAAAAGACGGAAACATTGAATGTTGTACAATTCCTAAACGACAACTCGATAAGATAATGATCATTTTAATATAAAAAGTGGATCCGGCGGTTGAGAATGAGGGACAAAAAGATAAGAAGAAGAAAAATGATACTCCAAGTAGCAGCAAAACAACATAAAGATAATTGAGTAACTATAGCTTTTATAAAACGTGGGGGTAGTGTCTATAAAATAAATATAAATTTCACATCTTTAATATGATTTTCTTAACGAGTTTGTGGGATGGAGCCGATAGTTGAAGTTCCTTCTACCTATCCAAATCTTGTGGTTCTGTATTTTTTTTTTAAATGGTGTATGTTTTGGATGTTCTCTAATTTTATTGGCGTCTGATAAGTCTTTGTTTCGTTATCACTATCCATGTGTTTATATGATTATAGGGAAACAAACAAATAAAACAATGTCTAACATCTTTGCCGTTACATAAACATTCACCCCATGAATTCTTTTTATGGTACTCTGGTTGTCCGATTTTCTACCTCAAGATTTGGTTTCAGTGAGTTGTGAAATAAACATTAATTGATGATAACAAAATATCTCACCTACCTACTACGGTGGGTGTCCACTAATTTACATTTGAGCCAGAGACTCATCACGATTGAACTTTTTTCAGAAAACTTATAAGTTTGGGCTGACGAGAAAATAGAGAAACTAAGAAAGTAACAAATGAACAGATATCTGTCTCTTTATAGATCAAGCCGAGTAGGACCAGAAAAATATAAAGCCAGAGAGTATTACTAAATAGTAAATGAAAGAGAAAAATGTTAGAAACACAGGTATTAAAAAAAAAGATATTTTTGGTCAAAAAAAAGAAAAGAAGATATGCCCTTGAAATTGAAATTAATCCAAAAAGAGATAAAAGTATTTAGAAAAAATCCAACCACCCGTTTGATAAATCGATGTAGCTGTAAACCATTTTTTTTCTTCTTCCACTAACCTGTTCGAGATGGTTAACTTCAGAACCGGTTCGACCACTTCAAATTGCACTACGACGAATAAAATGTGTGTGTGCATGCATATTGAAATAAAAGCCCATTTAATTTTATTGTAAAAAAACATAATGGCTCGTTACGCATTATGTAGGCCCATTAGCACATCACAAACAAAAACAAATCATCTTCAGATTCTTCACGAAGAACATAGCACAGAGTGTGAATTGGGATCGATTTGGACTGTAAGCTTGATTGCCGCGAAGATTGCACAAATCCCCAATTCATACAGCTTCACTTTCGGGATTATAACGCCGGACACAAGCTTTTCAGCTGAATTCTGTAATTTCCATTGCATAGAACTTGGAGGGAAAAGAGAGAGAGAGAGATCTAAAAAGAGTGGAAATTTTCCGACTTTTTCCCTCTCTTATTTTTGTTTGATCTTCGGCATCTGATTTCGAGGGTTGAGTTCGAGTTCTGTGTTTGTTCGCCTGAGATGACATCTTAAGAAGAAGAAGAAGAAGAAGAAAGGAGAAAGATGCGTAGAGAGATCTCGTTTTTGGTACAGCCCAGGTGCCTTCTTCTCCTGGTTGCCCTCACGGTTTTCCTCATCTTCGCGCTCTCCCACACCGGAAAAGTACGGTTTTTCTCCGACCCACTTTGATTTTATTTCTCAAATGTATTCTACTGTATGTTGTTGATCTGTTCAATGACTCTTGGGTTTATTCGGAGTTTCCGTGGTTTCATCCATCTATGAAAATATCGAAATTGCTCCTCTTTAAAAGATGATGAGAGATCTGATTCTCTTAAACCTTTTCGTGAAGTTGCCTTCTGATTACTGTTGCTTGGATTTGGTTTTGAGCAATCTCTCATGGATTCAAATCAACATTATATCCTCAAACACATGGAAGTGTTTTAAGTGACTTTACGAGAGGAGCTTCTAGTGTGTGATATGTTGGTTCGTTGTGTTGAAATTAGCCATTCTTAGTATGCATTTGGTTATCCTCGAAGCATCATAATCTGATGATTTTAGTGGTAAATAATCCATGGCACATGCTTCGATTTATTAATGATTATTGTGCTAGGATAACAATGTGGACTGGTTTTAGCTTTCTAATTTTGCGGCCCGTGTTTATGTTTGTCTCGGCATTGTTGTTAGGTCTTAGTGTCAATAGTTAAAGCCTGTTCTTTGATCTTTCATGGCTAGGTAACTCTGATAAAAGTAGAGGAGGAAGTGGTTTGAGTATAGAGAAGTTGTTCTGCTAGTCTAAGTCGTAAGCAAGTTAGACAATGAATTCGAATATGTGCCGGCTAGATTTTTCTGGTATCTACTATTCTACTATAGCTATTAGAGACCTCTGCATATGATTATGGCTGAATCCCCCAGCTCAGCATAACTAACCTAGTGTGTGAAGATCAAATAACCCTTCTTGATGTTGTTTGCATATGTGCCTGATTTGTTTGCTCTCTTGATGCTTAGGAGGAGGAGAAGCAAGTAATCGAGGATTACGAAATCACACACAGAGTATTTCTCGATGTTGATATCGATGGCCAACGCTTAGGTAAATGGACTGATATATTCTTTCTTTTTCTGTCAAAAAACAGGCGGTTAAAGGGAGAGGAAAAAAAATCCTTCTCCACCTTTCTTGAAGAGAAACAGTTTTTTGAATTGGCGTTATGTACATGAGTTCTGGGGTTGTATTCTTCGCCATTTGCTTCCTTCAACTTCTGATGATTTCGCTTTCTGTGATATAATACATTGGAGGCAG
The DNA here is from genome assembly GCA_020283515.1 of Alliaria petiolata. NCBI lineage: Eukaryota > Viridiplantae > Streptophyta > Magnoliopsida > Brassicales > Brassicaceae > Alliaria > Alliaria petiolata. The sequence continues at coordinate 168,112,890 of JAHZTW010000001.1, read as the reverse complement.
GATCGTTATTGGACTATATGGCACTGTTGTACCCAAAACTGTAGGTATGTCTTTGACATCTTGAATGCAAACCTCAGGATTCGGTGAATTTGTTCAAGTAGTTTCTAATGTTAGATTTCTTTGTTTTTCAGGAAATTTCAGGGCCTTATGCACAGGTTTGTACTTGAATGATTTGGTTTATCTTGGATTGGGTACTTGAGAAACTGATCAAATATCTCTGAATATAAACTTAGGAGAGAAAGGAAAATCTTCAAGCGGGAAGCCTCTACATTATAAAGGAACACCGTTTCATCGCATAATATCTGGATTTGTAATCCAAGGAGGAGACATTATCCATGGCGATGGAAAAGGGAGTGAGTCAATTTATGGCGGTACCTTTCCTGATGAAAATTTCAAGATAAAGCATTCACACGCAGGTACGATAATTCTCTTCACCAACTTAGGAAATTTCAAGGATTTCTTGGAAAAAATGAGTTTTATGTATTCTTGTAATTTATCATGTGCTGACATAGGAAAACGAATTTGTATGTGTAGGTGTTGTCGCGATGGCTAATACAGGACCCGATTCTAATGGCTCACAGTTCTTTATCACTACTGTCAAAGCTAGTTGGTAAGCTCTCTTCTCATACTCACTTCCGACACAATGAAAAATTGCTTTTTCTTACGCAGCACATACTATAAATGAGACCAAGAACTCAGGCAGACACACCCATTTTTAGTTTTGTTCTCGACAATCCTCTAGGGATCCAACATGCGGTTGAAAATGAAACTATAGATGCGGGTTTGGAAAAGATCATACACTCGAACAAACAGATTCTACTCTAGAATAATATGTGAAGTCAAAACACATTGGTTTCACTCGTGGATTTCAGTGTACAATTTAAATAATAAGATTTGATGGTTGTGAAAACTTATGTGCAGGTTGGAAGGAGAACATGTTGTGTTGGGGAAGGTGATACAAGGAATGGACAATGTATTCGCCATTGAAGGTGGAGCTGGAACTTACAGTGGCAAACCCAGGAAGAAAGTTGTGATTGCTGATTCTGGAGAGATTCCTAAAGACAAATGGGACGAAGAAAGATAACAAAGACTACCTAAATTACACATCTCAGCAAATCCGGTTCTGTTCTTGTGATATCCTCTCTGTTTTTTTTTTTTTTTTTTTTTTGCTGATGTGATGATCTGAATTCTGAACGCAATGCCAATGTAGTTAGTGTTTAAAGCTGGAAGCATCTGTAGCTCTTCGCTTAAGGTTTTTCTCCTAAATCGACTTTATTTATATGATTTTTAGTTCAGTCTACAGTTATGTAGATATCTGATATATTTGAGTGACAAGTTGAATTATTGTAGACAGGATAAATCATTTTGATTTTTTGTTTTTTTTTACAACAAATAATTTGATTATTTAAAACTCATCCAGAATAATCCATTTTAACAAGTTGAAAATGTCTTTAAATAATTTGTTAAAGATAATTCTGGATGAGTTTTATGTACAGGAATTTTTTTTTCTTTTTCCATCCTTATATTGCAACATTTTAAAGCTGATTACATTTGGTATCCCTATTTGGGAGAATGTGAAAATAACCTAGAATTAAATATATAAAAAATAGACTAGTATTCATGAGTATGGTAAAAGAAATAATTCCAAAGAAGAAACGAACACAAGTATTGCGCAACAAGTCAAAGCCTAACTGTTGAACAACTTTAGAAGACAAGCCACCAAATGTTACAAACAAAACCTTCCAATAACAAACTACAAAAGAGATGTTAATCAATTAAAATCATAAGGCATATATATATAGACACATGTCAATGCTATTGTCTACTTACATCTCATCAAAACTCATGTATGGGCTATCGTTATCCACAAATCTATAAAAACATGGTTATGTTCCCTCAATGCGTGTGAATGATTTTGTGGCAGTGTACGTTGGAGAACAAATCGAGAAGGAGAAGAAGAGGTTCGTGGTTCCAATTTCGTTTCTGAATGATCCTTCCTTCAGAGAGTTCCTAAGTCGAGCAGAGGAAGAGTTTGGATTCAATCATCCAATGGGAGGCTTGACCATTCCTTGCAGAGAAGATGTGTTTCTTGATCTCATCGCTTCTCGGTTACAATAATGTTCTAAAGAAAAGCTGAATGCGTTTTAGGAGAATTGTATTTATAGAGATCTTGAGGATTTGTTCTTGAGATTGATAATGTATCTTTTCATTAACTTCTTCCCATGTATTTTTTTTTTTTTAATCTTGGCGAATCAGAAGAATTGATATGTATAATTCTATGAGTCTTAAGTTATATCTTTTAGATTATAGTCACATTATATTTTCATATTGAAAATAAATATTCATTGTTAAATGTAAGTAACAAACCTTTTGTGAGCATCCAAACCAATAGGATGATTGTTTTTGTCGCTGCCTAGCTAAACAGAACAATTAGAAGTTTAAATCTTTGTGTCAAAATAGTATTCGAGTTTATTGATGTTTCAACTTTTAAGTGGGTTTATTTGTTAAGACTTAAAAGACTTCTAATTTTTTTTAGTGAGCTGGTACCAGTGTAAAACAAAATATACAATTTTTTATATTAATAGTACTTTTTCAAATCTTAGTTACCTTGCATCATAATTCAATACAAAAGAGTTGGCGTCAATGAGTTAATTGTTTTTACTCTTATAAGATTTGTTTTCTAAGGAAAGGAGATGGATAGCTAATGCCCAACTTCATCAACTTTTTTGAAGTTAGCACTAAGTCCTAAATCCTAATGTTCATAAGGAGTAGTTTTTAGAATCTATTCAATTAGGTTTACGAATTAAGAGAAATTCTGTTAAAACGTGGATCAATATTAAGTAAATGTTAACTTAATATATTTTCCAATTATCTATTGAGAAAATTTGAATAAATCATTTTTTGTAAGTAAATTTGAATATGTATTTTTTTAAAGGTTTAACTCATCAAATATACAGTTGATAAAAAATGGCAGATGTCTTTCCAAATAATTTTACTGACTCTGCTTTCCTGAATCCTGAACCAATAGAATACTTAAATAATTTCTCTACGCAAATGCTTCTTATATCATCTATAAATAATTGGACCTGAAATATCATGTGGTCACGTAATAGCAGCCTTCACATGCCCATTCTTTCATTTCACAATAAATTCCGATGCAAAAACATTAGAAATGGCATAATTATTGAACATGCCCATTCTTTTATTTCACAATAAAATCCGCTGCAAAAACATAGGAAATAGCATAATATGAAATAACATTTATTCTCCTTTTCATGTTCTTATGAGGTAGATTTCTGAAACCCGTCCTTTTTCAAAATATTTTATGAAAAACAAATTTTGCTGTCATTTTTAAATGTGAATTTCTTTTGAAATTTGACTTCACGCATATATATATATATATATCTCTGTAACGATCTCTAATCTTCAAGGTTGAATATCATCATCATACCTCACGATATACCCCAAATTCAATAGAATTTTGTACTACATAAGTAAAGAGATCTTGAGATATAATCACTAACATAGGATAGATCTTTTAGTGTATGCAATGCAGCTCAAATTCCAGCGTCACTGAAACTAACAATTTATCCAAGCTCCAACCAAACAATCAAAGATAAATTTGCTGCATGCGGATAATGTAAGTACAAGAGAAAAGAAAAAAACTAATGGAAGCTTTATCTCCAAATGTAACTTTACCGCCCTGTTTCTTGTTGCCTCGATAAGCGAAGTCCGGTTTAATTGCAGGAGGATACGAACTCTCAGTTCAACTACTCTTAAAATGGAACTGAACCAGTCTCATACTTATTTGGTTATCTAATAAAGTGTGAGATACACAAGTTTCTGAATTCCTTAAAAGAATCATTTACCCATTTATTTATGAATAAATACAAAAAAACTTATAGATATACTGATATGCATACCAAGTGCTTTACCATGCATGCAATTAACATTTCCTGTCACTATGCAGCATCCTCATATGGACTGCAAGAACTATAAGTTTATGCAGAAGAAGTAATGAAGCTAGACTTGAATGTTCACCTTCTGCTGCGATGCTGGAGGAATGTGATGTGACATGTACTGATGAGTATAAATTTGCGTGGAAAAAACAAACAAAAAAAAAAAAACTCTCGGAGGTTAAGGATCAAAATGAGAGACGACGGCTTCTCAGTTCTCACTCAAGTGACAGGTTCCCTAGTCGAATGCTGCGTTGCTGACGAGTAATTTGGTTTCCTAGTGGTACTTGTGATGATCTTAGGTCCCCTGGTTTTGTAGAGAAAGGCGAATCAAGCTTTGGTTGAAACCAGTTCTTCAAAGATACACCATTGATTCTTAATTTTGAATCCTTTCTATGATAAGGTATCCCCAGCCTTCTCAACAATGCATATATCTCTTGTCCAACCCTGTCAACAAAAGGGATGTTCTTAGAAGAATATTACTTTAGATAGTAGTAATAAACATATATCATCACTGCATAAATTAAAATAAAATAATAGGATACTCTCAATTCACCTTCCTGCAAGATCAATTGTTTTCTCTCCTCCAGGAGTCGTAATTTCCTTCTCTTCCATGGAAATGATCAAATTAATATGAGGTATCTTCGCACCTGAAACATATATGGGATTAGAAGGTAAGAGATTTCGCTGACCTCAAAGCCGCTGAAAAATTCAATCAACCAGTTAGATCTTCACAACTAACCATTTGTTTAACTAGATACACTCAACTTTTGTCCTCTGAAAGTATGTATATCTTAGAGCTTAGTGTTTTGAAGGTAGGTATTATATCCTAAAGCTTAGATGATTTGATGGTGGAACAATGAAAGTAAATTAAAGAAGATTAATGTAAACTTATATCAAGAAAGCTTACCAGCTGCAAGGCGATGCTTAAGACCTTTAAAGATGGTTAAGAGGTAAACCTGACAAGTTTTTATGACATATAGTTAGATAAGTGAGAGAATCTAACAGGTAGATTGAAAACAGTAAATAAAGCAATCGATAACCTTCCCAGCTATGAATCTCTTGGGAACGAGATAGTAATCTTTGTAAAGACATGTAAATGTTATTCCACTAGAAAAACAAATGGAATTACCTCAGCCACGTTTTTCGGCAATTCTGTCGTGTCAAAAAATAATGGAACTTTAGTGAAGGACACAGAAGGAAGAACTCCAAGAGAAGTAGCCTCCTGCAAATTATGAAAAATATAAACTTTGTAGACATAATGAGACGTGGAAGAATCTATATCTGAATGAAGCGACCAACATACCTCAAGCAGTGAAAATGCACGAGGATCATACTCTCCAAATCCATCGACTAGTGGGAATATGTTATCTTGTTTTTGTGAAGAAATGTTGCCTAAATTCGAAATCAGCGTATCCCGAAAAGCAGCATCATGTGGAAGTTGCAAGCATCCCAAAACTTGTGAAACTACTTCTGTAGTAGGAACCGTACCACCTAAAATTGTCTCACGGTAAACCATTAAGGCCATTGATGTCCTGACAGAAAAAAAAAAACTTATCAATATTAACCTGGAATTAGTTTCTGATGAAGTCTTCATTTAAGAAGAGAGAGAGGGAGAGAGAGAGAGAGAGAGAGAGAGAGAGAGCAACACAACCATCAAGTCAAATACAACAAATTTTCAATTTGAGGTCGAGTGACTGACTTAAGACTTGAAAAAGGAAGCTGTACTGACCATTTATTTTCAATTTGAGGTCGCCCTGATTTGAAAGACACAACAGGTTCACCAGCAGCGCAAGCCTTCTCGAACCTTCGCTTGCACAGGCCTGTATATAATAGTTACAAAAAAACGAAGAAGCTTAAGTGATACAGTAAAACAAACGATTTCATGTCCGGTCGCGTGATACATCTAAAGAACTATGTGATTCTGCAGGCCTCAAAGAATGAGGAAAGACAAAGCCAGATCTGCTCTGAAAATTTCATAAAGATGTTCGTTTCCTCTTTTTTTTTTTTTTCCTTTTTCTTGGTTGGTTGGGTTGTTTGGCAATAATTGGGACAGCTTTGGTGGAAGGTCCAATCTTATGATCCTTGAAGAACTCTAATGATATGAGGTTCAAGTGGATAATCATTTTCAGGATTATAAAATTTATCAAATAACATCTCTTCAATAGTTGAAAAGTTTCCTACTCCAACGCAACTCAGCTATATAAAATTATCATGAATACGAAATACGAGCTTACTGGTTATGCATCTGCACATGATGAAGTTTGGTGATATTCCGTCTGCTTTTGCTCGAGAGAGGAGCTTGAAACTTACCTCAAAGTCATCCTTTCTACACAGAGAAAAGTCAGAGAATAGTGAATTCTGAAATCTGCACTGATTACTAATCAAACAAGCCTAAATGATTCAACTTAAAAGAAGTTACCTTTCACTTGCCAGCATAAGCATAGAGTAAGTGATAGTGTTTGGTGTCAATCCCAGAGTCTTGATCTCATCAAGATATTCCATAGCCTTCGGCAGTTGACCACCTTCACCTGTTGATAATCGAAGGAGTCATACCAGTAATAATAACTTGTATTGGGTACCTTATATACTGCAATTGTAGTTATACCATATTGCATTTTTCTTTTCCGACTGGTACGATGTCATCTTTATTTATTATTTAGGGGAAGAGATTAAGAAAGAAATGTATGAGGTCTTACACAAGGCAGTAATAAGGGCATTCATTGTTGAAACAGTTGGTCGAAGTTTGATTGACTTGATCTTTTCATAGAGCTCCAGTGCTTTCTTCCATTTTTTCGCCTAAATAAAAAAGAAAAAGGGCATCAGTAGTTTCTCCATAAGAGTTTGATCCAAGAAAGTCTATGCGATCCCCCCATTCCATAAATCACAAGAAGTTCCTAAGTTAACGAAAAATATCAAAAACTAGTTTCACCAAATAAGGATCTTTTGATGCGAAAATCTAGACCAAATTTCTGTTACTCCTCTAGGGATCCATCACGTATATTTTAATCATCTGACATAGACAGCTCAAAAATAAAGTAATATTCAAGGCATCAACAAAACTCTTGCTACAGCTATAAAAAGGCACATACATTACAACAAGCTCCCATCAGTGAGCTATATGATATAGTTCCCAGACGTATTCCTTGAGATTTCGCATCCTGAAGAATGCCAAAAGCTTCGTCTAACATTTTTGCATGTCCTGCAACATCGATCAATGCACTAAAAAACACCTGCAGAAGGTCAAAACCAAGATTGCATATAAGTAAGCAAGATGGCGTTAGAAGCACTTCAAATAAATTTGCTTAGTTAAACAATTGCCTCATATCAGCCACTTCCATGAGTTTCAGCAGGTGTGTCTCTTACTAACTCAAAAATGAATTATTTGGAACTGGTATGCATAGAGTTAGTGACACGTTCATGGCACATAAAGATCGGCAACTTTGAACATGACGTAGAATTCAAAACAGACATACCTCGTCAGGGGCCACACCTTTCTCTTTCATGTCATTGTATATGCTACATGCAAAATCCCAGTCCCCAGACTTGCTGCAACTATTCACAGCAATGGTATAGACTTCTGGAGTACCCCTTATTCCATATTTATGGATCATCTTGTATACTTCTTTAGCTCGTTCGACCTGCAATAATCTTATTCTCAATCAGATAGAAAGAGAAAAAAGAAAAAGGAATAGAAACAAAAAGCCACACACCTGACCAGCATTAAAACATGCCTTCATCAACGCACCAATCGTGATATGATCAGGGTCTATAGGGTGCGTCTCAGCCTTCATTTCAGCTAACACATCAAAAGCACGGTCCACAGCTCCTGATTGACCACATGCAGAGATGAGGGCATTGAATACAACCCGGTCTGGCTTAACATTCTACTGCATCGAACATGTTATCAATGTAATAATAGCCTTGAGATTACAAAACAGAAATGGACATAACGAGCAAGATTAAAAACATACTTAGTAGCCATGAAGCAAGATGATAATATTAGCAATCTACAAACATGATAGGAGGGAATACAAACTTGTGGCAGGCTTACCTTAGACCTTAAAATTCCATAAGCACCAAATGCCTTAGCTACTTGTCCAGCTCTAGCACAGCCATCAATAAGTGCACCAAACGTGTGAAGATTGGGTTCCACTCCAGAATTTGCCATCTGGTGGAACACCTGAGAATATAACCACACCGAGATATAAAGTAGTGCACAATACATGGCACCTTTTAGGATGCTATCAGGTCATACGGTATGATATTATGATCAGTATCCAATATCCAAGACAGTATCACCAACTGGAGATGGAGTATGAACTATATTTCAAATTGTTAACTTATATACACAAAATAGTACATTCAGCCAAATGAAGATTACTATACCTCAAACATTGCATCAACTTTCCCGCATTTAGCACAACTTGATATTAAAGTTGTGTAAAGTTTGCAATCAGCCATCATACCACTCTCTTGCACCAGATGCAAAACTCTCCGAGCTCCTACATAAGTAACAATTTAATATCTAAAAACAATGACAATTAACAAGACCAAGAATATGGATATTAATATCACCTTCTATGTCCTGGGAGCTTGCACAAACAGACATTAGCATATTGAATGTGCTCAAGGTTGGATTTGGAATCAACTTGGTAAAGCGAAATGCTTCCTTGACAGCCCTTTGCTTCTTGCAGATTTTAAAGAAGCTTGCGTGATAAATCTGATGTGAAGAAATAGGTTAAATAAGATCATTGACAATGTTCCATTATTCAAAGAGAAGCAATTCTAAGATCTCATCCATATTGCTCAGAAAAGCAGCCATACCTTGTCCATGTCCAGTAGATCCCTTTTCTCCAAATCTTCAAGTAAGCTTATGCAATCCTTTAGCCTATTATATATGGATATTACACCCTCAAAGTCAAACAATCCAGTAACTTTCTTTGGTACTAAAACTTTTGAGGAAAGAATAGCCACAAGATAGAGCACTGTTTTTTCAAACTAGAGAATATTTATTACCTCCCATCTCTAAGTAAACGGTAGTAAGCATCACTAGTTTCTGGAGAACGCCCATTACTATTAAGTAGCTGAGCGGGAAACTGAGGCATGCTTTCATCAGTTTGGTGTACCACATGCTTCCCGTCATCTGGAAATTTCCAGTCTCTTCTTGCATCTTTCCTTTTGTGGGATAAACCGCCGTTACCATTTGCCACAAGTTTTTCTTCTTCAACATAACCTGCAACGGAAAGTAACTTTAAAGCATCATCGTAATGGATTAGCACTGCAAGCTTCTCAGAAAAGAAAGACGAGATTGTGTCAAATCTGACACAACAAGTACCACATTGTCAACGTACCAGTAGCCTGGCCAGAGCTTTGTCCTGAGAACTGAGAATCAATTATTCCATTGTTCTTGTGGTCCAACAATAAACTATCAGTTGCAGAAGAAGTAACAGAAGGAGAGACTGCTTTAAGACTTGTCAACCTTGAAGGCTTGGCTGATGAATGATTAGACCCATAAAATGTGTGAATCTCTTCTCTCTTAGTCTCCGTGAAAATGCTGTATTCAATAGGCTTCTGGATCAAACCATTATACTCATAGTCTAGAGCGCGTGTATCATCTACCACATGTGGAGAAGCAATCGAATGAATTCCCAAAACTGCCTGTGGAAAACCATAGTCCGTAACGATTTGCTCTTGGCTGTTTTCAACTTGTTTTTCAGGTGTTTTTGCTCCCAATGTAGCTGATTCGGAAGCAACAAACCCATTACTCATAGAAGATGAAAGGGATTCATCTATAATACCATGTTCTTTGGCAATTGTGCTGACGCTGGCAACAGCAAACTGAGAATCCTCTGCTGCCATCTCCGATTGTTTGGCCGCAAATGAATCATACTCCATCACAGCAGTTTCCTGGATTTGATGAGCATCCTCTTCCTCCCTCTTTCTGAAACCTCCATTTATTTCCACAGTATTTTCTACATGAACATCTCCACCATCTAAATGTTGACTTTCCCGCCGATTCTCAGAACTGATTTTTCCATCATGAAGCGCTGCAGGAGATGCTACAACCTGAACAGTTTAACGAGTCAGAAATCAGTCGAATTTCAAAAAAAGAAGTCAGCAACTCGAATTGTTTTGGATTCTCTATTTTGTCCACTGCACATAATATCACTCGAATCAGAGCAACTAACAATAATAGCCTCGCGAATTTTGTACTATTTAGTAGATAAACGGGAAAATCTCGGGAGGTCATGAAATTGGCTATAAAAAGATGAATAGGTGTCTCAGAGTTTCAGCTACCTCATCGGAAATTTTCCGTTTTCTGAAAGCATGTTGGCAGTAAGCGAAAGCAATGGCAGAAAAAGCGGTAACAGCCACAACAAGAAGGATCAGACCAGAGTCGAGAGAAGCTCTAACGACTAAACGAGGCGATCGGATTGAAGAACGACCAGATTTCCGTTTTTGGGCGCGCGTTCGAATACGAGGAGGACGGAGAGTGTTGCAGCAGCCGAGGAAATCGGTGCGGATGGAGCGGAGACTAGAAGCCGGAAGAATCACCGGAGAGTAGGAGGTTAAGGAAAGATATTTCGACGATCTGGTGGAGATGAAGGTGGAGGTAACCTCCATTGGAGAGGAGAGAGAGAGAGAGAGAGAGAGAGAGACGATGAGGATAAAGCAGAAGAGGAGAGTGAGGATATGAAATAACGAACGACTCGCTTCGGATTGTGGACCCGTTGCTGACGTGTCATAAACGGCCGTCAAGTCGTCAACGTTTTTCTTTTTCAGCTTTTAATTCTATTTTGGGTCTGGGTCCGGGTCCGGGTCAAGATAGAGTTCGGGTCGGAGCCGGTTACTTTCCAATTTTTTTTTTTAATGCACGTTTCTAATTTCAGAGGGAAAATCAAGAAATTTGATCTTGACGAATCGCCATGGATGCTCACGGCGACGGATTCTCAGGCGCTGCTATGGAAAATCTTATGGGCCAAGTAGAGAAACGGCCGATTTCTACCATCGTCTTCATCGTCGGTACAGTTTTGTTTCTCCTTCTCTCCTCCGTTGATGTTTCTCCGATTGTGATTTTTTCCCCTCTTCTAATGGCTCTGTGTATTCGTAGCTATGCAAAAGGAAGCTCAGCCAGTGATCGACAAATTCGGGCTCGTTAAAGACGTTAATTCTCCGTGAGTTATTTTTTCGTTCGAAATCAAATGTGAGTGCTTGGAAAATGAAAAATTGAATTTTGTAGGTTTCCAAAAGAGGTGGCTTGGCTTCTGTTTAGTGGAATGTATAAAGACTTGAACATCAATATAGTGTTTCGAGGAAAAGATTCAACTCTTGGTATGTATATGAGTATATCCATGCTGTTGCTTGAGTTTTTCCACTGTTTTACTTTTCAGCCTCCTTGTGATTGTAAGTGAATCAATGTTTCGGGATGTTTTTGGAGTTATTGATGTTATTTCTAATGGTAATTGTTACAATATCTGAATGTCTGGGCTTGTAGCTTTTTCTAACTCTTTATTGTTCGGGTCAATTCTTGTCAGGGGTTGATAGTGTAGGCACGGTTCCTGCATCTCTCGTGACTTATGCTTCCATTCAAGCAATTAAGCCCGACCTAATTATTAATGCAGGAACCGCTGGTGGGTTTAAGGTATAGTAGATATTACCAATTGATTTCTCTGCATAGTCGTCTCATGCCTCATATGTTTCAGAAAGAATAAACAACATCCTCGTAATGTATTATCAGGCCAAAGGAGCAAGTATTGGCGATGTTTATATTGTCTCCAGTGCTGCTTTCCATGACAGAAGAATACCTGTTCCTGTGAGTGATCTTTTGTATTGAGTTGCAAAAAGTGAAGCTGTTGTTCGTAAGTGAAGTACTTGCTTTCTCATTCAGAGTGTTTCGTCTTTCCCTAAACTATTTCTCTGTTATCCCTTCAGGTTCTTGATCTATATGGTGTTGGTATGCGGAAAGCCTTCCCTACACCCAACCTTATAAAGGAGCTGAACTTAAAGGTGTGTCTACTTTTATTAGTTGCTCCGAGTTCACCATTTGATCCTCATGCAAGTTTTTGATTATTATTTTGTTCTGTTCTGCATACATATACAAGTGCCATAAGTGGTAGATTTACGCTTTGGTTGTGATGTTCCCAGGTAGGAAGGTTATCCACTGGTGATTCTATGGATATGTCTCCACACGACAAAGAATCCATCACAGCGAATGATGCTACAGTTAAAGACATGGAGGTAAACATTTCCTGTGATTTGGCTCCAATCTATTGTGTTTCTCTCTGTGTCTAAATCAGTTGCTACTGCTTATTCTGGGTATCTCCGCATTTCAGGGAGCAGCAGTGGCCTACGTGGCTGATATTTTTAAGGTTCCTACGATTTTATTGAAAGCAGTAACTGATATTGTGGATGGAAATAGACCAACTTCAGAGGAGTTTTTGGAGAACTTGGCTGCAGTCACCGCCAAACTTGATGAGTCAGTTACCAAAGTGATTGACTTCGTCAGTGGGAAGTGTCTCTCAGACCTCTGAAAAGTCAATACATTTTCACCTACCGACTTTCCTAGTGTTCGAAACCTTAACTTTCATCGATAAGGTTCACGTATGTGCTTTGGCGAAGGAGGAATATAAAGATTCAAGCAAAGAATAGGTTGGAGTTGAAGATTCCTTTTATTTTTTTGAACACTTTTCCTCATTTGTTCTCTTATTTCGTTATCTTGCATATGATGATGGATTATCATATATTGTATGCAGAAACTCAGCAACATAAATGAGATTTTTATATTCGGACTTTTTTGATGCGAGGAAAAAAAAAAAAAAAATCTCACAAGACGGATATTGATGTTCTTGTTAATCATTCTTGAGAAACCAAGAAGCTTTATTAGTTAATTTCTCTGTTCATTCTTCCAAGTGTAATTTTTTTTACAGAACAACTATAACTATAACACATCCTTGTGTTGGGTAGGAACAAAAATATCTTTTATATCATTTAGGCCCAAAGACTATGTATCAAGAGAAAATTCTGAGAGAAAGGGAGTTTGGGTTTAAAAAGAAAACAAATGCAATAATCATGAAGCTTCTGAATCTCACACCTAATCTTCACCAAATACTAACTAGACAGAAACACCGCACAAGATGCAGCTGGTAAACTGCAAAGCTGCAGTGTATATATGTGCCTTCGCGATGACCCTTTTTTAAACAGACCCAACATTGAGTCTTTGACAAGAGAAAAGAGGTAGAAATGGGAAGCATCGATGCTGCAGGGTTGGGTGCAGAAAAGAAGCCAAATCCAGGGAAAGCGACAATTCTTGCTCTTGGAAAAGCCTTTCCTCACCAGCTAGTGATGCAAGAGTACTTAGTCGATGGCTACTTCAAAACCACCAATTGTGATGACCCTGAACTCAAACAGAAGCTTACACGTCTCTGTAATGTCTTTTACTTTGAGCTTGTTTCTTTTAACTTTCGTTTTATCTCATTTTGTAAGCTTCTGAGGACTGAGAGAGATTGTTTGACTGTTTCAATTACAATACAGGCAAGACGACGACGGTGAAGACGAGGTATGTTGTGATGTCGGAGGAGATACTCAGGAAATATCCAGAACTCGCCATAGAAGGAGGATCCACGGTGAAGCAGCGACTCGACATCTGCAACGACGCTGTAACCGAAATGGCAGTGGAAGCTTCCAGAGCCTGCATCAAGAATTGGGGCCATTCTATTTCCGACATTACTCACCTTGTCTATGTCTCCTCAAGCGAAGCTCGCCTTCCGGGTGGTGACTTGTTCTTGGCCAAAGGGCTTGGTCTCAGCCCCGAGACACACCGTGTTCTGCTTTACTTCGTCGGTTGTTCTGGTGGCGTTGCGGGGCTACGTGTAGCCAAAGACATAGCCGAGAACAATCCGGGAAGTAGAGTGTTGCTTGCCACATCTGAGACGACCATCATTGGTTTTAAGCCACCAAGTGCAGATAGACCGTATGATCTTGTAGGGGTCGCGTTGTTTGGTGATGGAGCCGGAGCTTTGATCATCGGATCCGATCCAGACCCGATTAGTGAGAAGCCTCTCTTTGAGCTTCACACTGCAATTCAGAATTTCTTGCCTGGTAAAAATACAAGATTTGTACATCCAATCATTACCTATAACTTGGACTATTTTTGGATAAACTTGGATTGCATTTTCATGGTGCAGACACGGAGAAGACTATAGATGGGAGGCTAACGGAAAATGGGATAAACTTCACGCTATCGAGAGAGCTTCCACAGATAATAGAAGACAACGTGGAGGATTTCTGCAAGAAGCTAATAGGAAAAGCGGGACTGGCTCATAAGGACTATAACCAGATGTTCTGGGCGGTTCATCCAGGTGGACCGGCCATCTTAAACCGAATAGAGAAGCGGCTGAACCTGTCTCCTGAGAAGCTGAGCCCAAGCAGAAGAGCTCTCATGGACTATGGCAACGCAAGTAGCAATTCGATCGTTTATGTGTTGGAGTATATGTTGGAGGAGAGCAAGAAGGTGAGGAACATGAACGAAGGTGAAAACGAGTGGGGTATGATTCTAGCATTTGGACCTGGTGTTACATTTGAAGGCATCGTTGCTCGAAACCTTGATGTTTAAACATAAAGAGAAGAGTTATGTGGAGGGGTTTTCGGTTATACCTTGAAGCTCAAGAAAGAATCCCTTCCTTCTACTCTTATAGTCGTTTCAACAGAGAGAGAGATGCATATAATAAGATATGAAGCTAAATGAGATGAACTCTTTTTACGATGCTTAAATCTCTCGTAGTCTGAAAATATTTCACAAAGCAAACAACGTAAAATGTGCAATTTGAAAAGCTAGGAAAGAGTCGTTTATCAGCATTAAAACCAGTAATCGTGAAGTTTCTTCTTAGTCTCATCTCTTTCTTACGTTACCTTGACGAAGCTGATCAAACTTCAACAAGTCCAGGAGTTGGATCTTTTCATAACGGGTTTCATTTGTTTATCTTCCTCAAGAGCAATCATACCGACATGTGACGGATCTTCCAGCATCATCTTGGCTACTAAGTACCCAGCGATTGACCAAGTCTGGCATTTACGTGCCTGTTTCCCCACGTATCTCCCAAGCTTTCCATCATAGTATTCAGGCCAATGGTCCTTATGAAGCCTAGCTTCTGCTACTTCAATTGCTCGTCTTGCTATTTGAGGTCGACCAGTTTTGATACAAGCAGCCGTCAGTAGCCACAGCAGCACTGTACCAGTGTACATTACATCAATAAAGGTCAGATTAGCTTTTGCATATACAAGTATAACCAAAGGAACACTGGAACGGGAAAAAGGTTTAATTAATTTTAATCCAAAGCAATTTGAAGGAGAATTAGTAAATTTACCTGGCCAAGATCCTCCATTGTGGTAGCTCCATCGAGTGTTTTTGGGGTCACAACCAGTTACTATTCTCCATTCATGGCTTTCTATTGCGGGATAGCAAACTTTCAGTGGCATTTCTCCAACCAACTCTTCCCAGCGAGATTCTATTAGGTCCATAATTGCGGTTGCCTGCTCAGGAGTAGCCAAGGAAGACAATATTGCTATACAATTTCCCAAGGCAAACCAACGGAAATCCATTCTTGCGGGGCTGACATTGCCGATGAAAAACCCTCCGTGAGATGGCATAAAGTCGAAAACCCATTCGGGAAGAGAATCAGGGATTACGTTGAACTTGTTGACAGCGGTGTGAGAGTATTCCTCTGTCTTATATCGGTAAATGTCATTCAGCTGCTTCAAGTCTAGCCAAAAGTAGCTCCTCATGTGGTAGCTCAATGCATGAAGCCTCTTCACTATCTGTTCCACCATTTCTTTACCCTCTCCGTCATGTTTAAGTAGGAGCAAGGCACACCTTAAGGCCATAAAGAAAAGGACTTGAATCTCTATCGGGTAACCATAAACTCCCTAACACACAGAAAACACAAGATTAGACAAATTGAAAATTGATGAAAACAGCTATAGCTCAAACTGTCTCCTTGTAGAAAGAATCACTAGATATGATTAGTAAAGAAAAATTGCTCACCATCCTACGATCAACCATACAGCAACCATCAGCGCATAAGAGTGTGGGAAAGGTATCAAATCCCTCTGATAGACACAAGCTTAGTATCAGCCGAATGCCCTTCTGGCATTCAGGCATGTCAGCAAGAGAAGAGTCTCCCGTAGATTTTGTGTAGGCTCTGAGCAGTATAATCCACCAGAATCCAGAATCAACTGGCGCTACTCTTCCAATTGCGCTCTCGCCAAAATCAGCTATCAGCGTTTCGTGGTTTCTAACAGGATCGTGGAAAACTTTGAAGCTAGCAGGCATAACTCCCTCACCAAGCTGGAATCTATCAATCTTTTTCTCCCACGATTGAAGACGAAGAGTTTTCAAAAGGAAGTTTTTGACTATTTCTGGCTCTCCATTCATCAGGAATGCTAAAGCACTTGGTACAAAGTCTCTCACAAACACCTAAGAAACCAGATTAACCAACACATGATTCAATAGAGCATGACAATAAAATGTGGTCTTAGTCAGAAGTTTTCAGCAAATATTGAGAATCTTTACCTGATCATAGTTGAGTTTTTCTTCAGAATTATCCACAGCCGCAATTGTCCCAACAGGTTGTCCACGGAAGTATACCATAGAGCGCCTCAAAGCATCCCAGGCTTCGCCCACCATTGGATGAGACTCAAATCCATGCAGTGACCTAGGAGTATTGAATCCAGACCTCCTACCTACGCTCGGTGAAATCACATAATCCGCGTGATCATGGACCCGAGAAGCATTATCCGCATTTCTGAGTTGTGGTGACCCAGATAATTCAGTAAGAGACCTTTCGTCAAGTGATCTCAGTCTTTCAATGTTCAACGGCCTTGGCTTCTCTAGCAACTTTGAGAAATCAATGTCATCAATATCGTCCACTGTAGGTGAAGAATCAACATTCTTGACATCCCCGTTCTGATTGACATCTACATTCAGATTAAAAGTCGACATTGCTCCAGATTGATTCGATTCCTAGCCAACAGTCCAATTATGATCCCCTGCATTTCCAAAAATCGATCAGATCCATTCAGTCACAATGAGGTATAGAGAATAGCAATTTTTCTAAAATTCACAGAGAAATTTGGGGGAAACAACGCACAACAATGGCATGATCAAACGTGTAACAGGATATAGACATGCTGGATTCGTTATCATCAGTTGAAACGCAAACTTCTCATTTTGATTCAGATCGTATAATTTTTCCAGAAATCGTCGAACGTAATCAATCAAAGCTGTTCTGTGGAAACTGTTCTCTGTAAAACTTATCAAACGGAGAAAGCCGATCAATCAGAACGCAGACAACAAAGAAGCTTCACGAATAACAGCAACGTCGAACAGAAATTAAACAATATAGCATCGAGCCGTCGGATTTTCATGTAATTTCAAAGAACAAGAAAACAAACCAGAGAGATTTCGACTCGGTTTTAACAACATCACGCACAGAACAGATCGAAATCAAAACTCTCAAAGCACGTTAAAAAAAATCTTCGAGGAGATCCGGCGAAACCAAAGCAGGGAAACACTTGATCAAACCGTAAATGTTGTTCCTAACCACAGCAAGACGTAGACAGAGGACGAACCTTACAATCCAGCGTCGAACGAAGAAGACGACGGGGAAACGAACGAGCTTCGCTCTTCGCTCTCGCTCTCTCTCTCTCCTTTCTTCTCTCTAATCCCGCAACGGAAGAGAAGCGAGAGTATCACTTAGTCGAACAAGTAATTAAACGAGGTGAGAGCCGAAACGGCGAAAGGTAGTAGACGTATCAGCTATTCAGCAGCTAAGGAGGATGTGGGTCCACGTGTACGGACAGGATGTGATTGTGACGGAAAGATGGAAACGAGCGCAGTGACTATAGCGATCGACCGGGAAGGTGAAAAGGTAAGCCTTCAAGCCATGCATATGATATGATTGCACGGAGGTTGTTGCTTTTTGAGTTTCATTCACCAGTATTATTATTTTATATATACTTTTTTTATTGAGAATTTAGGCTGTATAGCCATATCACTTATGTAATTTAAGAGAATGATCATAATAAAAGTGGTGTTATGATATTCTACATATAATGTATATAATACCGATTATATCTTTTTCTATATTTCTAAAATAATAATAGATTTATATTATTTTCTATATTCATATAGTATAGTTTAATCTACTTGTTTTGTAATCTTTTGTTTTTTCACATCTGGTTCCGACATCTAGATCGGCAACTCTCGCTCTCTCCAGCTTAACTCCTATATACCTTTCTCTCTTCCTTATGGCGTCCTATCCGTCTGCTTGAACCTCTCTTTCGATCCCAAACTTGATGTATATAATTTTTCCGCTTGTTATACTATTATATTTAGATAGTATAGAACAAACAAACTGGATAAAAAAATGTAACAAGTCTATACTGTTTTCCACGTTGATATAGTATAGTTTGATCGATTTCAAACTTGACATCAAAGATGTATATGTTTTTTTTACATGTTATACTATTATATGTAGACGGTATAAAATTTACTGAATAAAATAATATCTAAAGCGGGGGCATTTTCGTCCAACAAAACAGTGCTATGGTCATGGAGTTAATTTTTGAATCCTTATAGTTATATTTTTATTTTTTTTTCTCAATATGTATATACACCTAAAAGACTTTTTTTATTTTCTAACAAATAAACTATTTTCGATGTATAATAAGTTAATTTATTAGTGACGTGAGAGAGTATCTTTGCAGTTTTGCAGTGAGTAAGATGTTTGGTTGTCCACGTGTACGGTGGCAGCGGATCTCGTGCCCTGCGCAGTCAGCTGACTAAAATTGTTGGTTTCTGAGTATTTTATTTTCAACTTATTAAATTTCAATTTGGATCATAAATATATGGGTATCATCATTATTCATTATTGTTGATGAAGAAGAAAAATAATTTTCGAACGTTGGAGAACCAATATTACTATAGAATACAAATAAATAAACAATTAACATTGTCTATTGGACAACTTCAAAAGTTAAAGGTTCAAAAAAAAATGCTTTGATTTGATTTAACTTTTGGATTCTAGGGACGACATATTTCTTTTGTTAGATTATTCTAGACAATAATGTGATATAAGTTGCAAAGGGTAACATCACTGCCGCAGACACTAAATTATTATGATGTATAAATGTCGAGGAGTGAAAGAAAAATAGTTTGCTCCAATCATAAACCATAGTTACTTAGACCATCTGTATTGGTGGTTTCTCACCAAATCTCTCAACATAAAATATTAATAAACTTAGAAAAAGATAAGAGAGAGAATGGAGTGAATCATTATGAAAGACTCATGAGAGACTCATCTCATGTGTTGTCTTCATATCATTGGTTTATTTTATTTTTTTAATTTAAAGCTATATAATATAATTAAAATTATTATTATTAAATTGGTGAAAGACTTAATGTAAGTTTCTCACTAATACAGATGCTCTTAGGAGCGTTTGTGTCTAGAAAACATATGATAAAGATAAAGAATGGATGATGTTCGAAGTTTTCTTCGGTTTGGATTCACCTAATGATGTGTGACTTCAAAATGATCAAATCACTTTGGTAAACAAAACAAAGTGGGCTAATCTACTAAAAAGGTGAAACCTACTAATCCCACCAAAAGTTCCCAGTCGGCGTAATTAGTCTCATTAATTCCACCTTAAATCAGTATCTATTTTTTTTTTTTTTTTTTTTTGCCTCCTACATTCGTATTTTCAAAGACTATGAGTGGTCACAGTCGAACAAGCGATGTGAAATAAGTTGATCGAAGGTTGTTGAATAAACAAAAAAATATATGGTGAGTACGGGAACAAGTTATATATTTCTAACCAAAAAATTGTTTATTTATTTATTTATTTTTATCTAAAAATGGCGTAGTTTGAAATATAAGCTGTATGCCTGTGTTATACATATCGTTAACGTCGAGAGTTGTATCGCAGTGTTTCTAGTGAGTTGAATGAATTTCCTGCATATATGCATATCGAAGATAGATTAGAAAAAAAAAAATTCTCAAAAATATATAATATCTTTTTTGTTTGTTAAAACTTAAAACAAAGGAAGTACATATCTGATTAGTAGTAAAATAGAGATTGGGCTTCTGCTTTTGGACTCGGCCCACCTATAAAAAAAACGCCGTCAGTTTGTCGGGTCCGTCTAACAATAAAGAATTATTCGCAGAACGGGCAGCCTCGAATCCACGCAACTTTAAACCCTAGTCAGATTCGAATTAACCATGGTTAATCTTTAGCCCTACACGTTTCTTCTATCAACGGTCACTTTGGAATTGAATCCTCTCTATATGAAACCCTTCCAAAATCTTATTCAGCATCTTCACTTCACACTTCACACTTCACACTTCACAATTCACAGTCCCTTCTTCGATTTCTCTCTTTAAATCTCCCAAAAATGGCTAACCCAAGAGTTTTCTTCGACATGGCTGTCGGCGGTGCACCGGCAGGTCGGATCGTGATGGAGCTTTTCAGCGATACGACACCGAAAACGGCCGAGAATTTCCGAGCTCTGTGTACCGGCGAGAAAGGCGTCGGAAAGTTGGGTAAGCCACTCCACTTCAAGGGATCGAGCTTCCACCGTGTGATCCCTAAATTCATGTGACAGGGAGGCGATTTCACAGCCGGGAACGGAACCGGTGGCGAATCGATCTACGGCGCTAAGTTCAAGGACGAGAACTTCATCAAGAAGCACACCGGAGCCGGGATTCTCTCAATGGCTAACTCTGGTGCTAACACCAACGGATCTCAGTTTTTCATCTGCACGGCCGAGACCTCGTGGCTGGATGGGAAGCACGTTGTGTTTGGACAAGTCGTTGAAGGTCTAGACGTGGTGAAGGCGATCGAGAAAGTCGGATCGTCTTCCGGGAGGACTTCGAAGCCTGTGGTCGTTACTGATTGTGGTCAGCTTTCTTAGATCTGAGCGAGATCTTGAATCTTATGAATAATGTTATCTTGCTTTTAATCGTGTCTCCCTCTTCTTCTTCTTCCCTAATGAATGATTCTGTTTGGAGTTTGAGTTTATGATTTGGGATCGTTTCGAGTTTGTAAAACCCTTATGTGTGGGGTCTTTGAAATTGACACCTTCGAATAATTATAAGCTTTTAGATATTATAAGCTTTGAAATTGATACCTTCGAATAATTATCTCTGCCAAATTCTATATTACCAAGAATCTCATTTGAACAAATAATTCAATCGTCTTCTGATTCTGCAACTCACGTGCTCTTATCGGAAATCATAGAAAGTTGGTGAGTAACAGAGCAAGACGACAAAAAAGAAAGACCTTGTTGTTAGATTTCATTTGATTGGTAAACGGCTAATTACAACCCTACACGTCTTTAATCAACGGCCACTAACATGATGATATGAAATTTTCAGGATACAAAGCGAGTTACATACAATTCTAAATAACATTTCTGATACGTGAAATCTTACTTACCTACATAAACTGTACTTATGTAGAATTGTATTATTACGTTAATCCCTTGATGATCCAAACAAAAACCAATAAATACAATCAAACATGGACGTGTGAGAAAGAGGCAATTGGCGACTTGGCGTTGGCCCTTTTCACTTTCTCTCGCTAGACATGGCTGCTCTGCGTTTCATCTTCTCATCAACTCTTCTTCTTCTTCTTCTTCTTCCTCAAGCTTTTCTTATGCAATCTAGTTCTCACTCTCACATCAAGCCCACCTCAACACTCTCGATCGAAGAAGCCACTGTTGATGGCATCAGACTTGCTTTCAAGGAGAAAAGACTGACATCAAAGCAGCTCGTTGAGTTGTACCTCGAAGCAATCTCCAAACTCAAACCGATACTCCACGCAGTCATCGAGACGAATCCAGATGCGTTGATCCAAGCAGAGATCGCAGACAGGGAACGTGAGCTCAAAGACGCCAATGAGCTTCCTACCTTGCACGGTGTTCCGGTTCTGCTCAAGGATTCCATCTCCACCAAAGACAAGCTAAACACGACCGCTGGTTCGTTGGCCTTGCTTGGTTCGGTCGTGGCTCGAGACGCGGGTGTTGTCAAGAGACTCAGAGAATCTGGTGCTGTGATCTTGGGCAAAGCCAGTTTAAGCGAATGGGCTGATTTCCGATCTAACTCCATCCCAAATGCTTGGAGCGCTCGTGGCCTCCAAGGAAAGGTCTGTTTCTTCATTCCATGATCAGATTCGTTGCTCTATCGAAAGAAAGTTGGTAAGTTTTCAGCAAATCTTGAAATGCTGCAGAATCCATATGCCTTGTCAGCAAATCCAGGTGGGTCAAGTAGTGGATCAGCTATATCTGTAGCAGCCAATCTTGTGGCCGTGTCGCTAGGGACTGAAACTGATGGTTCCATTCTTTCTCCGGCGAGTCGGAACTCGGTGGTCGGGATTAAGCCGAGTGTCGGGCTCACGACCCGAGCCGGGGTGGTCCCTATCTCCTTGAGACAGGACAGTATTGGGTGAGCCTTTGAGTACCCACCACCACTCGTACTAACTAAATGGTTTTGTCATTTTGTGCCATTTATTGTGTGTTTGCAAATGTTAGGCCGATATGTAGGACAGTTTCGGATGCTGTTCACCTCCTTGATGCTATTGTGGGTTATGATCCCTTGGACGAAGCCACCAAGACCGCGTCCAAGTTCATACCCGAAGGCGGTTACAAGCAGTTTCTGAAATCTAATGGCCTCAAGGGTAAGAGATTAGGGATTGTAATGAAGCATTCTCATCTTGATCAACACATCAAAACATTAAGGTAAATTCGTTATACTGTAAGTCGTTTTTTCCTTTTTAATCAACAAATCAATTACGAAGACCATATGTGACTGTAGCTCTGTTTTTCTTGGATAAAGACGTGATGGGGCGATCGTCATTAATAATCTAAAGATACCAAACATGGAAGTCATTATGGATTGGACTAAAAGCGGTGAAGAGACAGCACTTTTGGCTGAGTTCAAGATCTCGCTTAATACATATCTTAAAGAGCTTGTGAACTCACCTGTCCGGTCCTTAGCAGACGTTATTGCCTTCAACGAGAAATTCGCCGAAAAGGTGAATGGAAGCTTTAAGATTGTATTCACCGTTTTTCTCGGTATCTGAATGAAACGTAGACCATTGAATTGCCAAAATAATCACAGGAGAAGGTGAAAGAATGGGGACAAGAGGTCTTCCTTGCAGCAGAAGCCACCAATGGAATGGGTGAGAAAGAGAGAGCAGCGTTGCAGAACATGGAACAACTTTCGAGGAATGGAATCGAGAAGATAATGAAGGAAAACAAGTTAGATGCAATAGTGACTAATGGTTCGACGTTGACTTCTGGTTCGACGTTGAGCCCCGTCCTCGCCATTGGAGGGTATCCAGGAATCAGTGTCCCTGCAGGATATGATAGTGAAGGAGTTCCGTTCGGGATTACCTTTGGAGGATTGAGATTCTCAGAGCCAAAGCTCATTGAGATTGCTTATGGATTCGAACAAGCAACTTTGATCAGGAAGCCACCAAAGTTCACAGCTTGAGGCACTTGTAGTTGCAGTCAACAAAGTTTCTTCTTTGGAGAAATATATCTTTGTAATGTACATTTATTTGGAGACTCGAAGTAACTTACATATGTGACGCTTTATCACAATTTACATAATCTATAGTTCTAGAAGCTCAAACACTAAGCTTAGGGAAATAATCTGAACTTACAAAGGGAGCTGAGAACTCGTCAAAACATGCCATCCTGATACGCTCTGGAGTGGCTGGAGTCTCTAGAGGAAACCAGTTGGTGAGACCCACCTCGCTTCTAGCCGCTTTGATCGCTTCCTTTATCGCAAAGAAGACCGACGATGCAAGAAAGAACGGTGGCTCACCCACTGCTTTAGATGAATGTATTGCCTTTGTATTCGGATTCCCCTGATTCAACAAGTATAATCTCAGCTTCCCGTTTCAAATGGGGCTGGCTGTTACCACCAAATTTAAAGCTTGTTCTTGAAGTTGCATACCTTGAGAAGAGAAACATTGAGGTGGAACGGAATGTCGTTAATGGAAGGTATTTTGTAGTTTCCCGGTCCGCAAGTGAGCAGAGTTCCCGGTTTAATCCATTTATGAGCTGCATCTCCCCATTTGAGTTCTTCAAGAGCTACCCAACCCAGTCCTTGTACAAACGCTCCTTCTATCTGCAAATAGTGATTTCAGTTACAACACTTTTCTTTTTAAAGGCTACAAAAAATGTGTAGTAGTATTTTGAGAGAAGAACACGCACTTGTCCAATATCAATGGCTGGGTTAAGAGAATATCCGAGGTCCAACATTATATCGGTGGCTCTTGTGTGAAAATCACCAGTCAACGTATCTATCTCAACTTCAGCAAAAGCAGCTCCATATGTGTAATATCTAAACGCGTTTCCTTTCCCAGATATCCAGTCAAATCCAATTTCGGGAACTATGTGAAAACCGTGAGCAGAGAGGTCTATCCGTTGAAAGTAGCACGCGCTTACCAGCTACATACATACACAGACGAAAACAGAGGTTTTCAAAATATGCAATAAACTCTTCCAAGTTTATATCAAAATGCAAGGGAAAAAAGATTACCTCAGCGAATGTGTTGAAATTGTGCTTAGATGCAACAGGCTCCATTCTTGCTATAATCTGCTCACATGCGTCTAAAACTGCAGCGCCGTACATATCAGAGCTCGCAGAGGCAGCAGTTGGAGATGCATTTGGAACCTATTAAGAGAGCAAGAACAGTTTTGTCTGATTACGTCTTGGTCTAAAGTGCTCCGCTTGTAACAGAGGTCCATCTTAAGTTCTAAGTAATATTACCTTATCGGTGCTTGTCTCTGACACGAAAACAGAGCTAAGCGGAATGTTAAAGGCGGATGCAGCAACTTGGGCAACCTTCGTATGCAATCCTTGACCCATCTCAACACCTCCATGTGTCACCAAAACAGTCCCATCCGTGTAAACGTGAACAAGAGCACCGGCCTGTAACAGCCACATAATGTGTGAAAATAAAAGATGGACAGAAGTATCTAAAACTCCAGAGTCTAGCTTTGCAAGCAATACCAAGTTTGAAGGAAAAAGGATCCAGTTGAAACAAAGATTACCTGATTCATGAACTTGGTGGTAAATGATATGCCAAATTTTGTGGGAACCATAGCTACACCACGCTTTTTCCACCGATTATTACTATTAAACTCCTCGGCTTCTCTACGAGCCTTTAAGAAGTTGCAGGATACTTTCAGCTCTTTCCATAGCTGATGCAACGTGCAGTGCTGAAGAGACTGAGAGTAATGTGTGATCGATCCTTCCACTTGAAAGTTCATCTCCTAAAGTAAAGTAAATACACCAGAAAAAAACATTCTAATAAAAAACTGACAAAAGGAGGACAAAATTCCTAAAAAAATTCGTAGAAAACATTCAACTCACTTTGATTTCTTCAGGGCTTTTATCAAGCTCAGCTGCGATTCTCTGGATCCAGTTTTCAGTAATAAGCATACCTTGGGGACCTCCAAACCCTCGGAAAGCAGTGTTGCTGGGAAAATTAGTAAAGCAAACGTTCCCTATGATCCTCACATGCGGGATCTCATAAACATTATCCGAGTGAAACATGGCACGTTCGAGAATAGCAAGGGAAAGATCCAAAGAGTTTCCACCATTGTTGTAGATTTCAAGGTCCAACGCCAATATTTTTCCTTCATTCGTAAATCCAACCTGTAAAGGGTAGCACAAAACAATTATAAGGGTAGCACAAAACAATTGTCTAGCAGTCTATTCTCACTCTTTCTTCTATTCTCAACCGTTCAGTCATTTCCATTTAATTTGTCTGCTGACTAATACCTTGTATTTTCCAACGAAACTATGACGATGACCAGTTATCATCATGTCCACATCTCTGTCCAGTATGAGTTTCACAGGTCGATTCAATAGGTAGGAAGGAACAGCAGCTGCAGCAGCAACGAAAGCTGATCTTGTTTCCTTACCACCAAAGCCACCGCCAATTCGTTTGGTTTTGCACACCACTTTAGACATTGGAAGACCGAGAACATGAGAAACATATTTCTGGTGCTTCTGAGGAGCCTGCATATAAATCACAACCACCAATGTTGCTTAAGCAGAGATAACTTTATCATTTCATATCTTAATCCAGCTACTGCCTAATGTTTTCTGTTATAGAGAGCTTATTGTCATGTAGAAAGTATGAATAAAAGTAAATTCCACTCAGTGAAGTATGTAAATACTAAATAGTGTGGTTACCTGAGTGGATGAAATCATATGAACTTCGTTGCCTCCATCTATTGTCCAGACCAAACTACCATTAGGCTCCAAGTAGAAGTGCTCCTGACCACCCATTTGAACCTCTCCCTCTATTATCCTGTCACACTGACCAGATTGAAAGCATAGCTCTACATCCCCTTTTCTTAGCCTTTTCTCTGTATTCGGATGGAAACTTTTAGCAGAAATAGCCTCCTTGAATGATAATATTGCTGGTAGTTCCTCATAACTAACGTCAACTTTTGCTGCTGCAGTTTTTGCATTTTCATGTGTATCCGCGACAACCACACCAATGACCTGAAATACCAGATGTGATTTAATGAAATATATACATGTACCAAACAAAATTAACTGGATCTATATGAGAACTTCGATTCCTTTTTTTTGCTTTTACTTTCTCGTTTAAAAAGCTAAGACACAGAGAGCGTCTCCATGGAAAAGCTAAGAAAGAAAGTGAAAATTGAGGTTTCAAAATTTCTTACTTGTCCCACACATGTGACCACGTCTGTAGCAAATAATTCTTCGTCGGCAACAACTGGTCCAATCATATTATCCCCAGGAATATCTTTGGCAAGAAACAGACCAACAAAACAAGGTGAAGATATGGCTGCCGAATCATCAATAGAAAGGATGCGAGCATGTGGCACTTTGCTTAGCACTAAGGCAGCATGCAAGGTATTAGGAGGCACTGGGGTATCATCAGTATATTCAGCTTCCCCAGTGACCTACATAAAAACATAAGAGTGTTGAGATAAACTCTTTTCTAATCCCCAACCTATAACGAATCAAAATGGATAGACCAACATACCTGCATTCTCGCTGAGAGATGGACCTCCGGCGAGCCAACAGATGTTCCCTGTTTTACGGTCTCATAGTCTTGTCTTCCGATTCTAGATAACCGAGAAACAGGTTGCACAGCTGATATATGGGAGGGTGGGAATGTCTCTATAGTGGGCTTTACATTATGTACATGATGAGAAACCCATAAGAAGAACTTAAAGAAGAAGCTCAGGGTTAGAGATTTCCGAAACTCCACCATTCCACCAGGAGCATCTTCCTTAATCAACACATCGCTCTGTATGATCTTAAGCGCATCTTGCAGAAGACTTTTATTCCAATTCTTTCCAATTAGAAATTCCTCTGTCTTTCTCGCACACAACGAGAGAGGAGCTACACCACCGTAAGCAATTGATGCTTCAGATACAAACAATTCTTGACCTTTCTCTTCGAGAAACACACGCATTCCACCATTTACAATAGTTATATCGTCATCCCTACGATGAGCCTGCTTAAATTCTTTCACAAACTCCAAGGGCCTTGTCCATGGAAGGAATACCGACAACAAGATCTCGTTGCTTCCCATATCCACTTTACGATAACCAAGGAAGAAATCTTTTGCAGGTATGGACCTAACGTCTCCATTGCAGTTGATTACCCGAAACTCTGCTCTTGAAGCCATCCAAAGAGGGTTTAAATCAGATATAGGACTAGCTGTACAGATGTTCCCACCAATGCTAGCAACGTTTCTTATTTGTGTCCCAGCAAACCACTTCAGCTGTTCAATAAAAGCCTTGCACGCTGTTGTTTCATGCGCAGGACGCTCCTTTACAACCCTCCTGAATACCCTCAGGAGCTCAGAAAGTCTCAAAGCCGCACCAACCTCTATACCATTGTCATCGACATTCAACGCGTTGAGTTCTGGGACTTGAGCAACAGAGATTAGCACTTGGTACTGTAACCTCTTCAGCCTCATTTCGATTCCCACCTCCGTATTACCTACCAGTAGTTTTGCATCAGGAAAATTTGCTTTGAGCTGAAGCAAGTTATGAAGACTTACGGGTCTATACCAAGTAAGCCCCCCATTTCCCTTTAACTTCAAAGGAGCTAATTTCCTCAGCAAAAGCTCCGGGGGAAAAATAAGCTCCCTTTCTGTATGCTTAGCCCCATCTATATCACTGTAAGAGATTGACTGAATCCTATCTTCATTACAATTGGCCGCTCCATTTGTGGTCTTTGATCCACAAGAACAAGGTTTGCCAGTAGACGGGCAGATATTTGAACCATCTTCAAGGCTAAGTGAAGACACAACACTGTACAGAGCATCATTAGATTTTGCAAAAACCCGGAACGCATCAACGATGGGTCAATATCCAGTACAACGGCATAAATTCCCCGCAAGGCATTCTTCAATCTCCTCTTCAGAAGGTGAGTTTTTACTTGACCTCAATAACGCATACATGGACATGATAAACCCGGGAGTACAAAACCCACACTGGGAGCCATGAGAAGATGCCAATGACTCCTGAGAGAATTAGGATCACAAGTCACCAACACGTTCTGAGCAGCAACATAGATTCTCCAGAAATAAAGAGAAGTAGAACTCACCTGAAGTGGGTGCAAGCCAAGTTTGCGATGCCCCACTCCCTCAATGGAAATTACATGCATCCCTTCTACAGAATAGAGAGGTGCTAAGCAAGCGTTGACCGCATAATGCCTGCGATTAAAAGAAAGAAAAAGAATCAGTTTTGGAGAAAGAATCAATAAGAAGGCCTAAACTTAAGTAAAGCAGAGCCAACATATCAGAGGAAAAGATACGCACACGCATGTCTTTGAATTAACGTCATAATTAGAAACCATCACCGTGCAAGCCCCACAACCACCTTCGCCGCACCCAAGCTTTGTCCCGGTCAGTCCTAAATCTACAAAAAAACAAGAAACTTTAGCAAGTTAGAAAATACTTCATGATCGTTTAGAACAAATGATTTTAGCGAGCCACTTTTTTCCTTCTCAAAACGAATCTCGCACTTGGAGCATAATCTTACTAGACGCATACCGAATCATCTCTAAATTAAGACAGACATAAGGGAAAGAGCTTGTGGATCAAACATATTCTCTGTTCGTGAAAATCCGGAATCCATAGCTCAGCTAATTGGCACAAACAAGAAATTGCATATGTAGGAATATTCCTTGATCCTGATTCTTCAAAAAGAATCTAAAATTGAACCTTTTGAGCTCAAAGTCCACTACTTTCAATCCTCCCCTAATAATACCAAAGAGAATAGAGTTTACAAAGTTAGTTACGCACCTCTGAGATACTCGAGAAGCGTCATATGAGCAAAGCCATCTGGCAACACTCTACGAACGCCATTAACGTACAGTATCGCCTCCATAAACTCACCTCCGATCTGCTCTAGTGAACCCATTTCTCAATGATATCCGTGATTTCGTATTCAGTGATTTGGATCGAAACATAAACGAAAGACAGCGAAGCTGATGAAGTCAAAGCTCAAGTTGGTTTCTTCCTTCTTTACGAAAAATTAAAAAATCATTTCTTTCCGAACGCATCCACCGAAGACATCTTCATCTTCAATGAAAAACTTCATCTTCTTTTTGTCTTTATGAGAGAAATTAAATTATATATTGATTTTTTTTTGTTTTTTAAAAAAGCCCACTGAATAAAAAGCCCAAATCAAAGACCAATATTGGACAACAAAAGAGTTTTTTTTTTTCCTCTCGCCCTTCTTCTTCTTCAACCTCTGCGCCGCAACTTTTTCGTTTTTCTAAGGTTTTTGTCCATATCAAACTCGAACTGAACCTTTCTCTGACCGGCGGAAACTTCTGATTCCATGGGCAAGTCAAAAGGGAAACCTGTGGAGGATGTGAACCCGGAAGTGGAAGAAGTTGAGAAAGTAGAGGAAGTTGAAGAAGAACAGAGAGATGGCGGAGAAGAACAAGTAGAAGAAGAAGAAGAGCCAGACAAGAGTTTCGAGGAGCTAGGGCTTGATTCTCGTCTCATTCGTGCCCTAAGCAAAAAGGGTCTAGAGAAACCCACTCCTATTCAGCAATCAGCCATTCCTTACATTCTGGTAAAATCAACAAAAGTCTCTACCTGTTTATAAACTTCGCTGCTTGTGTTTGATTTTATATTGGCCTTGCTTATTGGATTGAAGCTTCGTATGAGTGATTTTATTGTCTTTGTTCTTCTAGGAAGGAAAAGATGTGGTCGCTAGGGCTAAGACGGGCTCAGGTAAGACCTTGGCCTACCTTCTGCCATTGCTGCAGAAACTATTTTCAGACTCTGGGAGCAAGAAGAAGCTTGCTCCTTCCGCATTTATCCTCGTTCCCTCTCGAGAATTATGCCAGCAGGTATGTTTTCGACGATTGTTTCATTATTGCCATACTTTAATAGGTTCCAATAATCCATATTGAATTGTCATTTTTGTTTTGGATTTGAAAATACAGGTCTACACAGAGGTTTCTTCGCTTATCGAGCTGTGTCGTGTTCAGCTGAAAGCAGTGCAGTTGACCAGTAGCATGCCTGCATCTGATATGGTTAGTGTTAACATTTTTCACCATGATATATAATCTTCCTACCATTACCTTTTTATTACCTTTTTTCTAATGTTTGCTTTGAATTTTTCCAATTGCAGCGTAACGCATTGGCCAGCCTGCCTGAGATCCTTGTCACCACACCTGCTTGTATTCCAAAATGTTTTGCCGCCGGCGTTTTAGATCCAGCAGCTATCAGTGACTCGCTTGAAATCTTGGTTCTTGATGAGGTATGATTAATGTTTCCCTTGTAATCTTGAGCTTCTATGATTTACAGTGGTGGTGATGAGAAGTAGCAGTGGCTTTGTTAGGGGTTATTTCATGTTTTAAGAACTCACTAGATATTCAAGTAGTTAGCTCTTTTAGTGGAAGTTGCTTGAAAATTATGAATCAAGAATTTTGTGTTTTTTTTCCTAATTCCTCTCGTTGAAGAGATGTTAAATATATATTTCTGTTATCAGGCAGATCTTTTGTTGTCATTTGGATATGAAGACAATCTAAGGTCGGTAACTTCAATAGTCCCAAGACGTTGCCAGTGCCTTCTTTTGTCTGCTACCACGAGGTAACACATCTCTTGGTGATAATAACTCTAGTTAAGCTCACATTTTCCCTCTGAGGTTATCTTGAACCGTGGAATCTTGTTTGCGAAATGTCAGCTCTGATGTTGAAAAATTGAAGAAATTGATTCTGCACAACCCCGTCGTTTTGACCTTGCAAGAAGGTTCTGAGAAGGAAGAGCCCGTCCCAAGTAATGTTCAGCAGTTTTGGGTATGATTCGGTCGCTTATATTTTGTTTAAATCAGTTTTATAAGCTCGCAGCTGTGGGTCTGATTAATGATGATGCGGGTGTTATCCTGTGTTTAGATTTCTTGCAGTGCTCAGGATAAATTACTTCGCATTCTTGCCCTCCTAAAGCTAGAGGTGGTTCAGAAGAAAATTCTGATATTCGTCAATACGATTGACATGGGTTTCAAGTTGAAACTATTCTTGGAAAAGGTAAGCGTTGCACCTATATGAGCATTCCGACTTATAATATTTCTTCATCTTTTTTCTTGTGATTTACTGGAATCTTTACTAATGTTAGTGAATTCTTTTTTTTTTTTTTTTT